>JAYDZK010000032.1:18358069-18370140 GCA_034509185.1 Euphonia xanthogaster | reverse complement strand
AAAGAAAAGAAAAGAAAAGAAAAGAAAAGAAAAGAAAAGAAAAGAAAAGAAAAGAAAAGAAAAGAAAAGAAAAGGAATTTAACCTCCAGCCGCTGCCTTTGGGCTCAGTGAGTGTCAGGAAAGGCTGGGAGCAGCTGGGGCAGCCACAGGAGCTGATCCCCGGCATGCAGGGGGCACTCAGCTCTTGGTGCCCGTGCCTCGGGGCGCCCCTGGAGCTGTGTCCTCCCTGGCTCACAGGCAGGGCCGAACTCAGAAAAGAGCTGGGAGCTCCTCTGGGGTGGATTTTCAGCTGACCTGGGCTCCAGCCAGAGCCACTTTGGCTTCTAAGCTGCCGGGAGAGCCTCAGCAGGGCTGGATGGAGGGCGGCTGGATTCCTGGTGCCTTATTGCCTTGCCAGTGAGGGGTTAGCAAAGCCTGAAATGGGTTTAACTGGGGGCTTGAATTGCAGGGAGCCTTGGCAGGGGGAATTTGGGAAAGCCCGCAGGACAATGGTCCTGCAACAACAAAGGAATTCCAGGGAAAGGGAAGGGACAGCACATCTGCAGAGAGGGGGGCTGAGGGAAAACTGCAGAGTCAAGAAAAGATACAGGATTTGCTGTGATGGGGACTGGCAGTGGGCTTCTTGGAGTGCTTTTGTCACCTCCAGCTCTAATCACTAATTAGGTATCTCCAGAGAAATTCCTGGAAAGGTCCATGAGGAAGCTTGGACAGGATACATCTGTGTAAGTTGTCAGCTGACAATGTAAAGTGTTCTCCTCAATTTTTACAGGCTTCCAGAGCAACTGTGGGGCAGAAAAAGCCCTGCTGACAGAGCTACATCAGCCAGGCCCAGGGTTTTGGAGCTGGAAAATGAAATGCTTGATGCTCGTGCTGATTGCAGCCGCTGAGAACAGAGGCTGAATTCATGGGGGAAGGTGCAAAGGATGGGTTTGATTCAGTGCTTTGCAAGTTAGAGCCTCAGAATCAGGCTGTTAGGGGAAACCATAACTTCCTAAATCCAGGCAGAAGCACTGCAGGTAGGGAGAGGAATTCTCTTTTCCCCCATGTCCTGTCTTTTCCAAAGCAGAGTCATGCTTTAAAAGCATCTGTACATGCACAGGCATTTCAAGCATGGCTCTGAGGTGAAAATACATGCCAAAAAGGAGTGTGCAAGGAAAAAGAAGGGACTTTAAAAATCCTCTAGGATGAGGATGAGGATTCACATCTTTGTTTGATGTTGTGGGGAAGTTAAGGGGAATAAAAGCCATAAATACATGGACACATTTTCTCCTTGCTGTGTTTGCTTTCCCATTTTTGCCTCCTAAGCTGCTGCAGAAGGGGCATTTTCCAGGTGACCCTCACTGGAAGGAATCAAGTTCATCACCTCCAGAACTCCTTCCAGTACATGGAATAATGAGCTTCTGTGGTTTTCTGCAGGGATGCTTCCTCTGGGAGTGTTTACAGCTGAAAGCAATATTTTCATGGTGATACTCAGCAGGAATAATAAAGGAAAACGTGGATGATGATGTGGAAAATCACTAAGAACTAGAGTTAATTGCTAAAAATGGAGGATTCTAGTTTCCTTCTGGTTTTTCCTAGGAAATATTCTGGGTAAAAATAGAATTGAGATCATAACCTTGGGTTAGTGCAGTGTTGCTTTCTTTTCCTTGTTTGATTGTGTTTTCCTGTGCTCCTGGGTACTGACAGTGAGCATCTGCTGTTCTGAGGAAGCATCAGGACACTTCGGAAGGATTTCTTGAAGTGCTGAAAAAAAATCCTTCTTCAGATGGTTGGAATATTGTGTATTATTTCAAGTGATGGCAAGAGATTGTGAGGTAAGAATTTCAGGATTCAGCTCTGCAAGGAAAGCTTTTCCAGGCTTCAAAAGACAATTCAGAAACTGATAAGAAATTTTGGAAGTTTGGAAAGCTCTGCTGGCTTCAGAACTGCTTTGTGCACTTTTTTAATGGTGGGGAGGTGGTGCTTGGAGAGGGTGAGGGGCACGGGGCAGGGAGGATTTGATGGGTGCACCCAGCAGGGCTGGGAATTCTCCACTGCTTCACCTGCTGCTGGGCTGACACATCAATCCCTGCCGTGGAGCCCTCCCAGACTCTGGAAAAGGACAGGGAAATAATCCCAGAGCCTGCCAGGCCCTGCATGCAAGACCTTCTAGGTGCAAGTTTGGAGAACACCTGAGATTCCTGTCAGTTCAGTACTTCCTGAGAGCTGCAGGGTTTCCCTTCCAGCAGCCCAGCCCGTTTTCTGTGAGCTCTGCTCTTTGGCCTGGCTGCAGGGAGGAAGCTCTGCGCCCCTGCAGGCACATCCTGCTGCTGCTTCCTCATCCAACAGCCCACCTGTCCTCAGGGCTTTTAGAATTGTCTGTCAAACGATGAGAGCTGCAGCGACAGGAGCAGCATTCCTCAAAAATCTCCCATAAATTCTTCAGATCCTCAAACCTGACATGCAGGGCAAGCAGTGGGTGGGGTGTATATGGCTCTCCTGAAAATGGGATCATGGTTTAAAGCACTGCCTTTAGTTCTCCATTTCCTTTCTGTGCCTTATCTTTGCTGGATTTATTACCCTGACATATCCCTGGGTGATGCTGTCCCGGGGCCAGTGTAAACTCCTGGGCTGTTCAGTGATTTTATAATTCTTTCTCAAACGATGAGAGCTGCTGCAATAGAAGTGACATTCCTTAAGAATCTCTGATCAATTCTTCAGATCCTCAAACCTGAAATGAAGGGCAAGCAGTGAGTGAGATTTGGGCAGCTGGATTTTTTTTTTCCCCAGCTAAGTTTTCCAGACTTTGCAAAGACAGATTAAGTATTTTCTCTGTGCTGCAGAGCTGAGAAAATAAATCTCTCTTTCTCCTGAGGCGCATAAATATCTCAGCAATAAATATTGTAGGAAAGCTGATAAATATTGCTGATGTTAATATATTTGCTGAATGAAGTTGCAACTTTTCAATTCTTTGACCTGAATGGAATAAACAGAAATGATGGAACTTTTGCTGAGAAGGAGGATAAATTCATTGGAGGATAAATGAGGGGGTAGGATTTAGAGTAAACCACGTGCTTGTTTGCTTAATTTCAATTGTTCCTGATTTCATTAGAAGGAGCAAATTCCACAGGATGCCATTGCCTGGGTTGTTGTGTTTATGGGACTGGTGTGTGATTTCTGAGCTGAAACGAAAGAGCAGCCTCTGCTGGCAAGAACCCCAGATGGAAACAACACAAATTAATAAAATCCCACCCAGCCTTCTAGAAAAAGGCACTTTTAGGCTGCCTGTACCAGTCTGTGGGGCTGAAAGTGTGAATCAAACAAATAAAATGTGCATTTCTCCGTGAGATTTGATATTTCTTAGGCCACCTCAGGGACTGGGTTAAGCCTGCCCTGCAGATTCCCAAATTTCTGAGCAGTTTTCCCTCAGCTGCCCCATCCCAGGCACGTCCTGCACTCTGCTCAGCTCACGGGAGCTGAGGAACTTTGGGAAACCCACAGAGATCTCAAGATTTGGAGGCTGCAGCGAAAGAAATGGAGCTTTTCAGCAGCACCAGGAAAGGGCAGTTTGAAGATTTATTCCTTTCTCCTTTGTTCCTCCCCTCCCTCCCTCTGTCCTCTCCCAAAGGAAAGTTCTATTCTGCATTTTTTGGGTGTGTCTGTGTTGAATTCTGCAGCCTGTGAGAGGTTTGCCAGCACAGCATCCACCTCTGCCAGCCCTGGGCTGAGGAAAAACTTCCCATTTTAATGTGTAAATTCACTTTTCACTCTGTTTGGCCCTTGGATGTGTATTTTTAATCTGGTTATTTGGAGGAAGTCTGTGTGTATTTTGTTGAATTATTGGCAAGTAAGGGTTTCAGATGCTGATCATTCAGAATTTGTGCTACAGGTGGAATTCCAGTTTGATTTTAACAACTCTTTTTCTGTGTGTGTGTGTGAACTGAAATAACCAGGCAAAAACCCCACTGTGCTAAGATGCACAATGCGTATTTTTTACCTAAAAAATAAAAACAAACTGCCAAAAATCTTACTGCTTCAACTGACCACTTCCTCTCCTTTCTCTTGGCTAAAATATTCCTGCTCAGGAAAACAATCCAGCACTTCTTTCAGCAGCAAAATGCCCCAGAAAATTTACTGGGCTGTGGAAGGAGTTTAATTCTTATCCCACTTAGAAAAATCAACATCTGCAGCTGCTCAGATGGGAATAATGAGTGGGAATTTGGAATATGGGAATAATTAACTCTATGGGAGCACTGGAGAACTTTGATGAATATGTAGGGAACAATTTCAAGGATTCTAAGCCCTTGTTAAACGAGGGAAGATGAGTGAAGCTTAAATCATTGGGCTGAAAGAGTGGATTTTGCTGCTGCAGAAGCTGTTGTGCAAAAACCCAAGCCAAAAGGAGAGATTTGATGCCTTCCCAGCCATGCTGGGGGCCCAGAATGTGTGTGAGGATGCTCCTGAGCACCCCTGAGGGTGTCCCTGAGGGTGTCCCTGAGCACCTCAGGGTGTTCCTGAGCACCCCTGAGGGTGCTCCTGAGGGTGTTCCTGAGGGTGGTGGTGTTTTCAGGGGCCCCAGGGTGAGGGAAGAGACGAGAATGCTGACTCTGTGTTTCAGAAGGCTGATTTATTATTTTATGATATAGGTTCTATCAAAACTGGACTAGAAGAACAGAAGGAAGGATTTCATCAGAAGGCTGGCAAGGAAGGGGAAAGAATGGAATGAGAACAAAATCCAGTGTCTGACCAGAGAGAGACACAGCTGGACTGGGATTGGCCATTAATTAAAAACAACCCCACGAGGCCAATCCCAGATGCACCGGATGTGTTCCACAGCAGCACAGAATCATTGCTCACACTTTGCTCCTGAGGCCTCTCAGCCTCTCAGGAGGAAAATCCTAAGGAAAGGATTTCTCAAAACGCACCTGTGACATCTGAGGGTGTCCCTGAGCACCCCTGAGGGTGTCCCTGAGCACCCTGAGGGTGTCCCTGAGCACCCTGAGGGTGCTCCTGAAGATGTTCCTGAGCACCCCTGAGGGTGTTCCTGAAGATGTTCCTGAGCACCCTGAGGGTGTTCCTGAGAATGTTCCTGAGCAGCCCTGAGGGTGCTCCTGAAGATGTTCCTGAGCACCCCTGAGGATGTTCCTGGGCACCCTGAGGGTGTTCCTGGGCACCCTGAGGATGTTCCTGGGCACCCTGAGGATGTTCTTGAGCACCCTGAGGGTGTTCCTGAGCACCCTGAGGATGTTCCTGAGCACCCTGAGGATGTTCCTGAGCACCCCTGAGGATGTTCCTGAGCACCCTGAGGATGTTCCTGGGCACCCTGAGGGTGTTCCTGGGCACCCTGAGGATGTTCCTGAGCACCCTGAGGGTGTTCCTGAGCACCCTGAAGATGTTCCTGAGCACCCCTGAGGATGTTCCTGAGCACCCTGAGGATGTTCCTGGTCACCCTGGGGATGTTCCTGAGCACCCTGAGGGTGTTCCTGAGCACCCTGGGGATGTTCCTGGGCACCCTGAGGGTGTTCCTGGGCACCCTGAGGATGTTCCTGAGCACCCTGGGGATGTTCCTGGGCACCCCTGAGGATGTTCCTGAGCACCCCTGAGGATGTTCCTGGGCACCCTGAAGATGTTCCTGAGCACCCTGAGGATGTTCCTGAGCACCCTGGGGATGTTCCTGGGCACCCTGAGGATGTTCCTGAGCACCCTGGGGATGTTCCTGAGCACCCTGAGGGTGTTCCTGGGCACCCTGAGGGTGTTCCTGAGCACCCTGGGGATGTTCCTGAGCACCCTGAGGGTGTTCCTGGGCACCCTGAGGATGTTCCTGGGCACCCTGAGGATGTTCCTGAGCACCCTGGGGATGATCCTGGGCACCCTGAGGGTGTTCCTGAGCACTATGAGGATGTTCCTGAGCACCCTGAAGATGTTCCTGAGCACCCTGAGGTTGTTCCTGTGCACCCTGGGGATGTTCCTGGGCACCCTGAGGGTGTTCCTGAGCACCCTGAAGATGTTCCTGGGCACCCTGAGGATGTTCCTGGGCACCCCTGGGGATGTTCCTGGGCACCCTGAGGATGTTCCTGAGCACCCTGAGGATGTTCCTGGGCACCCTGAGGATGTTCCTGGGCACCCCTGAGGGTGTTCCTGAGCACCCTGAGGATGTTCCTGAGCACCCCTGAGGATGTTCCTGAGCACCCTGGGGATGTTCCTGGGCACCCTGAGGGTGTTCCTGGGCACCCTGGGGATGTTCCTGAGCACCCTGGGGATGTTCCTGGTCACCCTGGGGATGTTCCTGAGCACCCTGAGGATGTTCCTGGGCACCCTGGGGATGTTCCTGAGCACCCTGAGGATGTTCCTGGGCACCCTGGGGATGTTCCTGGGCACCCTGTGGATGTTCCTGAGCACCCTGGGGATGTTCCTGGGCACCCCTGAGGGTGTTCCTGGGCACCCTGGGGATGTTCCTGTGCACCCTGAGGATGTTCCTGAGCACCCTGGGGATGTTCCTGAGCACCCTGAAGTTGTTCCTGGGCACCCTGAGGATGTTCCTGAGCACCCTGAGGGTGTTCCTGGGCACCCTGAGGATGTTCCTGGGCACCCTGAGGGTGTTCCTGGGCACCCCGCAGTGATCAGGGCCCTGCTCAGACAGGCTGGGTGCAGATTCCCTCCCCGTGATCTTTTATTAACAATAATAATGAGCATAATTAGAGCATTCTGCTGAAAGGTTAACGACTCACAGGACTTCTGGGAATTTTAAAGCATATGGATTTCTCATTTTTTCCCCCCAGTTTCTAATTAGAAGTCTCATCTCCTGAATTTTTTCCCTGAAATTATCCCACCAGGACATGACTCTGTATGCTAAGCAGAATGTATATCCTTGCTTAGCTTTTTTCCCTTTTTTTTTTTTAAGGAGTTGTTTAATTTACAGCAGCCCTTTAATTAGGGGCTGGTTGAATGATCTGAGGGAAGGTTTTCTGTAGGGGAAAAAGCTGAGCTGGGCTTGCTGGTGACTTCAGTAAAAGGCAGGGTGGGCTGGGGAATAGCTGGATCCTGGAATCTGATGGGATCTGGTGCAGGAGAAAGAAATGAAGGGCTCAGTTCCCTTTGAGCTGGGATGGAACCTGAGCTGCCTCAAGTGCCAGGGTAGGACCAGGAAAGTCCCAGCTGAGCTTAAACATGGAGGGAAATTTAAAAAATGCCTTTCAGATCTCAGCATTTGCTCTGATGAGCCTGTAGAGAGGAGCTGTTTAACCTACATAATCCTTCTGCTGTCTAATGTGAAATTAGAACTGAATGTGGCAGCAGGCAATAAAATCACCAACCTAATCTGCCTGTGTCGCTCTGAGGCCAGGGGGCCCTGGAAAAAGAGGCAGGGCTTGCTAGTCAGCAGTGCCAGCACTGCTCCTCCTGCCACTGGATGGCAATGTTTGACTAAAAAATTCAATATTTGTGAGGAAACAAAGCTGATTCCTTCTTTTCGTGACACGTTTTCCTTTGGGTCTGTGGCTTTCTGAAATCTGAAGAGGAGGACAATATAACATTGCACTAAACTGCAGCTCAATTTCTTTGCTCTGTTTGTTTTTATTGTCCCAACAGTGCCCAGAAACCTCTTGGGCTCTGAACTTCAGTGGGTTGGATGCTGAAGAAAATGTTGGATGGTGTAGAAAACTCCCATTTTACCTAAGTGCAGCTGTCTGTGGGCTCAGCACTGTGGGAAACACAAACCTCAGGGCCCCCTTTGCCACCCCGCCTCTTGCTAGGGGGAGCAGGTTGATAATTAGTGCACAGTAATTTTGCCACAATGAATATTTATGCTTCAAATTGCACAGGTGCTTCAGACACTGAAACACTCTGGTGTGTCAGGCCAGGTTCCAAGTGGTGTTTGTCAGGCAGGATTCATTTGAGGGAAACAAATATGGGTTAGTAGAGCTGCTCATTCCTGCTGGAATGGTGAATGTTGAATTTATGGTGGAACTCAGAGCAAGTTTAAGTGGCTGGGTCAAAGGGAGTATTTAATTCAGCATCTTCAACAGGGAGTCATGTGAGAGTTTGGTAACAAAGATCCAGAGGTCTCCTCTTTGGAAAGGCTTCTCCCACAAATTTGTTGGAGGTTTTTTTTGCATTTTAAAACTGAATCTCTTCAGAGGAATCCCACAGCTCTCTTACATTTTGTGCAGACACCTAATTCCTTGGAGGTTTTGGGCTTATTTAGTTGTATAAAAACCATGTCAGAATCTTAGAAAAACCTCATTTTTTGTAGCTCTGCTCTGCCATCAGTCAGAATTTGTGTGGATTCTTGGGTTTTGGGCCAAGTCAGCAGTTGCTTGGGGATTCATTTGGTTTGATTTATTTGCAGCTGGCCAATGAGGAAGGAAAAAGTGGATTGCAGTGGAGACAGAATGAGATTCTGTGACTGTGTCTGGGGCAGGGCTTGTTTGCAGGATAAACTCGAGGAGTCTGGACATGAAGGAAGAGAGGAGTGTGAGGAGGGCAGGCACCCACCTGGCTGAGCAGATTTACAGGAAATTCACAGTTACTTTGACAGCCTGTTTTTCTCATGAAATGATTATTTTTTTACCACTGGTCTTAGTCAAACCTGCTAATTCCAACCAGTGACTAAATGTATTTGGGTTCTTTCCAAAGGTGAGATGGGAGCCCTCCAGTCTGGCTCCCAAGGATGGAATTCCTGCCTGGAATCCTGCCCTGACCAGGACCAGGTCTGGCATCTCAGGATGCTGTGGGACCCCAGCAGGTTCTGCTCCCATGGAAAGCACCAGGAGCCCTGCTCTGCTTTAAAACACAAATCCCAGGCTGGTTTGGGTTGGGAGGGACATTAGAGCCCATCCAGTGCTGTGCCATGTTGCAGTAAGGTAGAAAAATTACAAAAAAAAGCCTTATAAAACCAGGCCTGCTCTGTTAGCCTGTCATTTCTTCAAAGTCAAGCCAGCATTTTGCAAGGTCCCGTGTGAAAGCAATCCTGGTGGGAGCAGTTTGGTGAAATAACAATCTATCCCTGGGTCAAAAACAACTTACACCTGTATGAACTGTTTTTACACCATCAGAGGGAAAAATGAAAACTATCTCTGACACTCAACTGTCCCTGCACTACACACCAAGGGCTTGAGTGAGGATCAATGCAGAACAACAACTTGTTAATAACCAATAAAGTCATTGGCAAGAAACTACTGACCAGCTGGAGTCCACGTGGCTGTCACCAGGATATTTTCTGAAAAATCCTCTTTGCCCAGGATTTTCCCCTGGGAAGCTGAGAAGCCTCAGAGAGGAATGAAAACAATAATTATCTGCTTGCTGCTCCTGTGTTTGCTGCTTTGGAATGTGGCCTGGACATTGTTCACCAGGAGGTGAATGTTTGATTGGTTCCATGTGAATTCTTTTTTCTTAATGGCCAATCCCAGTCCAGCTGTGTTGGACTCTCTGAGTCAGTCATGAGTTTTTGTTATCACTCTTCTTGTTAAGCTTTCTGATGTCTCCTTTATCTTTCTTTAATGTAGTTTTAGTATAGCATTATTTAATATAATATCATAAAATAATAAATCGGCCTTCTGAGAACATGGAGTCAAATTCTCCTCTCTTCACCTCGTCCTGGGGACCCTCACAAACAGCACAAGAGTTAACTCCAGTTCCAGTCTGGTGTAAAATGTTCTGGATGTGTTTGAGTTACCTATTCCAGCTCCACACCTGCTCCTGCCCTGCTGGAAGGTTCCATCCATGCAGCATTTCCTGACTGGCAGGCTATATTTAGCCACGTATGAAATTTTAACTAGTTCAGTCAGAATCTGGTAGGTCTTGGGTAGGACCACATGGGATCAAGGCTGAATAGCAGAGTGCAAGTGCTGGAAGCTGTGCAGTGATGTTGATTATACAACTACAGGGCCCTTGGGCTTTTCTTTTTAAGGTGAAATGTGGTTTGGGTTTTTAAAATTTATTTATTTTTTAATTTATTTTGATATCTTGTTGAGCTAAAAGACCTGTACACGTCCAATATCAGCTCTTCCAAATGTTTATGCTTTTGGTTTGTTTATTTTAAAGTCTTTCAGTCTTCTATTCTAAGCCTCATTCTATTCCTGTACCTCCAAAAAAGTATTGACTTTGAAGTAATCAAAAAGATGTAATTTTTTAAATAAAACAGGGGTGGGATTAATAAGCAGCAATTTTAAGCGTTATTAAATGAAATTACACTGTTTCACAGTTAATATACTTGCTTTAAAAGCCTTTTATTTTTTAAAAATGAAGATTCCTCTACGCTTTCGCTGCCTGCATAGCAACAACAAAGAGCCTGTACAACCCCCAAGTCTTTACTCATAATAAAAGAATTAATTGTTCAGTGCTTTACACAAAACCTTGGAGCTTCCTGAACCTACGTGCTCTCAAACAGGTTCCACCTCGTCCAGCCAGCTCCAAGGGCTTGGACTGCTTTGAACAGCTTTTTTTGGGGAAAAAAATGTCATTTATGGAAACGAGCCACCAGAGGGAGCCTGTTCCTGAGCTGGTACAGATGCGCTTCTCTAGGAACTTCAAAGCCAAACCAACCAAAAAACCCCAAACAAACAAACAAAACAACCCCAAACTAAACAGAAAAAACCCCTCAAGCCAGAGCAGTTTTGCTCTCATCTCAATGGATTTGTGTTAAATATGCTTCCCATGCTGACGGCACACCCCTGCTACAAACTGAGAACTTCAGCAGCAGCCAGTTTCACTTTTTGGTGGTAAAAAGTTGGATAACTGCCCCTTTTCTATTCCCCGTTTAGATTTCTGCCTTTCTCAGCTGGTGAAACAACTGCCACAATCAGGAATGAGCCCCACTGCCCTGTTCCTCCCCAGGTCTCTATCCCGTGTTTCCTGGATGCTCTGGACTTTCTGCCTTCCTGGACCAGGACTGTTCATGGTCTGTCCCTCAACCAACAGCCTGGAAAGGGTATGGAAGAATAGCTAGGAACAGCAGCCAGGGCCAGAAGGGGTTTGGGAAACCTCCCCTCCATGTCCTTCAAGGCATCTTTTGGATAAGAGCAGTGTTGCAGGAATGCCTCGATACAGCCAGGCCAGGGGTTATATTTACATATTTAATGGGTTTATATTTAATGGCAATGGGTTACATTTCTATATTTAATACACAGGTTATTTTTAGTAAAGACTACAAAAAAAAAAAGGTTGCACTGAGAGGCTTTTTTAAAGGGCTTGTTCCATCCATGATCCATTGTGTGTGTGCTAGAGCTCAAAACTCCTTTGCTGCAAAGCTGGTAAATTCTGAGAACACAGAGGGATCCATCAAATATAGGAGACTACCAAAGTCACACCTTTACACTGGGGCTTCAGAAAAATTACCCCCCAGCCCCAGCAAGCCTTCATCTTTTCCTGAGGTTAATTGGTGTAATTGCAATCAGACACCTGAAAATGGAGCACCAGAGGGGACCGTGGGGTGGGAGCACAGGGACAGCGCCTTGTTATCCTTAATCCACAGCACTTGTGCCTAAAAACCAACGTGAGGAGGAGATAAAAGCTGAGGTTGGGGGTTGTGTCTCTCTTTTCTTGGGCTCACACAGCCTGAGGGAGCAGCTCCCACCCAGCTGTGCCCAGGGAAGTGTTGCCAAGGCCCCTCTGAGGTGAGAAGGACTGAAGGAGTCAAGAGAAAGCTTTACCACAAATACCTGTACCTGTAGAGTGGGTACAAGGAAAACCTTTGCTTCCCAAGCCCACTCCCAGGAAATGGGGCAGGGATTTGGGAATGGGGAAGCATTGCCTAAACAGGAGGAGTCTCCTCACATTCCCAGGGACGCGAGGTGAGGATTTTCCAGGCAAACTTTCAGCATAATCCAACTTTCCCTTTCTGTTCTTTAGACCAAGCACCTGAACAGTGTTTTCCAAAAGCCCCTGTCAGTTCACATTTGTCAAGCAGCTCCTCAGGCACCTTTATTTTCATCAGTAAAAACCTTTATGAGTTGTGTAAGGAAACTCCTTCCTAACCCTGCTGCAAAAAGACAAATGTGAACACCTGGCATGAGTTTGGATTTCATTCCTGTTCCTGTGTGAACAGATGTCCTGCCCTGTTTGCTGGATAGATTTGGTTGCAAGATCGGAAGAGC
>JAYDZK010000032.1:18332961-18355587 GCA_034509185.1 Euphonia xanthogaster | reverse complement strand
CAGGGTTTGTGTTCCCAGCCCCTCTCCAGCCTCGCTGTCCCCTCTGGATGTGCTCAGTGTCCCAAGGTCCTTCCCAAACGGAGGGGTCAGGGCTGCACACAGCACTCCAGGTGTGACCCCCCCAGTGCCAGGTACAGGGGAAGGATGAGCTCCCTGCTCCTGCTGGCCACTCCATTCCTGCTCCAGGCAGGAGCCCTTGGCCTTCTCGGCCACCAGGGCACTCTGCTGGCTCGTTCAGCTGGCTGTCACCAGCACCCCCAGGTCCCTGTGTGCCTGGCACTGTGCAGCCACACCGTCCCAGCCTATGGCACTGAGGGGGTTACTGTGGCCAGAACACAGGACTGGGCACTTGGACTCATTAAACTTCCTCCTGATCCCACAGACAGCAGGAAAGGAGATCTCTGCTGTGCTTGCTGTCCTGCACTCCTGGAATTTTGGGGTTTAAGCTCCACCTTCCTTCTGGATGAATTTTTCTGTTTGCTGATTCCTTAACAAATCCTTGGGGATTTGAAATTTTCAGACGAAGGGATGGGCTTGTCCAAGGCACACAGAACCCAGGCTGGTGGCTGGGCTGCAGATGGGATTTTTTATTTAATTAAAAGAGGAAAAGAAGGTGTTGGAGACATTTGAAAATAAAAAACTTTTGCAGAAGAAAGAATGATTTTAGCTCCTGGGTTAGGAGCTGTTCCAATCTAAATTTCATAACCTCAGGAGGCTGAGCCCTGCTTTGCCTCCTTGCTCTTGCTTCAGTGAAGATATTTAATATTTTCCAGCATTTTTTTTCTTCAGGTTAGGCACCTGCTAAACTTTCTGTAGGGTTTTATTTTGGTCCTGCATATCAAACAAAACTCTGTAGGCACTCCTCCTTTTGCAAAATTCACCATTTTGATGCAGTATTTTGGCTGCAGAGTTCTCGTGGGTTTGATGAGTGTGTTTTGCTTGGCAGTTGCAGGAGCCATATGAAGCCCTGCTGAAAGCTGAGACAGGCTCGAGACTTGGAGAGATATTGGAAAAAAAAATTAAAATCTGACACAGCTGCTATTTCTACTTGGAAATTGGAGGGAGTTTCTTACATGGCACTGAACTGCCACTCTACATGGCAGTAGTGAAGAATTAATTGAAATTTTTATTTCAATATATGAGGAGCACTGCATTTCCAGTTTCCCTGGTCAAAGGTTGTTTCAGTTCTTCCTGTGGCTCTCACTTCATTTATTATAACTTCATTTATTACAACTTCATGGCAACCTTCAGTATTTTCCTTCAAGCAATGACAGAATTAGTATTTGCTTTATACAATTATACAGTGTGGAGAGCGTTGGTTAACAGCACTTTCTACTTATTTATAGTAAATTTATTTCCTCTTCCTCTTCATTTTTTTTCCTTTTCTTTTTTTTTTTTTTTTTAAGTGTTTCTGGCTCAGAAAATAATGAGAAGCTGCTGAATCTCCAAGACTCTTTACTAACACGCAGCTCCTTTTATGTTTATCTGTTGCACCCTGCTCTTGTCTGGAAATAAAATTCTCTCTTCCACAATAAGGTCCAGTCTGAGCTGAGAGCACAACTCTGATGATGTTATAAGCATTAAAGAAATTTAAAAGGGAGGTGTTTGGATTTGAGGGACAGAAAAAGAAAGTGGTGATGCTTTGGGAGTTCCTGTCACTGGCTGTTGGTTTCTCCTGCCCTCTCATTTTCTTTGGATCTCCCTGAAAATTGGGCTGACATGGACGGCATATCTGAATAGTGTATGTAACCAAAATAAATGGGAAGAGAAAGAGTTATGGTTGTACAATGTTTGCATCCACTGAAAGACACTAAAAACCCATTTTTATTTGGGTAAACTCACCCACATTCGTAGCATTTCACACCTCCCACCAGCAAGACTGCTTCTTTAGCATGCTGGTGCTGTTATTTTACACATGTATCCAAACAACAATGGCCATGTGTCCTCTAATGTTATGGATATTAAGATGCAGCAGAATATTTTTGGTCTTCTGTCGTGGTCTAGTGTGTGGAATAATTACAGAGGATTCAGAGTTACAGGCTAGGACTTAATCTTCCAAATTTAGTCCTTCATTTTGAGGAGATGAATGAAATATTGGACTTGTGACAGCAAGGAAGCAACTCCAGCAAAGCTCTAGTAACTTCTGGAAACAAAGAGATGCGTGTGCTGTGTTGAACAGAGGTGGAGTAGCTGTGATCCAGCTCAGCTGAGAGCCACAGGTGACCACAAGGATGGTGGATTCTGCCACTTCAGAGGGTGATCAATCCTCTGAGGAAGGGGATATGGATATATCAGATATTAGAAAAACTTATTGGATGAGCTCATAAAGAGGAGCTGCTTTTAACAGAGGTTTGTGTTTTTTGTTTTTGGACATATTGGGGCTTAAGAAGGAGGGAACTGTAAATGTGACCTGTGAAACACCTGTGAAAAGGAGGGAATAAATGGGAATATTCATATGCACATGCCAGGGAACAACCTGCTGATGGAGCAGTGTCTGTGATGTGTGCATTCAGGTCCAAAAATTAGTTTTTATTTAAAATCACACTCCAAATGGCTGGGCTGTAGGGAGCTGGTTCCTATTTTCCTCTCTGTTGGAATGCTTGTTTTCCCATTTGCAAACAAAAGCAATGATGGTTGGCTCTCCTGTGGACAGCTTGAACATGACACCTGGAGAATTTAAGAGATAAACACTTCCCCGGACTTATTTTGTACCATAAATCTATTTATTCTGCTCCCTGGAGTTCTTTTTCTCCCTTCTTCTGCATCACTAAAAGCTCACTGTATATTTTTTTTTTTGATGGAAAGTAGGGAGCAAATTCCCAACAGTCTGCATTGTCTAACAACATAAAATTTTCTCTTCTTTTCCTATTTCACTGTAAGTTGTGGAACTGTTTTCATTCACATACAGTATTTCAAAAGTGAGCATTTTGAGAGGCACCTGAACCTGCCAGCCCTCCCCGTGTACAGCTGCATGTGTTGACCAGAACATTCCAGTGATGGATTTTGGTGCATCCCAAGGACTCTCTACAGCCCTGAGCCTGGAAATTCAGTATTTCCTGAAACCAGGATGGCCTAGGAAGGTGGCATGCTTCAGCTCCAGAGTAAGAATGAAAAGTTCACCTGGTCTTGTTCTGAATCCTTCCTGCTAAAGCCTCTGCTCTGAGTGCGAGTGTGCAGTAGAAAATTGTCTTTATTAACAAAAGTACAATGTCAAATGAATTATTTCCCCATTAAAACAGACTTTTCCCATCCCTAGGAGCTGAACCCTCCCACAGTGGCCTGTCCATGGTGTCTGCTGAAAGTGGCTTTTAGTCCAATGCATTCTCTCATCTCATTTCAGTTTAATTTCACCCCAATCTTGAGGATAAGCAAGATGATACATGTTAATTATGCACATTAAAAAGTAATGTGTCTTCCTTTAATCAGTTAAGTGATCAGAAGCAGAAATATAAAAATATTCAGTCTATGTTTACCAAGCTGCTTTACTTAGAAAAAAGCCTAAAACCCCCCCCACAAGCTGATGGCTGAAAGACACCCAACACAAATTAATTTCTTTTCATGAAATAATTTTACTTGTAAATCCACTGCTATTGCTTCATTTTCAGATTTATTTCCTGGCTACTTATTTCTCCTTGATTAAAATATATCCTGATTAATGCTGAGCTGAAAGGCTTTGACTGTTCAAGAACTGACATTGCAATGAGTTTTTCAACTTGCAAAATCGCCTGGAGGAGATCTGCTCCTTCAGATTTGTGGTTTTTTTCCCCTCCATGGTAGCCTGATTAGAATATCCAGCACATCTTTCCTCATGCACAAGCTCTCCTGCTCACTTAAAAAAGAAAAAAATATAAAATTAGAATGATTATTCATCAAGGTGCACAAAATGGAAATATTTATGTGTCATGCAAGAGCATGGGAAATGTGTGTTCTGCTTCTCCCACTGCAGAATTCCGTGGCTCTGGCCCTGCCAAAATCCCTGTCCCTCATTTTCCAAGCTGAGCTTTGCCTGGTGAAGCAGACAGGATCACCTGGAGTGCATCAGCTTGGAGCATGTGAGGGGATTAAAAACCCCAGAGCCTCTGGATTTCAGAGTTGACTGGCATAGAAAATGCTAATCAGCAGGGAATTTATTTACAGAGGTGTCAGGGAGACAATACTAAGTGTTAGTAAACAGATAGAAACTCAACCTAGAGCACAAATTAGGGATCAGTGGCACCATTTATTGGGTGCTACGTGGATTTAAGGTGGTGGATTTCATCTCTGCTGCCCTGGATGTCAGGCAGATCCTGAACAGTGGGTGTCTTACAGAGAACAAATGAACAAATGGTTTATTGGCCAGGAGATGTTTGGGAACGTTTCTCTTGGCAATCCTGCTGTGTTCTAAACCAATATATTCAAATATCTGCAGCCCCTTCCTGCTCTGGGGAAAGGTTTTTAATTCTCCTTGCTTGGTTCTCTCTTTGAGAAGGGTTCATTATGCCCCTATCACAACCAGAGTATTAAAATAAAGGAGATTTAAAACATTTCTAATCATTGAACTTTACTGGAGAATAAAGCAGTGGGAAATAATTTCCTAATAACTGGCTTTCAACAGTTCTGCATTAAAGCTTAATGAGGTGATCCTTTACCTGAATCCACTCAGCTTTGCTTTAGCTCAGAATAACCCTGAGTTGAAGCTGGGTTCCACCAGCAGTTCCTGCCTCCCCTGATCTCCTCAGGAGGCATTGGTTTGGGGATTATTTGGGGAAAGTTGTTATTTTGGGTAAAAAGACATAAATTTATGGAATTAATGCAGCCTGATAGAAAACAGAAGCATCATGGTGATGTTTAAATCTGTTGGTCTGAACCAGGCTCTTGCCTTTCTTGAGGAAAATTCCCTTTGCTCTGCTTTGGCTGCCACTGGCAGTGAGTGCTGTGAAATTTCCACCATGGGAGGGAATCTTGGGCAGCTGGTTCATCCTGGGCAGAGCTGTGGGGCTGGGAATGCCTGGGCCTCAAAAATGGGCCTCAAAAATGGACCCCTCAATTCCAAGAGCTGGAGTGAGCTCCTTCATTTGTCTTGTGCAAATTCCTGAGCTGTACTGGGGATTGGGTTTTTGTTTTGTTTTAGGTTTTTGGTGGTTTTTTGGATTTTTAAATTTTTTTTTTTGCATTTTGTGTGGTGTTATTTTGCTTTTTTAGTTTTTAAAGGTCACTTAACTCACCTGGCTCATAGGTTCCCCAAGGAAATGTAAATTTGAGCAGCAGTCGAGACATATTCTGGGTGTCTCTGCCTGGAGAAGCAAATCCCTTCTCATTCCTTCCAGAAATGGGGGAAAGTTTGTTTGGCTGCAGAGTGCATGAGGGGAAGATGAGAAAAGGAGGAAAAACCAGGATTTTCATTGTTATCAATGATATGACCTTGAGTTTTTTTACCTCAGATGCTTCTTTTGCAAGTTAATCCTGAGAACTGAGAACAAAAAGTGACCTCCTGCAGCCAAGAATTGAAGGGATGTTTTCCCAGAGAGTGTCAGCAGTGAAATTTGCCTGTGATGTGCTCATTTGAGCTGGTTGGGAAACTTTTCACTAATTTATTCACAAAATTATCCATTTATAACCAAACTAAAAAAGGCCTCATAGCAAGTGCAGAATTACCTGTAGAAATTGGAATCGAGCAAGAAGAGGCAGGAAATACCTCTTTGAAATGCCTGGGATTATTTAATAAACTGGAATAAAAAGCCATCATGTTGAGGCAGTGCTGTCTAGGGTGACGTGCTGGGATATTGGTGTCTAAGAATAAAAAAGTGCCTGTTTTTAAAGAAAAAATATTCTTACTGAAAAGTAAGAAAATACTTTCAAGCAAGGTAAGGGTTGGAAAATAAGGCCCTGATGTTTTTATGTGTTGGATAGCAAAAGGTGAGGAACATGAGTGATGGATTAGGGTGACCTTTCCATCTGCAGGGCACCCTGGTACTGTGGCTGTGCAGCCAGAAGTGCTGGAAATGCTGCTCTTTTGGAGAAACCCACCCCCAGCAGGGTCACAGCTTGTGAGGGAGCCCTGCCTGACACCCCAATGCCAGCAAAGTTGACTTGCTTTGTTCTGGACATAAATGAAGCAGAACTCAGTGTTCCAACCAAGCTGTGCTCCTGGGAAGTGAACGAGTGCCTCTGGAGCCCTGGCACTGCAGCTGCTCTTTGCTGCTCTTTCTGTGCCCCCCTCAATGGGAGGGTTTGGACCTCAGCCCTTCAGTCCTTTTCCTCTCCCTGCCAGCACAGGAGCATCAGCCTCGAGGTTCATGCAGCTACTGCTCCTTTTTACAGGAAAACAGGTCTGGAAAAGCAGTTCATCCCCTCTCAGTCCTTATTTTATTGGGGAATTGTGGGGGACACCTTGCTTGGAGGCAGCTAGGGACAGACTGGACCCCGAGGGCATCTCCTCCTCTGCTAGAAGGGGGCTCAGTGTCTGTTTAATTCATCCCCCTCAAATGAAATTCTCAATGAACATTTCCATTTAGATCTGAGGAGGAATACAGAAGGATGTGAACAAGGTGGATTTCAGTATAATTTACAAATTTACAAAAATGAGTACTAGCTCTCTATTTCTATTTTTTCCCCTTTTTAAATTTTTTTTTTTTTAATTTTTTTTTTTTTTAAATTTTAGGACTAATCTAACTCTTGGCTCATCCAGAATGTGAGAGACCAGGACTGAGCTCCTCCCTCTGCTCTGTCTCAGGGCATGCCAACCTGCATCTCCTCACCTTCCCAAGAGGCTCCTTGGCTCTTCTCTCCTGTGGAAACTCTTCCACTTGGCATGAGCCACACAGCTCCTGATCACAGAGAGCTCCAGGGACAGGACACTCTTTTGACAGGCTCTGGCTTCATCAGGGATTTATTTTTTCATCCTCTTGGTGCTGCAAAGTCCCTTTGCAGGGCTGTGGGTAGGAAGGCAATGATATTTCATTTTCCTCTCCCTTTCTTGTGCTTGGCTTTATGGATCTGTGTCAGTGGAGTGTCACTGGAGTCCTTTCCTCAAAGGCAAAGGTGACCCAGCAGCAGCAGCAGAAGTGAATTAAGTGAATTTTGCCTCCATTTCAGCTGTTTTTGGGGCTGAATGCTTCACAAAGAGCATCTGCTGATCTCTTGATAATCAAGTCTATTGGTGAGCAGTGCTTGGCTGGATAGGTTGCTGCTGCCTGGCTGGAAAAGCACTGCTTTCAGTCTGGAGGGGACTAGAGCTAGAAGTGGCAGTTAAATAAGAGTTAAGAAACGTTACCTTTCTGCATGATATCTGCCTGACTTGCTTCCAGAAAAATGCAGTTCCTGTAGGGGCATCCACTGTGCCCAGAGCCACCCTTTGGGGACTACTGATGCAAAAACTGGGGCATGCAGGCAGGAGAAGAGGCAGAAGGGTGAATGTCAGCCCAATAATAATTTTGGAGCACGTTCCAAGCCCTTCTAGAACAGTTTGTTGGTATTTAGGAGCTGTGCTGTCAGCAGCACCTGTACTCCATGGATATTCTGTGTTTGTAGCTGCCAGCAGAACAGAGAAGTCCCTGCTCCATGGGAGCTGGACACCAAAAAACCTTATTTTAAAATAAAAAAGGGCCTGATTTTCCACAGGCCTCAGCCCCGACACGTGCTGGGGGAGCAGAGATGCTGGAGTGCTTGGTACCAGTGCGTCCCAGTTTGGTTCTGGTTTTGGTTTGGCCCCTGCTCTGACCTGCTCCCCAGCCCTCACCATCCAGCCCCATGCACTGCTGCTTCCAGCTGCAGTCCCAAAATGCCTCAAAATAAACAGCAGCAACATCCTCAGTGCACTTTCCTTCACTGCCCTGTTAGAGTGGCTCAAACAAAACCCCAAAACCTTCAAAAGCACCTTCAAAAATCCACACCCAGCAGCTGGCACTGAGCAAAGCACGGGGGCATCTCTGCAGTGGTTTCCACTTTGCTCTTTTCCTTTGGGAAGACTTGCTGGGAAATTGCTGCACAGCTTCCATCCACAAAATCTTGGTTTTTTTTCCCCCAAATGTGATATTTTCTCAGCCCATTCGTTCCCCTGAGTGCACACATCACTCCTGGCAGGGAAATGCTCCGAGGGACCGAGCAGCTCTGCCAGCCTGGCTCTGCCAAGGTGGGAAACGATTCCCGTCACAGAGCAATTTTCTCCAACAAATCTGAGCTTCTCACCAGGAACAAGTTCTTTCTGCAGACTGATTTTTACGGGGAACATTTTCAAATGGGTTGGAATCGTGATTTATTTTCACAAAAGTTCCCCCCTTGGCCTTCTCCAGGTGAGGCTGTGAGGGCTGAGGCAGAGATTGCTGTTGGTCACAGGGCCCTGGTGCTGCTGTTGTGATTTAAATATGAAAACAAACCCCCTATATCCAAATGTGTCACGCTTTTGAAGATGCCTAACTAGCTTGGATCTTTTAAAAATCAAATATAACTTTTAAAAGCTCAGATCCTCCCAAAAAAACATGGCCTTCTCCAGGTGAGGCTGTGAGGGCTGAGGCAGAGATTGCTGTCGGTCACAGGGCCCTGGTGCTGCTGTTGTGATTTAAATATGAAAACAAACCCCCTATATCCAAATGTGTCACACTTTTGAAGATGCCTAACTAGTTCTGCTCTTTTTAAAGACAAATATAACTTTTAAAAGCTCAGATCCTCCCAAAAAACCAGTGCTTTTGGGGAAGAGTTGGCGTAGAGGAAAGCAAATTACAAGCCAGAAAATGAACAGGAAAAAGACCTTCAGGAAGGAAGGATTAGCCTTGAAAGTAATTTTGTCCTTCAGATGCTTTCTTCTTCATTTTCATTTCCAATTAATAGTTATGAATAAAGAGTTCTCCCTCTTGCATGCTGCACTAAACCATCCTCAGGATAATATATTTGTAGCCTGCTGCTTTGTCTCCTTTCTTTCTGATGGAGATCTATGCTTCTGTTGCTTGGAGGAACCTTGCTCTCCTGCATGTGGTCATTTTACATGTTTTATATCCTCGGGCTGAAGTGTCCTTTGCTCATCACAAACCTGTGTGACCCCATCTGGGCAGTGAACATGTGGCTCAGAGCTGATCTTGTTCCGGAAGGTTCTGAGCTGGCCCCGCAGTGTCACCCAGCACTCAATTTTTAGTCTTTATTTCAGTTCTCAGGCTCCACACAAGCAGACATTCAGCACATCTGTGCCAGATATTACAGCTGTTTAAATGACCTGTGGTGTCTTGCATGAGGCAATCACAAACCAGCCTGAGATTTAACTTTCTCCAGTTTATCTTCTCTGTTAGCCAGCCTCTCCTGAAATGTGTTATCACTTTGGCAGAGCACTGAGAGGCTCCTGCCCTCTGTAGGGTTAATGGGCTCTGCTTGGAATAATTAGCAAAGTGAATAATTAGCAAAGCTATTTACACAGATCTAAGCACTGCACAAAAGATGACTTGAATTTTTAAATACTCAAATGTGGAGTGAGGGAGAAAAAAGCAAGAAAATGACAAATATTTCTGTCTTTATGCTCGCTGGAACAGCATGATCATGGAGAAAGAAAGAAGTTCTTTCTTAAAAGAAAGAAGACTATTTCTTATTTATTTCTTATTATTTCTTATTTCTTTCTATTATAGCTATAAGACTATATATAAAAGATATCTATCTATCTATCTATCTATCTATCTATGTATCTATCTATCTATCTATATCTATACATATATATATATATATATATATAATACTATTTCTTATTCTTATTTCTTATTTCTCTCTTATAAGAAATAAGACTATTCCTGTCTTGCTTATGGGGCAGAGCTCATGAAAACTGCATCCCCTCAGCAGCACCTCTAGAAGGAGAGTTCCTGAAGATGTAATTTCTAGGAGTCCATGTCAGAGCCTGAGGTTCTTGGAAGATTGTTTTCCCTTGCAGCAAAGCTTTTGGGAGTGATTCATCAGATCAAGGTATATTTTGAGTCCATGCAGGCAGGTGCAGCTGAAGGCAAGGTCACTTTGGTGCATATTTACAGGTCTCCTGTCCCAAATGTGCTCTGGGTTTGTGTTCATCCACCCTCACCTCTGGCACAGAAAACCCCCAGCCCTGACCCTGCCCTGTGGGCAATTTGCACACGTTGGAGATGACAGCAACTCAGAGGGCTCAGAATCCTGAGAGGACCAGCCCTGCTTTAGTCCTGGCACAGCAGCCCCGTGATGGATGGCTCAAGGAGCAGCCAGAAAATGGCCTGTCCAGTGCTGTTAACGTGAGCCATCTCCTTGCTGTTCCTTCAGCCCCTGACAGCGTGGAGGGTCTGAAACACATCCTGGCTGGCCCTGCAGCAGTGTCCTGATTCGGGGCCTCTCTTTAGGTTTATTTGTGCAGATTTTGAGCACACAGCAGCGCTGCTGTGCAATGTGACACATCCCATTAGCCTGAGCCCGCACGCAACGGGCAGGGCAGAGCTGCTGCAGTGATGGTAATAAACTGGGAAGGTGTAGGGCACTGATGGGAATACCACTCCAGGGAAATGTTCTCAGCTCAGTCTTGCAACAGATAGGCTGTGCTGGGCTTCAGACAAAACTCAGAGCTGATGGCTTTGCTGCTGCCTTGGCTGGGAGCAGGTGAAGTGGTGCAGAATTGCCCAAGCCTGGAAAAGCATTTATCCTAAAGGGTTGACTTCAAGGTCTGGGGAAAAGCGCTGCAGCATTTTAGCTGGGGCTTACATCAGCTTCATTTCAGCTGTGATTTGTGATTCCTGAATCAAACAGGATCCCTAATGATCTAAATATTGGCATGAGAAGCTGGCGCAAGGAAGGAGGAAGGTGGTTTTGTTTGTATAAAGTTTTAACTCTAATTTCTGTCATGCTCCCCCAATAAAATGTGCCAACATGGTGCCAAGAGGCACAACTGAAACCTCTTTCAGTTCTCTTTTTTTTGGTACTTGGTAGTACAGAGGAAACATAATCCCAAATTAAGAGCTGTGCAGCAGACAACAACGGGAGCAAGATGCCTTATCAGCAGCTGTCCAGAGCAGTGATAAGGGAGATGTGCATTTCTCCAGCTGAATCCCTGATGAGGCTGTGGCTGCCAGCCCCGCTCAAGGGCAGGGCACAGGGAGGAGCAGGTTCTGCTCTGTGACAGACAATGGGCAGAGGAACATCACTGTCACAATCAGCAGAGGGTGCAGAAAACCAGACCCTGGTCCCAAAGAGCAGAAAAAGCAGTGCCTGCAGTGATGCCTTGGGCAGGCTGAGCTGGAGCAGAGGCTGGGCAGAGCTCCAGAATCAAGCAGGGATTTACTCAAAGCATCTCCTCCATGGATGCACCTTGGGCAGCACCAGAGCCCAGCCAGGGCTGCACCCAAGATGAACCAAAATGGCCCCAAAATGCACAAATGGTCACGGGGTCTCTCCCTGGGATCAGCTCTGCTCCATTTGCACCCTGCAGTTCATTGTCCCATCCCAGCTTTAGGTTATGAACTCCATCCTCCTTGTTTTCCTCTCTTCATTTTGCCATTGTTTATACTTTTTTGGGCCTGGAGCCCTTGGACAAGCTGGAAAGGGATTGCTCTGTCCACCTACCCTGCACAGAGAGCTCACCATCCCCTAGCATGAAGCTCAGAGGGACACACTAAAGCAGCACAGAATGTGAAAAATACAGAAGCTAAACCTGAGGCATCATCAGAGGCCAGAGCTCATCATCATCATCATCATCCTCACCCCTCGGTGGCCCCCGCTCTCTGAGGAGCTGTGGTGCAGAGGCAGAGGCAGAAAAGTCTCTGGAAAACTTTCCACTCGAAAGAGCAGCACAGGGGGTTAAATATCAGCCTGGTCATGGTGCTTTCAGACACAGCCTGGGGAGGCCAGGCAACTGAAAATCTTCATTTTCCACCCATCTTTTTCCACTTTGTTTTTACTTTGTCGCCTTTTAATGTTTCTTTCCACTATGGTAAGTCTGAGATCTCTGCAGCATTTTCAAACCAGAAAACATTAAAATGAATGTTTTACCTTGAAAGTTCACCGTGCCACCACTGGGACTTCTGTTCCTCTGCTAAAGGAGTTCCTTTAAGGTGTTAATAAAAGCCAAACAATACAAATGTTTCCTTAATCTAGAACATTTGAAAAAATATTCAGAGAATGTTTTAACAGAGGCTTCCAGTTCTACCTTGCCCTGGCTGAACTAAAATCTAGAAGTGATTATCATAATTGTAATTTGGCACTTCCATCATTAATTAATCATGAAAGAATAAAGATGGAGGGAAAACCCACACATTTTTCATGTGTCCATGGGTGTTTATTTCTTAGTATGCAATATCAGAGTATCCCAAGGCTGTGTATTGAGTACAGCTGCTTGAACTTGACTTGAATCAAGCTATAATTGGGGCAAAACATCCTTTTCCAAGTCACTTACGGTGTCCTAAAAGTGATAAATTATAGAAGGATGGGAAAGCAGAGCAAAGACAGGAAGGCTTCAGAAGAAACTGCCAGCCACCCATTCCTGCACATTTTTCCATGCTGATATGGAATTCAGAGTTAAAGCTCAGATTTAAAAGAGGTCACACACCCCACGACAGATTTCTTGTAGAACAATCTTGATAATTTATTCATCAAGATGGTATCAGCTAGGATATGACAGTGGGGAAGGGAAGCAGAAACAGGGCAGGATGAGGAGGGATGTGGGAGAATCAGAATAGGCTGAACAGTTGTCAGAGCAGGAGGAAAACACTACTAATAAAACAAAATTAAAAATAAAAATTAAAAGTAGATAAAATAATACAGCAAAGGAACCTAATACATAATGTCAGGTCTGGATAGTAATTATAGTGTCAAAAGCAGGAGTGGAAGCAGAAAGCACTGCAGTTGGAAAAGTAATGCAAAAAATAAAGTGAACTATAAAGCTGTGATTGAAGGGTACACAATAATGAGCACAAAATTAAGGAGACCATAACATGCATTTAGGACAAAAGCACTTGAGAAAATCTTCAGTGATTCAGAGGCAGGAAAAGGAAAAATGTCATGTCATTTACATAAAAGTGTTGAATGAAATATCAAATGAGAGGATTATGCAGTAAAAATATATTTGCAGGAGCTAAACAAAGATGAGGAATGAAGATAAGTAATGAGTTCTGTATAAATAAGTGACAAATTAATAGGATTCCATTACAAACCAGGAAACTGAACAATGCTCAGAAACAAACAGGAATAAACTACAGGGTATTGTTAGGAGAGAGAAAATTCTTAGGGTCACAAAGAATTAAAGAGCTACTAAAAATTAAATATGGTACCATTGTCTGTGGAAACAACAAATTAATTACAGACTGACAGAAATGGTGGCATTGCAGCTTTGTTGTACTTCATCTCCCCAGTTAGTAAATTGGGTAAAATAAATTAGCAAAATAAAGTCTTGTGGCTCTCAAGAACAGCTCCCTGGCTTACCTTCAGTCATGATGAGTTCAGCTCCCAGGCAGGCCCAAGGTGAGTAGGGGCAGCCAGGATTGCACAGCTGAATTCCTAGAGAAATTGCAGCAAAAGTAGTTAAATGTGACTGTTACCTGCCCAACTTTGCATAAAATTAATCTGTTAAATATCTGTTGAATACAGACTGAAAACTCCTGAGTAGTGTTTGGTTTCCAGGTGGAAAAAAAGGACACAAGTTTGAGAAAAAACTTTTTTTTTTTCTCTTTTCTTTTCAGAAATTGGCCACTTACAACAAAGACCCAATCACTTCTAAGTTCCAGAATGGAAATTGATTCTGCTTCTGTCTGGGTGGATTTCAACAGCCATTAAGGGAAGATAGATATTGGTTCAGCTCCAGCTCCTCCTGCCTCTCTCCCAGGTCTGCCCTCTGGGCTGTGCCCGAGTTCATCACCCCTGACTGGAAGGTCTGGGAAGCAGCAAATGGGGAACTTCAGCCCTGGCACAAATGCTGGAGACACTTGTGCTGCCACACACCCCCATGGAGCACTGCAGAAACTCCCCTCCATGGGGGCACTCCAATTAGGAAGGTGCTTAATTGAGTTAGCAGGAAAACCAAAGGCTGAGGGCAGGAGGGAAGGTCAGAGCTGTGCCAGCCCCTCTGGCGGCCCAGGCTGTCACCTGCAGAGGAGCACATGCCTTTGCTCCTGGCAGGGAATACAAACCCTTCAGTTCTACTTACAAGAAGTGTTAAAATTACCTAGGAAAAGAGAATAGATTCAAATGAATAGATAGAATAGATTCAAAATAGAATAGATTCAAAATAGAATAGATTCAAAATAGAATAGATTCAAGTGAAAGCTTTTTGACAGAAAACCAGCTGGTGAAGCTTTCCTTAGCACAGGCAAGCAAACTCTTCATTAGCAAAGATGTGGCCTCTTTTTTCCTAAAATTAGCCTGCTCCTTAGCACCACATCCAGAGGGACAACTCTGTCCGTGCCTCCAGGGATGCACAGCAGGGAATGAGGTCTGACTCCTCAGCAGAGGTTCCAGCAGGGAATCCCTGCTTTGTGCACAGGTGCAATAAATCTCAGGCAGGATTTTAAGGAATTCCTCCCTGTGTTTTCCCTTGCCCAGCTGTCCATGCCTGCCTTTGGCAGATCCTTTCATCCCTTGAACAGTCCCAAAGGCCCTGGTGAGCAGGGTTGTGCTGCAGGTCACACAGGGTAAAGGCAGAGCACCAGACACCACAGCCAGCAGAACCTCTCATTTGATCAGGGGAAAAATTCCCTTCAGGAGGAGGCAGAGGCTAAAGCAGCGTGTCTGCACACTGCCTGCTTGTATTGTGCAGTGGTATTAGCAGAAAACATGAAAGAAACAGAGGCACTTCAGAGCTGCAGGGATGAGGGCGGTGTAATTGCTCAAGAGACTGCTGGAGTCAGTGATCTAAATCACTCAGCACATTGGAAATTCCTGGGGAATTCCAGCCCAGGTGCTTCCACACTTTTTTGCTATTTGAAGTTTTGTGCTGATAATGGGAAGGCACTGTAAAGTTGGAGATGAGAGATGAAATCAAGACTTCTGTAAGAAATCAAAACGCTTAAGCTCTCCTCTTTCTAAGAGACCTGAGTGTTCTCAAATGAAATGAACCCACAAGCAAACACAATCCAGCTCTCTGGGCAGTGATCTGAGGGACAGGATGGGCAGCTCTGCTCACATAGCAGGGGCTGAAACACAGGAGGTGAAACACAGGGGTTTGATTAGCAGAGCACAGACTGTCAGTGTGAGTTTGGGGATGCTGACAGCTGTGAGAGGCCACTCTGCTGACACCCAGAGTGTCCCTGTGCTGGGAGAAACAGGAGCCAGGGACACTGCAGGCAGCAGGTGCCGGGGACTGTGTGGGAAGGGAAAGGAGAGCTGTCTCACTTGGGACTGTGTTTAAATTTGCCAGTCCATGTTCTGCCTCTGCAGTGCATCAAGGCCAGCTTTGCTGCAGGAGCAACCAGAGCCCTGGCCAAAACCCAGCAGGGATAGAAACAGGGAGACACCAGGCTGCTGGGGGCTGCATTTCCACTCAGCTGAGCCTCTGGGGTTTCCAGTGGAGTGGAACAGCTGGTTGGGATAGGGCTGGACAATCCTCTGCTCCTCCTGGCAGCTGAGGACTGTCCTGCCTTCCCAGCCTCCAGAGCTTTGTGTCTTGGGGCAAAGAAAATGAGAGCACATCAGGGAAGGGGTTCCTGGAGTTCTCCTGCAAATATCAGCAATCATACATTCTCAACAAAACCAAAAAACCTCCCTGTTTCTGTGCAATCTGCTTTTTCTGTTAAAAAATTCCACCCCTGGAAACAACCCCAGAAATCCATAACTGATTCTGTGAAAATCTGCCTTTGCTGCTAGAAAATTGTTTTCCCAGGAACAAGTTCAATGGAAGTCTCTCTCACCCATCTATTCACCCAGATATTTTATCTGCATAAAGGACCTAAAATATACTTGGATTGGTTTTTTTTCTGAAATTGAAAAATATTTCATTTGCACTGAAACCAATCATCCTAAATAGCAGTGCAAATCAGTCATCCTGAATAACAGTGCAAAATAAGCTTATTTACTATTACATTAAGCAACAATTTTGCACCTTGTTGAGTAGGACTCCAGTTTTCATTTTTCCCTGACAGGTTGAAATTATTTTCTGGGTTGATAGACAAAAACTCACAAGAAGCCCTGTAATTTAAGTCATCTTTTTGGTTCTCCATTAAATATCCAGAATATGCATGTTGCTCTAACCTTGCAATAACTCACAACTCCAGCTGTAACAGGTCTCCAACATCCTCCTAAAATAATAATGATCCATAAGAAGAAAATACACATTGGCATCAAAATCAAAAGGTTGAAGATTCTTCAAAAGAATCCAAGATTCCCCAGATTTCTCAGCATCTAGGCCACCTGAAATCTTTTTCTAGGCTTTCAAAATAATCCAACTGCAAGCAAAGGAAGTGACTTTCTCTGTGCCTTTTATCCATTTTTATCTATGGTTTTATTATTCCTTCTCTGCCTCTTTGTAGCAACTGTGAATAGATCTGTGCTCATACAGAAAGACATTTTATTGAATTGATGAGATTGTGGGGCTTTGGTGTGGAACCCTTGCAGTAATTAGCCTTAATAAAAGAATTCTCCCAGCTGATCAGAGGTGTCAAAGGCGTCCTGTGATGAAGACCTACCTACCACCACACGGGCAGGGCCCTTTGGCTGCACTCTCAGAAACCCACACACATCCAGGAGATCACTCTGGCTCCTCAGCAGCCTGCTTGTCAGCTCCTTTTTGCAAGAAGAAGAGACAGAAATCACTTGCATTTCTTATAAAAAACCATAAAAGTTATAAAAAATATAAAAACATTTAAAATATTAAAAAATCCAAAGTTTTTTGGGGTTTTTTTTTTGTTTGTTTGGTTTTTTGTTTGTTTTGTGGTTTTTTTGTTTGTTTGTTTTTTTTTTGTTGTTGTTGTTGTTGTTTTTTGTTTCTTTGGTTTTTTGTGATTTTTTTTGTTTTGTTTTTGTTTGTTTGGTTTGGTTTTTTTTTTGTTTGTTGGGTTTTTTGTTGTTTTTTGGGGTTTTTTTTTGCTTATGGTGGCCTTCTCACCCAATTTAGCAAAGAGAATTCCTCCAGATGCCACTTTTGGTGTCACCACCAAAGAGTCTCTTCAGCAGTAAATCCAGAGGACAGCTGGCCCTTAATTGCTGCCAAATCCTTGCTGAGTTTCCACTGGAACCTGCAAGGATCCTTATCAATGGCAGCTACGGATGAGCTGCTGTTGGATTTGGATCCTGAAGGGCTGAAGCTGCAGAGCAGCACGAGCTGTCCCTGCCAGTGGCACCAGCTGCTGTTCATGGCATTAATGCCACTGCAGGGCTGCTGCCTCTCCCTCTGCAGATCAGTGCTGAAGTTTGGGGAAGAAACTTGGGGCTGCCCAATTAGGTGAGAAGAGGAGCATGATGGCACATAAAGCAATCAAACCATTTCAGGATCCATGATTATGGAGGCCTGAAGTGCTTTGATTGCTCTATGTGCCATCAGTCACTTCTCTGCTGAATTTTGGGATTGCATGGACTAGCTCGAGCAGTGTGAAACCAAATATTTAAACTCTTCCATTAAGATTTATAGATAAAATGTCATTTTCTTCATAATATTCAGTTTTTTACTGAATCAATATTATGAAGAAAATTACATTTTATCTATAAATATAATTTATAGATAAAATATTTTTTATCTATAAATTTTTACATGTAGCATAAGTATCCCCAAAGCATGAAGTTCCCAGATCTGTGTTCAGCTGTGGAGGCATCAAAATAGAAATGCTTTTCTTAGATCTCCAGTTGCTACTGACAGCGAGTCCTCTCAGCTACAGGGGAGGATACAGACAGGAGTTCCAAAATAAGCTTTGAGTTTCCTCCTCACCAAGAGCTGTGATTTTAAAGCACAGGTGAGAGTTCTGCTCAGGAGACTCTAATTTTGGCTGGTGAGATACAGAAATGCAAGCTGTGCTATGAGGCATCCAGTTAACAAAAAGCCATCTCTAATGACAATGACAGTTACCCAGAAAAGGCAAATCACACTCATTTATGCTGGAATGGTTGGATTAAAATGCCCCCAAATTCTATTTATTTTAATGAAGAAACAGGATTTGGAATTTAAAAAAAAACTGAGCAAAACTAAGCAAACAGAAAAACCCCGACCAATCAACTAAAATAAAAAACCCAACCAAAAAAAAAAAAAGCAAATCCAATAAATCTGTCTCCTTGGCTTCCTTTGGAACACAATAACAGCTATTTTTTCACAGAGGTCTAGTGTTTACTAAGAAATGTGCTCCTAGGGTAAGCTGTTATTACTTCAGCAGTCTCCAGGCTCCAAAAGGAATGAAAATAGTTTCAAAAATGCAAGGCATCCCTGGAAAGGAGGAATGGATGATGAATTTGTGCCCCTCACCACCTTGGTGGCTGTTTGCTTTTCAGCAGCAGCTGAAGGGGCTCAGCAGCCTCTGGGAAGCAGGGCCAGGCTGAGGCAGGAGGGGCAAAGCCAGGAGTGGGGAGCATCTATTATTCATCTGCAGTAATTTGGGGCCTGGCAAGAGGTGATGAATCCAATCCTGGGAGTGTTTTATGGTGAGTTAAGGAATCTACAAGGGAAAATTGGTAAAAATATTCGCTCCTGTTGTAGGAATAAGGCAAAGCCCTGAGTGGAAATCCACCCTCTCTGATAACCTGAGGCCAACAAGCAATGGTCAGCATCTCCCCAAAGCTGGAAAATGGAATGCTGAAGTCATGGCAAAGGTCAGATTGTGCAGGGGAAGCAGCAGAAGAAATGAAAGGCAAAGGCTCTGATTCACTGCAGGGTCTGGAGCATCCTGGAAGGTCCCAAAAAATGGGAGGGGACAGCACAGGTGAGGTGTGGGGCAGGAAAACAAAGAATGCCCAACAACAGGAGAACAAAGAGTGTGGGGCAGGAAAACAAAGAATGCCCAGCAACAGGAGAACAGAGTGTGGGGCAGGAAAACAAAGAATGCCCAGCTACAGGAGAACAAGGAGTGTGGGGCAGGAAAACAAAGAATGCCCAGCAACAGGAGAACAAGGAGTGTGGGGCAGGAAAATAAAGAATGCCCAGCAACAGGAGAACAAAGAGTGTGGGGCAGGAAAACAAAGAATGCCCAGCAACAGGAGAACAAAGAGTGTGGGACAGGAAAACAAAGAATGCCCAGCAACAGGAGAACAAGGAGTGTGGGACAGGAAAACAAAGAATGCCCAGCAACAGGAGAACAAAGAGCGCTTGGTTGAGAAGAACAAGGAGCAAGGAGAGCTCAGGCAAGGCAGGAGAGGCCTGACACAGCCCCCAGCCCCCCTCCAGCCCAGCAAAGGCAGATTTCTTGGGGCACACTGACAACACCAGCCCAGAGCTGCTGCTATGACTTGCAATGGCCTCGGCTGGTTTGCAGTGGATCCCGGGAATTAGGGCTTGGACAATCCCTGCATCCCAGCTGAGCAGCAGCTCCAGCTCAGAGCTGAACCTCATCCCATCAGCAGCACAAACACAGCACAGGCAGCCACGGCAGCTGCTTCTGGCTTTGTGCCTGCATCCTAAACGTTTGGCTACCAAAGGAAGATTTTCCTAACAAATGGAATTTGTGCGTTGGTCAAAGCACTTGGGAACAGACAGAATTTCTGCTTCATCCAGTGGAGCAGAAAGGAGCAAACCAAGCTCAATTTTCTCTTTCTTTTCTATGTCATGAGGCTAAAAATAGCACAAACGCTGTTCATAATAAAAATCTGCATGTGTTGATTTTGAGAGTGGTGTGATGGTAACTAAATTTAAAAGTTTCGTTCATAAACACTGACTTGTCAAGTAAAGGAACAAATCTTTTTAAAGAAGAAATTAATCACTCTCATAATTGTAAAGCCTAATAAAATAAAAACTCATTTCACTGGTACTGCAACCCCTTATTATGAGCTACAATTTATACTATATTACAAATCCTCCTAAAGGTAATAAATTTGATGCTGAAAAAATTAATATAAAATCTAATTACATTTAATTTGATTGAAATAGAATGGATTTTTTTTCCTGTAATCTTGTTTAATTCAAAACATTTGTAAAACACCAGAATTATTAACAAGGCCTAAAAAACCCTTCATCTGAAGTTACAGACTTGAGTGAATGCCCACCTTCCTCTGCACCACAGGAGATGAGAATGGAAATCTCATGTTCTGGGCCAAATTCTGCCACAGGCAGCCTCTGTCTCTGCTCTGCTGGCCTCACTCTGTGCTATTGGGATCCACAGTTTTAAAGGCAGACAAGAAATATGGCACAGGGGATGCAGAGTATTTCTACAAGTCACTATTTCTCTGAAAATGCACAGGAATCTCACTGCTCTCTCTCTGCAAATGAACAACAATCTCACTGCTTGTCTCATCCCATTTACCCTGAAAGAATTCCAGGTTTGCAGGAGTGAAACCTTTTCCTTTTCAGGAAAGGAGTTTGTTCTGGCATGAGCCTGGGCCAGGGTTCCACCCACTGGTGACACCCCTGATCCTGATTTATGTGGAATGGGACAGTCACGCCCGTGACATTCTCACTGCCCAGCTAAGGAGTTAAATCTTCCACTTGATGGAGGAAATCTGCTTGAAACCAGCTCCTCTTGTGTGTTTTTTGTGTTTTCAGCTCACTTAAATTACAGGGTGTAATTTAAGTGAGCTGAAAACCCCAGGCACTCAAACTCAACACTTTCAACTTTTTCAGTGCTGTTTCCCCTCTCTTTTCCAGTGCTGTTTCCCCTCTCTTTTCCAATGCTGTTTTCCCTCTCTTTTCCAGTGCTGTTTTCCCTCTATTTTCAATGCTGTTTTCCCTCTCTTTTCCAGTGCTGTTTTCCCTCTCTTTTTCAATGCTGTTTTCCCTCTCTTTTTCAATGCTGTTTTTCCTCTTTTTCAGTGCTATTTTCACTCTCTTTTTCAGTGCTGTTTTCCTCTCTTTTTCCAATGCTGTTTTCCTCTCTTTTCCCCACAAGGCTGGCCCTGGGAGCTCTTTGCTGACATCTCTCCAAGCAGACTCTGCAGAGATGCTCTGCTCCCTTCTTGCCGCGCTTTGCCAGTCGCGCCTTCCAGCCCCGCCAGGGGAAGGAACTTTCCTCGTGCCAAAACCTCCTGCACAGGTCCCAGCAGTGGATGAGAGGGCAAAAACTTACCTGTCCTTGATGCTGACCTGCAGGCAGCTTTTCCAGCTGCCAATTCCTCCTCCCCTGCAGGTCTGGGGGTTTGTTTGCTGTGAATGAAAGACTGGGTGGCGCATCTTGGACAGAACTTCCTGAGCAAAGCTCTCCTTTCCTTGCCTTTCTTCCCATCTTTGTGTGCTGCAGAACTGGCTGTAAAACATCCCCACCACCCAGGAATTAAAAGAAAAGAAAATTTCACTCTGAGAAGAACAGCCACCGTTTATACGCTGCGTATAAAAACGGGTTCTACGCAGAAAATATTTAGGCAGATTTTTAAAATTAACACCTTAGGCTTTCTTAAAGATTGATTCACTCCAGCGACTCAGTATATCATGGTTTTCGCTTGATTTTTTTCTGTGCTGTGAAATAAGCTTGGTTTATGTAGCAAAAACATTATGATTTCACATTTAGCAGCATAGAAATTGCCTTCTGTTCAAATTCATGCTTCTCTGTAAGATTCCAATACCTTCCAGTGAGCAGGAGTTTATTATCAGAACAGGAAAATGCATTCTGTGGGCAAACTGAGCCTTGCCACCACAAGCTGGGACGAGTTTGTGTTGACAAAATGTCGGAACCTAAAGAAATTTTAGGTTTGCATTTGGTATTTACTGAATCAAATTGTGACAATCAGCTGAGATCATATCCAAATGATTTTACACCGTTTAGTTCAGTGATTATTAGAATTATGCAACTTGGATTTATATGTGAGCAACCTCCAGGAAACCAAAGTCTTAAAGTACTTGCACAAAAACATCTCAATACCATTGCTCAAGGTATTGTTTGTTGTGTACACAAAATTAAATTCTGAATGTGTTAGCAAGGTTATATCACATATTGATTGAGTTTATTGGCAAAATGGAAAAATTCCAGTTAATATTTACTTTGGGTTAGAATGGAATTCAATATCAGTTTTGCATTTTGAATAAAATGGATGGAAATCTGAGAGAAATATCAAAATCTTAACAATGTGGAGGTATTAAAATGTTTCCATATTAATATTCAAGAGATAATTCAATAATATTCACATAGATCACAAAACAATAAAAAAGCACACAGAAAGCTGGATGAACCAAAATACCTTCTGAAAAACAAATATTCAAACATTAGCAACATTCAAATAAAAATATAAATTTCTACAACATTTGCTTTATCTTGATTTGGTTAGTTGAAAAAATGAGCAATCCTGTTTTTGGGGAATTGCTTTTTCTGCAAAGGACTTGGCTTTTTAGAAAAAGTTCTGAACAGTTCTGTGCACAAGATTGAAGTTGTGTCCATATATTTGTGGTTACAACTGTGATATTCGGATATGAAATTGTGAGTTCTATCATATTCCAGTCAAACATGGAATCTTACTTAATCTATATTATTAAAAAATAACTCCATCCTGAGGTTCCCCTCTTTGGCTGGCATTTCTGTAGTTACTATTTAACATTACTTCTGTTTTAAGAATGGCCTCCAAACATTCTGCTTCACTGTTATGAATGAAAAAAAAAAAAACTAAACCATATCAGCT
>JAYDZK010000032.1:18317017-18327249 GCA_034509185.1 Euphonia xanthogaster | reverse complement strand
CAGCCCTGGCTGGGCTCTTGTGCTGCCCAAGGTGCATCCATGGAGGAGATGCTTTGAGTAAATCCCTGCTTGATTCTCCAGCTCTGCCCAGCCTCTGCTCCAGGGCAGCCTGCACAAGGCATGACTGGAGTCAAGCAAACACATCCATGTGCTTTGTACTCACAGTGGTTTCCTTCTCTTGAGCCCACTGAGGGCACTGAAGCACTGCTGCTGCATCACTCCACAGCTCATTCAGCTGCAGATTATTAAAGCTGGCTCTTTGGGAAACTGTCAGTTTCCCATTTTCCCCCAAGAAACCTGCTGCAGTCACACTTCTCCTTATCAAAGCCAACCAGGGTTCATCAGTCAGCCAGAATGAAATATTTGGTTCCCAGGTTACAACAACCTCTGCTGGGGTGGTGGTAAAATCTGGATGGGCAACAGAATCCTCCTTTTTAGCCTTCTGAATATCCCTCTTTCTCAGAAGGTTTCTCATTGTTCCATTCCATCTTTGTTTCAAGCAGATGGTTTGCTCCTCTCACATACTCTGCATTCTTAGATTAATTCTAATTATTGTCTCTCTCCCTAAATGCCTCATGCTTTGTGTGCTGACAAGCACTCATTTGTGTTATCCCAGGAGTGATTTTAATTGTGTTTCTTCACAGCCAGTGTTAAGTTCAGTCTGTACAATTAATGGTATAAAAGATGTTGTACAGAGAACAAAGCTGTGGCTGGAATTCTTGAAGTCTTTGTGTGTATTTGCAAAAATATCCGAAAAATCACAGCACTCCTGCTGCCCAACTGTATCAGGATTTTGCTACTAAAATAAGGGCTAGATTAAAAAAAAACTATAAACCCCAAGGCCTTGGAAGCTGATGGGTAGAGTTTCAGAAGGTCAGTGCTCAAGTGTTGATGGATTTTGGGAAATTCCGGCTTCTCGCATCGTGTGCCCAATCAGGAGATTGGAGGCTTTTGGAAAATGAAGGCCACAAAGTTCAGTCTCCTCCAGAAGCAGCCAAAAGAGCTGAACTAGGGTGCTGAGAAGGGACCTGCAGGCTTCAATGAAACAGCTCTGCACAAGGGACCAAGGTCAGGCTGGAGCCCGAGGGAGAAAACATCTGCACCCCCTGAAAGGGAGACGACGGGAAATGCTCTCCAAGGGCTGGAAAATAATACAGAACTAAAGGAAGGTGGCCAGAGAAAATGAGGGAATGTCAGGGCATGATTTGCAGTAAGTGGAGGAGGAACAGACTGACCCCATGCTGCTAACTGGAAAATTGTTCACAGTGCTGCCCTCAAATACACCTGGCTTTATTTCCAACAGCAAAGGCAGCAAAGGGGTTAAAAGGAAAAGCCAATTTTCACAGGTTAAATCAAATCTAAATTTTCTTAAGTATGCTCCACCATTTTCCAAGAAAGAGGTGAAACAGTGAAGAAAAAAGCGATTTTCCTCTCATGCTGGAGTGGAACTGAGCACCAGAGGAAAGGAAAATTCAAGGGACCCAGAAGTCCTGGGAGCCTAAAGCTGTGGGTGCTGGTAATTTGTCCATGCAAAGCACTTGGACAGAACCTTACTGGAGACATGAAAATACTGAACTATGTGCATTGACTGCAGAGCAAGAGCACAGAGAAATGGCAATAGCCAGTGCTGTCAGCCAGCACTGACCTGGCTTGGTGGCACTGATCCTCAAACTCACTCTGTGTCCTTGCAGAGGAGCCAAATCCCAAACCCCTCTCCTGAGATTCCCTTGGAGTATGAGAACCTCCAGGGTTTGTCTACATACTCTGCTTTTTTTGCTTCTATATATGTTTTTATTTTATCTGAAGCTTAAAAGGTCTTCTTGAATTAATCATGTCAAATTGAAAATAGTGTACTTTAAACAGGTTATGAGCAAGGCTTCCTCTGAAATATATATCCATGTAAGAATGGAAGGTGATTCATTTCCAGGTGAAAAGAAATGATAAATTAATAATTTAATTGGTTAAGTTAAATTCCCCCTATTGGGGAAGGGGAATTTAATCCAGTGAGGTAGCTGTAAAATAATCTTTGCATGGTGCTCATTTGGTCTCACAAATCATTGGGTACCATTTAATTCTTTGGATACTTTTGGAAAGAAAGCTAAAGTATCTACTACAATATATAATCTAAAATATCGACTGGTTTTTTGCTTAATGGGTAATTATGACCAGGTGATGTTTTGTGATCCCTTTCCATTTTAATTTGTGATATTCTAGGAGTGTATGCCATGAAAAATGGCAAAATCTGGGAGCTGGTGGCAGATGACACAGAAAGCTTTGCTCGGGAAGAAAAGGGGCAGTGAGGTGAAACTGAGGGATCCAAACACCTTGGGGGTCAGTCCAGAATGTTTGTGGAACTTTCCCCCCCTTTTTTCCTTTTTCTCTCTTTTTGAGAAGCAGAGGCAAAGCAGGAATGGCAGGAGGAGCCCTGCCATGAGCTCAGCAGAAACAGGAGCTCTGCCAACGCCTGCTGCTGTAAATCCCAGGATATTTTGATAGGTGTGGTCCTGACGTGGAAGTTGTTTTCCATCAGGGATGGGTGAGCAGCTGTCCCAGGTAACTCAGGTTTCAGGCTGGGAGGAAACACCAGGTGTGTTCCCTCACCTTTGGCACTATGGAGGTGAAGAAATTCCACATTTTCATGACTCACCTGAGGAATTGATGGAAAGCAGATTTTTAACACAAGCTAAAACAATGCTGAAAAATCATAATAATAACCATTTGTGGGGGGAAAACAATAATTTCAGGGCTCCAGAGGCTCACCTCTAACAGCACTTTACAAGGTAAAGCAGCACAGGAGGACAGTCAATTATCAGGATTAATTAAGTTAGGAATAAAGCATGGAATGAGCTGAGTGTGGTCACTGAAATCCTGCCCTGTAAGGGCAGGCTGAGCTTTGCTGTTCCCTGAGAGCAGCTCACTTGGATTTCCACCTTAATAAACCCAGAATTCACCACAGATACAGGCAGACTCTGAAATGCCTCCGAAAGTAATTGCTGCAGGAAAATGTCCAACATTACAGGAAATAAATGTATTGTATATGCCAGGACTTGACAGAGTCCAAAGCTATCCAGGAAAGAGATGGAAATAGCCTGAGACACGACTGGGACAACGTGGAATTTGGGAGAACATGTCTAAGGAGCTGATTGAAGGAATCTGTCTATTAAATAACACTGATGGAAGAAAAACCCTCTGGGTTTGGAGGGCATGGCTGGGACTGGACAGCAGAACCTTCAGCCCTGGAGGAATTCCCAAAGGAATTTGCTTAAACGAGGAGATTTTTAAAATTTTTTTTTTTCTGTCTTTATAAGCATTTTTAGAGGAGAAATTGACTTTGCTGGTTCTTGAGGAACCATTTGGGGTTTAATTTTTATTTGGAGACCTAAGAGAGGCCAGTGAATAACCTCAACCCTCACTGAGTAGGTGTACCACAGGCACTTCCACTTCTGCATTTTAGTAGAAAAGTAAGGGTTTTTTTAATTAGGAGTTAATTTTTTTGGCTGTTATGAGGTTCATCCTTAACTTTAAAATCTTCTTTCATTCCAGTCTTAAAGAAGGCTTTGCATGTCCAAAATGAGCATTTTTCTTTATCCTGACTCCTGGGCAAAACCTGAACAAAAATGTGTTTTCTTCTCCATGAAATCCTTGATTCCCTTAAATCAACATCGATTAAACAACTTGATTGTGTCACCTTTACGAGCTTTCTACAAAAGGGGATCACATGTTAACAGTGTGATTTTGAGGAGTTGTTGTGTATAAACCAAACCCAATCATTATTTATTTAACTTCTGGTGAGCTTTGCACTTTGGTTTCCCGCATCAAGGAAACCTTATTGACTGAGAATAAGTTTGAGTTTTTTAAATTTACCTAAGCAGCCATTCTGGCAGCAGCTAATCATCCAAAGCTGCTGTAAATCAGTTATTTTAGGCTTTATTGATTTGTACCTGTAAGCAAGCATTCAGTTATTCAAGTTATTTTCCCAAACGGATTCCCAAGCTTTTAAATATATTTTGCTGGTTTGTTTTGTCAGTTCAATCCCTTAAAAATTTGGAATGAATGTATCTATTCCTACCTGGGATCACATTTCAGTTTTATTTGTGTGCCTCTTTGTTTGTGGAGAGGAAAAGAGAGACAAACTAATTCAAATATAATTAGGGAAATTTGTTTGACTGGTGACCAGGATAAAATGGATCCAATTTTGTTTTCAGCCACATCATTAGAATTTCAACAGTGGTTTCCCACTTTCTCTTCTCAGTGTTCACACCACGAGGTGAGAACAGGGAGACAGCAAGAAGCTGTGTGCTGGAAAGAGAGGTCACTTGGGCAGGTGAATCAAACATGGGCTGCCAAAACCCTGATCTGGCCATTAAGGAAAGATGAGGTTAATGAGGTCATTAACGACTTCATTGTTCAGAGGAAACCCAGAGGGAGAACAGTGCTGGTGCTGCAATTCCCTTCCAAGGTTTCAATTCCCTTGCACAGCTTTAATTCCCTTGCACAGTTGCAATTCCCTTGCACAGTTGCAGCTCTCTTGCACAGTTGCAATTCCCTTCCATGGTTTCAGTTCCCTTGCACAGTTGCAGCTCCCTTGCACAGCTTTAATTCCCATGCACAGCTGCAGCTCCCTTGCACAGTTTCAGCTCCCTTGCACAGTTGCAGCCGGTGCTGTGTGGTGTAAATGAGGATTCTCAGGGCTCTGGGGCTGTAGAGGCCCCGTGTTGAAGGCTGAGGATGGGTCCAAAGCTGGTGCTGCTCCAGTGCAGAAGAAGATGTCACTGGGGGAAGGCTGAGGGACCTCTCCCGTAGGATGAGAAGCAGTGGAAGGTGAGGGGTTGGCCCTTGGTACAGACTGTGACCATTCCAGCAGCCCTAAAAGGACCCAGCCTGTTTCCCCACAGCCCTGTGCCAGGAAAAGCACTGCTGCAAGCAGCTGCTTGTGCCAGATCCCAGCCATTTATTCACTGATGTAATGATATGGATCAACCAAAGCATGGCAGTCTGGCCTGGGAGAGCAGGATTCTCCCTGGCAGCAGAGGAAAAGTGCAGGACCTTGTCAGTGTGTGCAGGGAGAAACCAGGGGCAGCAATGCCTGAACTCTCACAGACACACAGAGTGGATTGAATTAGGAAAGTTATTACAATTGTGGAAGCCTCTCTGTCCTGAGAGGAAGGAGAGGCAGTGCTGGATGTGCTACAGGGCTGATCCTGGCACTGGAGCTTTCCCAGCTGGGAAATCCTGCTGGGAGCTGCTCTGATCCTGTGAGGAGATTCCAAATCCATCCCTGCAAAGGGAACAGAGCAGAGAGCCCTCTGGAGAAAGAAACTTTCTGGAGATTCCAAATCCATCCCTGCAAAGGGAACTGAGCAGAGAGCCCTCTGGAGAAAGAAACTTTCTGGAGATTCCTGCCTGATGCTCCCTTTGCAGCATGACTACAATGGCTTTTGCCAGGATATGACTGAAGGATGAAAACCCTCTAAAAGTCTGAATTTTCTGCAGGGAGTTGCTTGGTACCTTCTGTAAAACAGTGACATAAATCCTGTCCTCCATCCCTAAACTGGGAAGAGCATGAAAGATGGAGCCCAATTGATTATTTCCATGCCATTAGTGCAGCTGTGTTCTCTCAGCACACACTTGGGGGCTTGCTGCAGTGGAGGAGGAGGAGGTGGCTGGTGTAAATCTGCCAGCAGGACCTTCCCCTGCTCCCACAGCTTCAGGATCCGTGCAGGAAGGAGCTGGATGTCCTCTTTGGGCACTGCCACACAGTCCTCTCTCCTGCCAGCCCCACCAGCTTTGGGAAGCAACTTAAAGAATGAAATGAAGCCCAAACATCTAATCTGGCACAACCCTGCAACAGAAATTGATCACCAGGGTGCCTTTTATTCACTGGCTCAGAAAGAAATCCACTGGCAAAATCACTTCGAACTTTTTATCTTTTTTTTTGAGAGGAGCTGCCCAGTTAGCAGCATTCTGCAGCACTGCTGTCTCTGCAGCTGCAGCCAGGCACACACAGCACTGCCCTGTAGCTCCAGGATGCTTGCTGGGGTCACAGAAGAAGGACATGGATCTATTTGAAGATGAGAACTTAACGCTTTCCCAGCTCATCTGGAAGGATTAAACCAGCCCTTAAAAAGGGGCAGGTTGGAATTCTATTTAATTTGTGTTAATCATCAGTGGAATTTATGCTCTGAGAGGTGAAGGCTACTCTCACACAGAGGAAGTTTAGGAAAGTGAAGTGATTTATGAGGAATAACGTTTGCAGTAGCAGTTTGATGTTATAACTCAAGCAATCCATCAGATTTCCCTTTGGTCCATTTATTTTGTACTTGCCTTGCCCAAGGCCTTGTTTCTCATAGCAATAAAAGGTCAACTCCCAGCACTGAGCTGAGCAAGAGCAGTGCAGAAGAGAGTTCAAAGACAAGGTAACATAGAAACCAGAGGAATCCAGACAAGAGCTGATATTTAAAATGCATTTATTTGAAACAGAAATACATAAAAAACCAATACTTAGCAGTAAATCTATCCTGGCTTTTCACATCATCTGTCTAAGGCTTGCATTGGGTGTGTCATTTTGGGGACAGCAGCTGGTTTGAAAGCCTCGTGTACACACCAGTGTCAGGCTCTGCCAGGTGCCACAGATTCTCCTGAAGCCTGAGAGGCTGCAAGAATCCTCTGTGAGCCCAAAAATCCTTCCTGAAACCCGGGCTGGGGGTTTCAGAGCCTTCCAGCATGTCCTGCACCCAGGGCCATTGTCTGCACAGGAGTGCTGCCTGAAGGGAAAGCAGTGGGACTGGAAAAAGCAGAGTCTGTGTGCCCTGGAGCACCACGCAGCAATCCCAGTTCCTGTAGTGAAGATGCTGCTCAGGATTAGTGCTGCTACCAGGTAAGCCTGAGCCTGGATGGAAGAAAAATTCAAATAAGGTGTAAGAGGAAGAGAACGTGGAGGAAGAGGTGGAGGATGTGTTTTATTTCTCCCTGCTGGTGCACTGGAGCCCTGTGTGGCCACCAGAACAGCTGTGGCTGGAGTTTTGGACGTGGCCAAACACGAGGGACCATGGCTGTGTCACATGTGCTTGATTTGCAAGAGATTTTGTGCCAAATTAAACCAGAGCCTCGCTGCAGCAGCACAAGCTCCTTTTCACCTGTTGGTGCAGCTGCCACCTAGCCAGCAAATGTCCTTGCAGAGCAGCAGAGGCAGCTTTGGTTTGCTTCTGGGTGCTTTTCTCTCTTGCACTGGCTGGATAAGTGTCAGAGGCAGAGCAGGGCAGAACAAGGAGGTCAGGAGGAATGAATTTTGTCAAGTCTGCCTTTGCTGGAGCTGCCAGGCTGCTCCTCCTGTTTGCTGAGTGCCCAGCCCTTGCTGTGCCAGAGTGTCCCCTCAAAGTGGCACATGCCACTTCCTTCATGTCTCCTTGGGCTGGTGTGAAACTGCACAGCCCTTCTCTGGCAGCCTTGAAGGGTTCAAACCAGGCCATATTCAGACATCAAAAATAATAAAAAGAAAAAGGGCTGGCTCTGGATTTTAGCTCCCTGGAGAGTGGCTCTCCTCAGCACCCTGCCTCACTCCCACGGTGGCTTTAGATTTGCTTTTTCAACTCCAAATACATCAACTACTTGAACCTGACAATGTGTAGTGCACGTTTGACAGCAGAAACCTTTGAATTAAGCTGCAAATTAATGCATATTGACACATGAGTCCTTTATTTTGTGTTAGCCAATTCTTGCTTTCCAGTTGCTGTCTAAATATTAAATATATATTTATCTAAATATAAACCCCACAACTTCTTGGCTTTTTTATTAAATCCATTATACACATAAAATCCTCCTCTGGGAGAATCAGGGGGAGGAACTGAAATTAGCTGGGGTTTGTGCTTTCAGGCATCAGTGCAGGCTGATATTTACCCTGGTGGGATGTGACAATGCCCCCGTGTCACAAGGGGTTCCATCCTGTCCCCCAGGGTTTGGTGATGGATGGGCTGAGAAAAACACAGGGATTGCTGAAGCTCTCGTGGGGTGGAAATCCAGGGGAGATCCCTGGGCTTGGGGCTTGGCTTTGGGGGATTTGGGGCTGAAAAGGAAAAGTGATGTTGGGAGAGGTGAAGCCCTGATAGCTTCAACCCAGAGCAGCCCCCTGCTGGTGCATTTACAGAGGAGAAGGTTTGAACTGGGGACCCCTGCAGGGACACCCTGTCCCTTCCCAGCCTTTGGAGGCTCTGACTCTAGGATTGGAGAGATCTGCTAATTGTAGGAAGGGTCATAGGGGGACACACAGAAATGTGCCCTGGCCATGCCAGGGGAGGGCTCAGAGTGTGGGGCAGTGTTTTGTCCTTACTCCACATCAGTGACTTTGGTCCTTGTGGTGTCACAGACAGCCAGGCTGAAAGCACCGGGGCAGTGGCACATCCACTGCTCTGCCCTCTCCTGCTCTTTTCCAGGAAGAAATTCAAAACCCAATGTTTCATTCAGCCATGACTGCCTCACCTTGAAATTCCAGAAGATTTGAAAATCTCACCATTTCCTTAGGAAACTGCACCTGGAATTAGATGAATTTGTCTTTGGGTCTTTGTTTCTGAAGATGCTCTGTTGGTTTCATTCTGAAATGAAATATTTGGTTGTTTTGCATCCTTTTTTCTCTTTTTTTTTTGTTTTGGCAAAAGCCTGCCACCGAGTTTGAGTGTTTCACAGAGAGTTTGGATGGGAACCATGTGTTATCTGATGGAAATGGAGCTGCTGTAGCAGCCAGAGTCAGTATCCCTGCTGAACAATTGGAATAAAGGAGGGAAGCAAAGAGCTCCGTGTGGTTTACCAATGGTAAACTGAGGCTCAAATGCTCCAACTTATTTCCAAACTGGGATCTGAGAGAAGAAAAGGAAAAGTTTTCTGCTGAAGGGATCAGCACTGGTGTGAAGCAAAGCACAGAAATAGTTTGCATTTTGTGGTACTTTTAAAGGAAGCTTGGCACTGTGGTGGTTTCCAGGAAGGCCTAAAAATTGGGAATCAGTATTGCTAAAGGAAAGCAGAGCAGTGCAGCTGGTCTTTTTCTAGACAAACATATCCCATCATATGAAGTTGTAAACTTATTTCTTTTTTCAAGTCTAGTCCCCTGAGATTGCCCTCGAATAATTGGATTACACAGGAATAGAGGAGCACATCAAGAGGTTAACTTTGAATTTGCTGAATGGCTTAATTGTATTTTTTTATTATTTCTTTAAGATGTTCATAGTCTGTGTGGGTGGATAACAGGAGAGAGAGGCAGCACTACGGCCTTGCATTAGGAAGAAATTGCAGCCTGGAGGAGTTCTGCTTTATGGTCAAATTTTAAAGCCTGTGATAATAAGGAGAGTCAAGGAAATGGATTTGCCATTGCTGCAGAGCACACAGAGCTGCGTGTCCCTGACCTGGCCTAGATGAGCACGGCACGTGTGGGATTCCTGGCAGCAGCAGCAGGAAGGGATCTGCCTTGGGAGCTCTCTCCTGGCTGGGGGTTTTCCTGAGCCCACCCTGAGTCTGCTCCGGTTTCCTGAGGTCTGTGCTGCTCTGGAGGGGGCAGAGATGAGATTTAATGTGCTGTGAAAGGCACTGAGCACGGGAGAGAGGGGAGGGAGCACAGCAAAAAGTTTACGCTCCCGACTTGTCAGTAGAATTTTGCCCCTGCAGGATCTTTATTTTTTCCTTTTTTTTTTTTTAGGGATGCAGAGCATGTGAGGCAGGAATGTTGCCTGGCAACTGGAGGGGAGCAACCTGTGCAAGGGGAAGAGAAGGGTGAGGGAATAAATTATTGCCCTTATTGCTCCTCTTAGGACTGAGCCAGGAAATCTCTTGCTGAAGCTCTTTCCTTCTGCATTTCTTTCCCCAAACAAGTCACTTCTCTCTCTTTCTCTCTCTCTCTAAGCAGGATGCACCCAGCTGATGAATTGTTGTGATAAAGGAGGTTGGGCATCTGGAAATCATAGAAATTTTGGGTTCCCAGAGCAAATAAAATGCGAGACTGCACTGGAGGAAATTCTGGTTGCTGGAATGGGAAGGGTTAAGTTGCTTGGGCTGAACTCTGGACTGAATTGGGGTGACAAGGGGAGCAGATCCCCCCACCAAGGAGTGGGAGGATGTACTCAGGTGCTAGAGGAGATGGACCTGGTTAACAAATCCCATATGAAGGGTCAGGACAGGGGGTCGGGATTTCATGGAATTCTCTTCAGCACTCTTCTGGTTTGTGTCAGGTGCCCAAAGGAGGGGTGATT
>JAYDZK010000032.1:18294473-18304564 GCA_034509185.1 Euphonia xanthogaster | reverse complement strand
TTTGTGTTTTTTTTTTTTTTTTTTTTTTTTAATTTTTTAAACTGTTTTAACTTCACAGGAAGAAGAGATGAGATAATTTAGATTGCAGGGAAAAAAATTGTGTATGGGTAAATGCCGTCCTCCCACCTTATTTTTTTTTTGGTTTATTTAAACACCCCCAGCAGGGCAAGAAACTGGGAAAGGAGAGCGAGGGGGGAGCAGAAAGAGCCTTTGGGATGTAAGGGCTGGTGCCTTCCCTCCTGAGCAGTGAAAGTGGGTAACTGTGGTGCTTTGGCAGAGCCAAACAGGGGCTGGCAGCTGCTGCAGCTCCGAGCTGATCCCTTCAGGTGCTGGGAGGGAGGATTTGGTGTTGCTGCTCCCTCGCCCTGTCTGTCCGTGGGTGTCTGTCCGTGCTATGCAACACCTCCCGGGCTCCTCTTCCTGGGAGTGGAGCCAATCCATCCTGGAGGGAAAGGGATCAAGAGGTGGAAGTGCAAATGCTTTAGTGCAGCCCCTTTTTGCTGCTGCCTGCTGGGCAGGGCCTGCAGAGGGGTGTTGGCAGCAGGAGCTGCTGCCCTGTGCCGTGGGATCACCCTGCCTTTGGGCTCCAGCCCCCGAGAACCAGCCAGCAGTGGGGGCCGAGCAGCTCTGATAGTTAATTGTAATGCTGTCGTGGCCTGAGCAGAACAAAACAGAAATAATCAGGCTTAAAACAAACAAAAAAGCCCCAAAAGCAACACAGTGTTATTTTGGAATAAAAGCACATGTAGCTGAACTAATACTCCTGACGAGCAAGGACATGGATTTCTCCCAGGGCATCCTGCAGTCCTGTAGGGGAGAAGTGACCTTATTTGCATTTTTCTTGTTGAATTGCTCTTGGGATTTCTGCAGCACGGCAAGAACAAATTCCTCCAGGAGAGCATGGAAATATCACAGCACTAACGCAATATCCTCCCAGTAGCTTCCTGCTCCTCAGCCCCTGCTGCCCCCCTGCCCTCCCACCGCCCCCAGCCAGCAATGTCAGCCCTCGGCCTCTTCCTTTCCCATTTCCCTCTGTATTCCCTCTGTATTCCCAGGATTGCTGCCTCTCCTTTTCCAGAGCAGTCTGGGACCTGCCCTCCCGGCCACGCCCTGGCTGCGCGCTCCTCGCGAAGGTCAGCGCTTGGTGCTTGGAGGCTGTGATTCCAGACGCCTCTCTGGGGAGCCTTTTCCATTCTAATCAGGTCCTCTAATTGCTTAGGCTCTTCCCCAGCATGAAGCCCTGCTCCAGTTTTGCTGGCAGATAATTAAATCCCGAGCCCAGGAGCGGCGTTGCAGCTGCGCCGCGGCTTCTCCTCCACGTCTTCTCCTCGTCTTCCCACCCTGCCAGGACAGCTGATGCAGGAGCATGGAGCTTTGGGAGCCTGGATCATATCCAGCACTGGGATGGCTCCAGTGCCAGAGAGGTGCTGCAGCTCACAGCAGCAGGAGTGCGCCCAAGGAACCGTCCAAAGCATTCCAAAATCCATTTTTGTCCTTCTCCCGGAGCTCGCTCTGCCATCTTCCCGCAGGAGAATGAAAGCAGCAGGATGCCAGGAAGGGCTATGAACTGTCACCTCTTGAGCTCCCCGTCTAATGTATGCACATGCTAATTACATTGTAGGAATAGCACGGATTAATTATACACATCACAAGTGGGATACAGCGTTTTGGTATTTAAAGGATATTTTTATATAAATGACACGTTTGGAACTTGAAAATAGCACAGATTGGGTTTGTCCAATGAAAGACTGTAAAATTCTGAATTTAATGTATAATATAACCTTTATTCTTTTTCCTCTAAACTCTTGGAAACTTACATAACAATCGTGCTTTAATTATGACACCGTTTATAGACATTTAAAATGCATCTTAATTTATAAATATTTTACATTTGGTCCATAGAACAGGTTGCAATTTACTAAATAATACTGTACTCTTTTAAACAGGCTCTGTATATATTTTTGAATATGTATATATTACATATATATTTTTATATAGAGATAGATTTGCTTGGTGTTGGATATTTCCTTATTGCAAAAAGCATATATGATCATACAATAATTTTTCTTTTTCAGGGCAAGTACTACAAAAAAGATACAGCTATTCACAGTTTACACACAGTAGTTCTACAACACTAGTTTGTGCTATGTGATAAGGTTTGTACAGCTTTTTGCTAAAGAGCAGGTCTGTCAAACATCTGTCATAATTGTTTACAATCAAACATTAAATACTGCATTTTTCTTAGAACAACATGGGACTCGGTTACATTAAACAGTAAAGAGAAAGTCGGAGTTTTTATCCTTAGCCTAATGAAATTCACAAGGATGGCGTATCACGTGTGATGTCTGTGGAGGGTGTAGGGGTTCCTCTAAATCCCAAAGACTTACAGGACGTTTGCATCTCAGCTATGGCCCTTTAGGATGGAGCTTAGATCTCGTAGTATTGTACATTTGACCTAGGTGTGAAACAGTTTAGAACCTACCCGACATACTCTGAGAGTTTAGGATGTAGTTTGAAATACATGTGTATTATATATATATATATTATTTCTACATAATGTGCTTGACATTCTGAGAATAATACCTTATTGCAAGAACATGTTTGTCACCTTCAGACGAGAACAACGAAAAACCCAACATTCACAGGTAACATGTTTTTTTTTTTTTGTTTTGTTTTGTTTTTGTTTTTTTTTTCCACGTAGTAGTTCTACATAAATTGTGCTATCTAACATTGTACGGTGCACAAAAAAAAAGTTTGCTGAAAAGCATGTTTTTCATTGCACAGTTCTGTTACAGTCATTTACAATCAAACATCACCCTCCCAAAAAAAAAAAAAAAATAAAATAAAATAAAAGCCTCCGTGCCTGCCTTATCTTATAGCTGCCAAAGGAGAAATCATTCCCCACACAGGGAGAACTTCCAGGGGCTGGCCGGGCTCTCTGGCCGGGTGGCAAACGCAGGATGGAGCCCAGAGTGGGATTGCAGGGGATCAAAGAGCTCTCCCTCGTGCCCTCAGCACCACCCAGCCCCTGGAAATGGAAATCCCACTGCTCTCCAGGTGCCGACCACGCGGGCTTGGGGGTGGGAGCTGGGGAAGCTCTCGAGCAGGCTCAGTTGAGCCCTGTGTTGGAACTCACTCCCATCTTTAGGCCGTTGGTTTGGTTTCTATTTTGGTGGCAATGCAGTAATAGTGGAGTGATAACAGCATGCTAAAAGCTCAGGGAGTCTGAGCTTGAATGGCAAATACTTTGTATTTTACTCCTGGGAATCTCTAAGAGCTCTTGGCTATTTGCTAAAAAAGTTAAAAGGCGTATTTCTGCCTCTAACGTTGATTCACACAGATATCTTCTTTCTATAAGAAGCGAGATATGTACTTTTAAGGAAATTTATGACCTTGTTTGAAAGTCACCCTGAAAGGCTGAGCACAGCCAGTGTGTTTGGCCTGGGCTGCTCTGCCACAAACACCTCAATTTTTGCACTAGGAATGTTTGTAAAGGCTGTGCCTGCTGTTAGTTGAAGGAAGGGTCTCTTCCCCCCTCACATAGCCTCAGCTGGAACGAATTTTACGGGCAGACTTTTGCACTGGAAATCACTTGTTTACAAAATACTCCGTTCTCTTTTTGTACAAAACAACTGCAAACTTAATTTTACTCCTGCAAAGTCAGAAATAACAGTCTTGGGATTCAGCGGTAAGAAATAGTGATCAACTACTAAAAATCAGCAGCACAAAACTTCAAATAGTCGTGCTAAAAGGTAGATTAAAAAGGTCTTGGCACATCAATTTACAAATTCCAAGGTATGCAACTACCATTGTGAAAGGATAAAAACATTAACAGTCTGTGGATTGCTGGAGAACACAAAAACACTGTCAAACATCTGAGCTCGCGACGGCTGGATCGAACCCATGGCGATTCCCTCGGAGTGGAGATGACCTTGTTGCTTTTTTTTTCCTCTTTTTTTTTTTTTTAATATGTATTTTTTTTTTTTTTTTTTGCCACTAGAGGTAGGTAATTATATTCTCAGATGTGAATTTGTGGTCATATTCAACCATATTTTTTGTTTTTCTGGAGGAGGAGCGGTACTTGGAGGAGAGAGCAGTTTAGATGTAGGCTTCTTTGTTGGCAGAGTTGCTCTGTTGGGCCTGGTCTGGCCCGTTCTCAGGGTGGGTGATGTCTTCACTTGGCTGAATCATCACTTGGATGCGCTGTTCAAAGGACAACAGTAAATGTGAGGCAGCCAAAAAACTCTTTCTAACCTTACTCTTCCTTTTTTTTTCCCCCTAAATATTTAAAGACAATTCTTTACAACCACCTCTCTTGCCAGGGACCAGCAGCGAGCCACTTCCACTAAACAGAATTCCAGCTCTGTCCTGAAGGTGACAGGAGGAGCTGTGCCAAATGCTGGGTGCCTACAAGGAGCTTTCCTGGGGAAAAGCAATGAGGAGAGGCGCTGCTGTGAGCCCAGGGGCTGCAGTGGGCAGCAGTGCTGGGCACCAGAGTGATGGGCATCTCCCCAGGGGAACTGAGAGTTCCTCCAGGGATAAACCTCTGTTTTAGAGTGTTTTAGAGGGTTTTATTCCTACTCTGGCTTTCCTCGTCCTTTTGTCTTTTCTGTTCCTTCAGCTTCTCTGCCCAGCTCATGGCAGAGAATGTATCTCAAAAAAAAAAAAATCTCTTATATCTCAAAAGAAATCCCAGCTTGGCTCCTCAGAGCCTCTCACTGGTGCAAGCCCCCCATCACTTAATGATAATAATAATTTGTCAATGCTTTCAAAAATGAGCCCTTAATCCACAACAAGGCTGAGATGAGGAACTTTTACCATGGTCTCACGCAACCCTGCCCAAAGAGCAGCTGTATTTTAGGGCAACAGTTCTCCTTTTGCACCCAAAAGTTTCCATGAGACCAAGGGAAATCTATTCAAAATGTAGGAGCTAAGAACAGGCAGGGGGGGGACCAAAAAAAAAAAAATCAAAACCCCAGATTTTTTTGTGCAGACTTCTTTGAAGCCTCACTGAGTCCTTCAAAATTTGCTGAAGACAAATATTTGGATCAAGATCTGAGCATTTCATGAGGCATCACTCGTCAATTCTGCTTAAGATCATCCAGCCCTTTGCAAAGATGGCTCTGTCAGCTGATTTTAGAATATTCCAGAAGCTCTGACAAATTCCTTTTGACAGTCTTTGGTTGCCACAATCACAGAGTGTTTCAGCACTTGAGCTGGAGAACTGGCTGTGATGTCCAGGAGGAGCTGGAGAGGGAAAACTGAGGATCCCCCCGGACTGAAAAAATGAGGTGTGGTGATTGTAGGTGGTTCCTGAGCGTGTGTGGGGCAATATTGGGGTCAATATTTCCCTCCCCTTTAGCAGCACATCCCTGAGGAGCTCAGAACCGACTGAAATAGAAACGGACTGAAAGGAAAACTGTCTGAAAAAAACCCCCCTGACTCTCTTCCATGGGAAGTGCTGCCTCCTTTAAAAAAGGAGCAGTTAGGGAGAGGCTGAGAGCAAGGAGAAAAAGGCCCCAGTGCTCTTCCCAAAGGGAGTGCTCACAGAAACCCCTTAAATAAAGGCTGAAGGGAAGCGCTCCCGAGGTGCTCCATGTCCTCCCTCCCAGCTGCAGCAGAGCAGGGCAGGTGACATGCAGGACCTGAAGCCTTGGGGGCCATCCAGGACGTGAGGAGCAGGGTCACTGAGCAGACTCCTGCAATCCCAGGGTTTTGTAGCTCAGCCCGATTTTGATTCCATCTCCCCTGAGCATCCCCTGCCGTAATCCACGGCCGCGTGTCTCGCGTTAATCAGGACAAATTCCCATCATTTGCAAGCCTCTCCTCTGTTTTCTAGGTGTGAGGAGCTGGAATGCCAAGTGTCTGCAGCTGCCAGAGCAGAGATAAGGAGCCTGTGGAACGTGGGGAATTGTGCTCAGCAACAGATGGCTCAGACACTCTCTCGTCTTTTGGCTGGCACTTTCATGGGTTTTTTTGGCTCAAAGCAAAACAAAAACTGAGGGGGGAATAGATGACAGGAAAGAAGTGCCCAGCAATCTTTGATTGCACAGGTGCCAAGGTGCGGCATTCACATGCTCTGAAAAATCCCCTTGCTCCAGGATTTTCTCTTGGGAAGCTGAGAAGCCTCAGATAAAAAGGAAAACAAATTCTTCCCTCATTTGCTTCTCCTGTGTTGTGCTCATGAGGAATGTGTTTGGAGATTGTTCACCCACAGGGGATTGTTCCATTGGTTTCATGTGAATTGTTTTGACTCATTGGCCAGTCAGGGCCAGGCTGTGTCAGGCTCTGGAAGGAGTCAGGAGTTTGCATTATTATCTCTTAGCATGCTGTAAGTTTCCTTTCTGCATTTTCCAGTTTAGTTTAGCACAGTATTCTTTGATATAACACAGTCTCTTAAAATAGTATCTTAATATATAATATAGTATCTAAAAATAACAAATCCTTCTAGGAACATGGCATGAGATTCCTCACTCCTCCCTTCATCTGGGCACCCCACAAACACAATACCAAGGGGGTTGGGACAGGCAGACTTACCTGTTTTAGGGAGCCTTTCAGGGTGAGGAACATGTATGCCATGTAGCCAGGAATCAGCACCATAGAGGACAGGGCCATGAACCAGCCGACGCCCTGGCCCCATTTTGGGAACACGTAACTGCCCATGGTCAGGGGGGTCATCTGCACAGCACTGAAGATGAACACTCCCTGCAAAAGCAGAAGGGAGGGCTTGGGGTCACATTCCCACAGTGCTCTGGCTTCGAGAGTTTTTCTGGAGCTTCCCAAGACGCCTCTTGCCAAGATGAATGTTTCACCTCAAAGCTTTGTTTTCACACATAAACCTGCACCTCAGACAACCCAGGTGTGCTGCTGGAAGCAGTAAATTCCTTGGATGAGCTGCACAGAGCCAGGGGGAAGGGGGCTGCTGGGGAAAATAGGGATCCTGGGAATACCTGTGGACATGTACATGGTGCCACTGAGCAGCAGCACCCACGCTGCTTTTGGGGTGTTCTCCAAGGATGCCCTGCAGACACAGAATTCCATGGGCTATTCCCAGGAGAATCCCCTGTCCTGGCCTGTCTCAAATGTCTAAAGCAGCCAGGAAAACCTGCTAAAGTGAGTCAGGAGAGAGGGAGGCTCGCTCTGATCCCAGGCTGAGCCCTTGTGCAGGGCAGATTCCCAGAGCAGGATGCAGGGGCAGGTTTTTATCCCTGCTCTGGGCTGGGCAGCACGTTCTGCTGAGCGCTTGAAAAATCTGGCCAGTCTGGCAATGCTGGGCATCTTCCTCCTGTGCTGCTAAAATAAAATGCATCTCTTATGCCTTTATGTTTTTTACAAAAATGAAATCTGCCCTGATGTGGGAAGGGATGGCTCGAGGAACCCCCGACATGAACAAAGACATTTCTGTCTCTTTTTAGTGCTCCTCGTTTGCTTTCTCTGGTTAAATGCTGGCTCGTGTGTCATAGGGGCTGCTTGATGAGTTTGTTACATTTCCTCTGGGTTCAGTGTACGTGCAGCACATTGACATTTCCTTGATTACTGCTTCACAAGGTACTGAATGGGATTAGCTGGGTAGAGTTTAGAATCAGGAAAAGGCTGTTCTGTGGTTTCCAGCACAGATTCTTTGCAGAGTTTGCCAGAAAACCCACAGCAACATAGTATAAAATGATTAATATATGCCACAGAATGCCAGGAGAGAGGAACAAGAGTTTAGAACCCTGCTCTATCACCAGAAGTGCTTGTGGAAGAATTCAGTTTACAGAATCTTGGCTTTTTTGTGTATGAGGAAAATTTAGATTTTAGATTGCTAAATTCTATTTTAGAGCACCAAAAAAAAAAAAAAAAAGAAAGTCAAAATTTGTTCCTTACAGTTTTCTAACTCTGCCAATCAACCTCTTGAGCAATAAATATTTTGGCTTCTCTTTTTGGGGCACAATCTTCCTGGAATGACACTGCTTTTTGCTTATTGCCTTCAATGAGATTGCTGAAATCTTTAAAACAGGAGTGAGGGCAGGACTAATATGAACCTGTGGGGCTGGAAACCACAAGGCTGCAGCAGCCAGGCCACTCATTTACATCCTTTCAAGCAGAGAATAAAGGTTTGTTCCTTACTGCCACAATGATAGGAGTGAAAAAGGACCAGCAGAGTTTCCACCAGATGCAGGGTCTGTATCCCACCATCTCTTGGATGTTGTCATAAAATCTATTAACACCTGGATATAGAAATAAGAAACAGCACAGTAACATGTCAGGTAGTGGAGGTGATGGGAAGCTCAGTGCTTCTGAGAGACATTGCCATAAATTATGATTATATTTGGAAGCTCTACAAAGATCTCAAGATATCTTTGCCTCTGTTTGGATGGCAAAAAAAAAAATGTGCAAGCTCAAAAGCACCAAAATCACTTGTGCTCACTCTTCCACATCAGAATTAATTAGAGACCAGCAAACTTATTCCCATGCCAAATGAGGAAGGTGCACATGGAGAAGATGCAAGAAACACCCTTGATTGATTTCAGCTCCAGGTTATATTAGATGAGAAGTTTGGGGTGAAATGATAATTTCACAATTATAAACCCCCCAAACCCATCCCAGCATTAACCAGCCTTGTTGCAGTGCCCACCACACATGGGCAGAAGTGGAGCTGAGATCAGAGGGGCCCTCCTGCTGCTGCTGCTGCTCTCCCCAGCAGCCTCCCAAAGCTGTGTCTGTCACCAGCTCATGGCTCTGATTCCCTCATGGTCAGAGCCTGGAGCTGATCATTCCAAGCTGTGGTTCAAGCCCTGTGTGGACCATCCACTTAAGCTCCTTGTGGGGTCCCTTCCAGCTCAGAATATTCTGTGATTTCTGGGAGAGTTTTGGTGCCTCTTTCCATTTGCTGGGTTCTCCAGCAGTGCCTCTCCCCTGTTAAATGCTGTTCCATCCTCTCAGGCCCACTGAAATCCAGCAGGAAGCCCCTGGGGCACCTGGAATGCCTCAGTGATGATGGGAGCAGCTCCTCAGAGGCGCTGACACAGCTCTGAGGTCAAAGATGCTCTGTGACAATATCTCATGCTGAGAGCCACAGGCTGCCAGTCCAGGCTTCTGGATATTTCCAGGTGATTATTCCCTAACTGACCAGGGAGCCTGGCTCACTGCAGGACCCTGGAGTGAGAGAATTTCTGGAAAAATGAAATATTGCAAATCCCAAGAGCCCTGAGGCAATTATGGACCCAACAGCTCTGCAGGTCCAGGCTTCCCAAGGGAGTGGGACAGGAAAGGAGATGGAATATCACCCTTTTAATATTCCTGAAACTCTTCATGGCTCCCAGGCCTCCAGGTAGAGTGTTTAAAAGGCAGCATCACCTTCCACAGGCCAACTTTGAATTATATCCACAGAAAAAAAAGCCACTTTTAGTTCCACCCCCAGCACGTGCACATCAACCACGGATCAGAGGATGAATTATCCTCAGGGTGTGTAAAGCTTAGGGAAAAATAAAGGCAGGCTGTTTACCATAGCACCAGGATATCGAGATGCACTCAAAGAATACAAGGAACAAGAGACTCATCCCACTGGCAGAGTAGTAGTCAAAAAGCTTAAACACATAGATTCCACCCTGAAATGGAAAAAAAAAGAATAAAAAGCAGAGCAAGGCCTCCAGCTTCAAAATGTAAGATACAAACTAACAGTGGTGGGTAGGTTAGGGGCCTATTTCTGTGAATTAAACAGGTTAATTTTTTTTAAGGCTTGAGGTCAATCCTGACAAAATTAAGATTGCTGCTGTTTAAAGTGAAAAGTTTAATTTTGCTGCTTGCTCTTTATTTGATAATTTAATCATAATTTAATCATCATTTAATCATTAATCATTTGCCTCAAACAGTTTGCAAAGTCAACATCTCCAGCTGCCACTTTTTGGACTTGTAGGAATCTGGGGATGTGCATTTTGCTGTCCCCTGAGCCCTGCAGGGGACACCCAGGTAAGGCCTTTTTGGGCTACCTAAAACCAGAGGCCAGGCAGAATTAAGGGAATAAAAAGCAGTTCTGTTTATTGAAGGGCCTGCAGGTGCACTTAGGGCAGGTGAAATCCCCCAGGGGCTGCACCCAAAATGACCACGGG
>JAYDZK010000032.1:18275572-18294265 GCA_034509185.1 Euphonia xanthogaster | reverse complement strand
GACACTGGGTGTGGAGTTTGGAGTCACACACTGAAGAGCTGCAGGAGTGCAGAGAGATGGAAAATACAAAGGCTAAATAAATAAAAGCAAAAAAATTCCTAATATTACAGAAATGATACTAATATAAATGGATAAAATACAAATAAAAATATCAAAGCTAAAACCTTAAGGGCGTTCTACGCTAAAACCGCCCAAACCGCGGCGAGCGCCAATCGCTGGCAGTCCAGGGGCTGGCAGAGATCCCTGGCTGGGCTGGGGAGGGAGGATGGTGGAGCAGGGCAGAGGCAGCCCCAGGGCAGCCCCAGGGCAGCAGTACCTGAGTGATGTTGGACAGCCCTATCACGTAGGACACGATGCACACCACGGCGATGAAGAGCTCGCGGCGGTTGCGCAGCAGCTTGGGGAACTCGTCCACCAGGGCAGTGATGAACCCTTCCACGGTGCAGAACTGCAGGGAGAGGGGACACAGAACACACTCCAGAGCCCAGCTGGACACAGAGCACCCTCCAGAGCCCAGCAGGGAGTTTTGGGGAGCAGTTTGTGGTTGGAGCCTTGGCTGGCCGGAGGCTGCGGCCGTCCGGCGAGAAGTGAAAATTCGCTTGACTGCAGCGGAAGCTCTGCTCCTGAATGTCCTTGGTTCTGTCTAAAGAGATCTGTGCAAAAAGATTTCCAGCTTGAGCAGCACTCAAAATTCTAAGCTATGAACTGTTGCTTTCGCTCTGTGAACAGGAAGTGCTCTTTTTCTGTAATAAAGATGATAAACCTTCAGTTGAGGGCTTTGGTCCCTCAGTCCTACAAAATAAACTCCTTTTTTGTGTGATTTACTCACATACAAGACACACAGAGAAAGTCTAACCAGATTGGTGCTTCACGCAGAAGGTTAAAGATTCTCATATGATTCTCATATGCAATAAATCAAATATTCTCTGTATCCCCAGAAAAGCTTTTGGTTGAGGCTGTGTCCTCCAAATGGCCACAGTCCAGAATCCTTCTGTGTGTATATATTCAGATAAATGTTATCATTACGGTGGCTGCAATGTGAAAACTAGAAGGTAAGTAAAGTTTTATTAATTTTCAGCAGAGAAAATAGAATTCAAGCAATGGTTACAGCTCCTATAAATGAGAGTGGATGAAATGTTTCAGTGACAGACAGAAAATGCAGAGAGCATGACAGCGTGTAGACACACATTCCTTTTAATAATATTAGACCACCTTCCTCAGCTGTTAGTTGCCTAGAGACAAATGCTTTCAAGAATCTTTTTGACCCAGTTTTTCACAGCAGTTTCCCCCCAGATTGAGCAGTGGGTTTTAATGTCAAGCTGGAAGCTCACTGAAAAACAAAGAAATAAAAAGTGTAAATTTTCAAATTCCTTTCATGTCCCAAGATTAAATACCCTCTTGGTCTTTTTGTGCTCACAGGCTGAAGACAGCTTGGATTTGTAGAAAAGGATGGATTTTCTCTCCTGGAAGACTGGTCCAGTGCTGAGGCAGTAAATCCCACATTCCTTTACGTGCTGGGAGGGCCGTGTAGGGACTGGGAGCTGCTGCTTTGCCAGCTGCAGCTGACTGCAGGAAAATTAACACATCTGCCCAGGACTGGGCTCCTAAAAATGATCCAAGAGTTCAGCAGCCAGGGGGGACTTCCTGGACCAAATCCTCCAAGTATTCCTTGTAAAGTGAGGCAGGGTGCTCTCCTGAGCCCTGCCCCTGGGGTTGTTCTCTGTATTAAAATTAGCACTGATTAACAAAAGGTTTTGTTGGACATAGTTATTTCTAAAGGGCTTTCTCTCATGCTCTGTGCTTTTTTATTTGTGTCGCAGTCAACATCTCTAATGATTCCATGTCTTAATTTTTTAATTGTTTAATCTAGACACGGAATATCTTGGATTTGCAAACCCCAGGGCTGAGCCTCCTCCTTCATTTCCAGCTGTCAGATATCACCCAGAGCTTAGGTACAGGCTGAACCAATAAATTGGTGATCCTTTCCCTCGGGAAGTGATTTCAGAACACATCAAAACCCAGAATATCCTCAGTAACCATCCCACTGCCCACTGAATTACTCCAGATCTCAGAATGAAATGTGTGCTGTGTGGTTTTGCTCCAGTGGTGAGTTCTGGAGCCACCCTTCAGAAATTCCTGTGGCATCCAAATCTTGTAAAATGTATCCCAGTGTCTCCACACAGCTGAACATTGCACAGGTATTTTGAACATTGTGATTTAACAGGGAATATTTCAAAGGTAAGCTCCTTTTTGCCTGCAGAATAAATTGTCTGCCCATTTTTCCTGTGCTTCCAACAGTTCATGAAAGAGCAAAGGTGTTCAGGCATCAGGTTTTTTACTCAGTCTTTCCTGTGAGTGCTTCCTATTCTTTATTTGATTATTCCAGGGACCATCCTGCCCCACATCCAGCTGGCAGTGGAGAGCACAGGGGGAGCCCTGATGTGTTGTTGTGTCTGACCAAAATGGCAAAGCAGCAGCTGACACTCTGAGTTCAGAGTTATACACTGAAGAACTGCAGGATTACAAATCTATGAAAAATACAAAAGCTAAATATATAAAGAATCCTAATATAAAAATAAAGAATCCTAAATTATTAATTAAATCCTAAATTACAAAATAAATAATCTTAAATTATTAAATTAATCTTAAATTATTAAATGAATCCCAAATTATAAAATAAACAATCCTAATACAAATAAATAAAATATAAATAAAATTATCAAACCTGGTTCCACCCAGTGGCAGAAAATCTGTATTTTTATTTGTTTGCACCCCAGTTTTACCTGACTGTCAATGCCAAGCATGAGCAGCATGGAGAAGAAGAGTATTGCCCACAAAGGGGAGATGGGCAGCTGTGTCACTGCCTCTGGGTAAGCCAGAAATGCCAGTCCAGGGCCTGGGGGAGAGACAGGAGACAGAAGATCAGTGGCAGGGCTGGGGCTGGGGTCCTCTGCTCCTGCTGGGCTCTGCTTGGGTGGCTCTGGCTGCAGCCCCTGGGCACAGAGCTCAGCTGTTCAGTGCTCCCTGACCAGCAGGGCACTGCGAGCACCTGGGTTTGAGAATGAACCAAAACCAAAAATAAAAATAAAACTAAAAATCCACCTCAAAGCCCCCCAAAGGCAGCCAAGCAGGATGCTGGATGGGCTCAGCAGCTGCTCTGAGGGAGCCCTGGCCCAGCCGGGGCAGGAGAGCTGTCCCTGGCTGGGGTTCCTCCTGCCGGCACTGCTCAGCCCTCTCTCCCCTCAAGCAGCTTTTGCCAGCTGCACTCTCCTGCTTTGGGCCATTCAGAAGCTCAGTGATGGAGAAGACACTCTCCTTTCCAGCATTCCCTGTAGTGCCATTTGCTGCTCCATTCCACTCACTCCCTCTAAACACACAGAGTTTGAATAAACTCTGTCGTTGTGGACGACCAAACTTTCTAATTTTTCCTCTTGCTAACTGCAGATGGGGGGCAGAGTGTTAAACCCCTGTTTTAAACCCCTATTTAAAAGGGGTTTTTTTGTTCTCATGGCATAGCTGGATGTCAGGGTCAGAGGGAAAACCAGCAAATTTGATAAACACAGAAATAAACCAGCAAATTTGATAAACACAGAAATAAACCAGCAAATTTGATAAACACAGAAATAAAGCTCATGTGCTTCACCTAAGGTGTGCCTCTGACTTTTCAGGTTTTATTAAATGTCTGCCAGTGACAAGTGCTTGGTCCCAGCCCCCAAAGCAGTGGCATCAACACCTGGATTGCCAAAGTCTAACGAGGATTCTGAAGCAATTAATTGCTAACAAGAGCAGATATGACTGGAAAGCAGTTCAGAAAGCATTCCAAGTAGCAGGGCTAAAAGCAAAATAAACTTCAGATAAATATGGTAATTTTACTCTGTTTGGCATTCCACAGAAAGGCAGCTATGCCTTTTAATAACATCATTTGTTTTGTAAGGCTGTATAAAAGATGGCAAAACAACCTCTCATGGTGGTAAAATCTGGCACCAGCCTCCAAGCTTACTAGGAGAAATAGAAGCCTTAATTAAAGGGTCAAATTTTCAAATATCCTTTGCAATTAGTGGCCATGGGCATCTTTCAGAGGTCTGCTATCAAATGTACTTAATATGATGTAAAAATATTGTGCTGTTTGCAGGTGTAGCCTTTATATAACTCCTTCTGTATCAAAGACATAAATCCAAAAAGCTCATTTCACACCCCACTGCCTTTCCAGAGCAGCTTTTAATAACAGTGCCTGCCATCATCACTTTGCACCTAATCTCTTTGTATGTGTAATTTATTGAAGATTATTTTCAGGGCTTAAATTCTCTCCTTTTCTGAGCAAGGAGATATTTCAGCGGGTTGTGTTTGCTAATACAGTCATCCAGATTTTGTCCACCAGTGAGTTCCAGCCAAGCTTTGGGTTATGAGATCCCTCCCTGTGGCCAGAGCTGCTAAGTGAGTATCTGGTGCACCAGCTGGGTCAGGGCAGCCATCTGCTCTGCTGCTTTAAGCTTTTTCAGCTGGAAGACACACAAGAAACTGCAAGGAAGAACAGAATCCTCCCGTGGACAGCTCCACAGCTCCCTGCCCCAAATGAAATCTCTTTCATGATGCAGAGTCACGGGAAACAGGCATAGGTGTGAACAGGGGAGAAATGGATCTGCCTCCAAGGGCTTCACCTCAAGAAATGGGAAAAGGAATTAAAACCCAACTGAACTGGGAAATATTAGTTTAAAAACCACCCCATAAAGACCAGAATTCCTCCTGCTCTGCCTGGCGTGGGTTGGGACAGCACTTTTCCTTCTACCTTTCCTTCTGGGAGACTGAGGGGACAGGGAGCTGCGGAGCTGTGAGGAGGGATTTTGAGCAGTGGCAGGAACAAACCTACAAGCAAAAAAAAACCAAACCAAAAACCCAAAAACCCTGATGCACAGCTTAGAGGAAAAGAGTTTGGGTACCTGATGCTGCAACATCTGCAATTGGCCTCTTTGTGACATTGGCCATGAATCCCACAATGGAGAAGATGACAAAGCCAGCAAACATGCTCGTGCATGAGTTTATGCAGCACACTATGATGGAGTCCCTGAAACAAAGGGAAGGGGATTTAAGCAGCAGGGAAAGCAAATGTTCATCCCTTTTGGGTTGCTTTTATTTATTGATTTATATATATATGTATATATTTTGTCCTGTGGAAAGATCTCAATGATTTAGGATTTCCCAGTTTAGGATTTCCCAGTTTAGGATTTCCCAGTTTGGGTTCCATTCCATGCTGGGGAAGTCTTTCCTATTGGTGTAAAGGCAGCTGCACATCTCACCCCAGCCAGATGGAACAGTTAATATTCCACACTAAACTTTATTTCAACTATCTGTACACAGAGACAGAACCCAGCTCCAGGCAAGGGCCACTGCAATATGTGCAGTCATCTGCTTACCTGTAAACATTATTGTGGAAAGGGTTGTAACTTCCAAGGGCAATCAGGGACCCAAGACCCAAACCGTAGGAGAAGAAAATCTGTGTGGCAGCATCCAGCCAAACCTGATTGCAGGAAACAATTTTTTTAAAAAATCTGTTTCTGCACTTGAGGAGCAGCTCATATGTCTGAAAGGGGAGCAGTGAGGAGTGAAACTTTGGTTTACCAGCATGCAATATTTACCTCAGAGTCTGAAAGCTTACTGAAGTTGGGAGTTATATAGAATAAAATGCCTTCCTTTGCTCCAGGCAGCGTTACACCACGGAAGAACAAGATCAGCAGCATAACGTAGGGATAAGTAGCAGAGAAATATACCACCTGATGTGAAGAAACAAGACAGTGTAAGTGTGCAAGGAAGAATGATCACAAGAGTTTGCTCCCTGAAAACACTCCAGCAGCAACTGAGGATGGCTCTGACAATTGAGGCATTTTTCAATGAAAAGGCTTGGGAAGTGCCTACAGCAAAATTCCCTAAACTCCAGCTCTAAAGGCACGTGGCTGTTGCCTGTTTTTCTGAAAAGAGAACAGAGTGGACTAGGATGTTTCACACTTTTGTTTTTGGCATTTAACACAAGGAAGTCCCAAAAGCCCGGGGATCATGGCACCAGGATCCTGCTTGTTCATTCTTCCTACTCTCTCCTCCTCTGTGCTACAGGCTCCTACTTTCTTGCCTTTTCAGAGGTCCTATAAGAAACCCTTTCTGAAGTCAGGCTCAGCCCTCTTTTTGCCCTCTTTGTGCTTGGGAGACTGGAGAAAGAAAATGGTTTGCTCTGAGCTCAGCTCAGCCCTGCCCAACACGCAGCTCGAGGTGGGGCACAGTTACAACCTCCTGTCAAAAACTAACAGGCTGTTCCCCCATGTGAAGGAATCCCAGCCCTCTGCACCAGACCTGAGCTCTTCTAACCCAACACCAAGCCCCATTGCTGTGGCTTTTCATTTCCCTGGGATTTTTTTCCGACAGGGAAAGGCATGAGCCATCATCGGATGTTCCTGCCCTTTCATTCAGAAAGGTCTCTCAAGAATATAATTTCCTTTAATTGATTAGTAAATCCTAATTTCCACTCACAGCCAGGCAGAGCCCAAGAAGCACAGGGTGAATTCCTGTGAAAGGACCTCCAATGTTCCTCACTCACATGAGGGAAGGTGGGAGCAGCTCTTCCCAACACTTCCTTACATATCCAGGTCCAGCAAGAATTTTGCATTTATTGCACAGTTCTGAGTATTCCAGCTGGTTTGGATAGCAGCAGAGTGAGCATGAAATGGTTTGGTTCCAGCAAGAATTTTGCATTTATTGCACAGTTCTGAATATTCCAGCTGGTTTGGATAGCAACAGAGTGAGCATGAAATGGTTTGGTTCCAGCAAGAATTTTGCATTTGTTGCACAGTTCTTGCTGGAACCAAACCACCCTTACTCTGTTGCTATCCAAACCAGCTGGAATATTCATCCCAGGAAGAAGCAAGAATATTTTTGGGTGATTTTAGACCTGGCCAAGCCAAGAGGCCTGCAAGTGAAGCATCTAAGGCTGTGGTCTGACCTAGCTAGAGAGGAGCCAGCTCTTCCTAAAACATGGGGCTGTATCAATCCAAGAAAACACAAATTAAATCCTTCACTGAGCTCTGACAGCCAAACTGCCCCCGGCGCCTCTTACCTCAAGAATTTTCAGAATATTTGAGCAAAATGGGCATTTTTAATTGAAAGGTATTTACAGTACTTTTTGATCTTACCTTTCCAGTCCAGCCTACCCCCTTCCAGATACAAAAGTACACCAGGATCCAGGCAATTGCCAGGGTGATTGCCAGGGGCCATCGGATTTGCCCGGGCTTTTCCAAGCCGTCGGTCATTTGGTGCATGTTGCGTCTGCAAGGAGCCAACACAACATTTGGCAAAGAGTTCAGAAGGTGAAACAGGAAGGGCAACAAGGTGATCCTTGGACATGCACGGGAAGGAGAGAGGAAAATGCTGAGCTTACTCCCAGAACTCCACCACGGCACTTGTCATGTTGGTGGTGTTTGCTAAGGTGTAGTTGGAGAAGCAGCGGTCGGTGTTCCAGGGGTTCTCACAGTGCTTCCAAGGAAGGGTCTGGAGAAGGGAGAGCACCAGAAACCTGGAGTCAAACACTCCTGAAGCAGGGATTAACTCAAGTATCTCTTTCTTTGCTAGAACTGACAGCTGAGTGCGGAACTAAAGCACCTGGAGCTCTGCTGACACTGATCTCCCCGGGGTGAAAGTTATTTCTGTTCCCATCAGTTGTGGGAGGCAGGTGGGGAAATATTCCCTCTTTTCCTTAACATAGCAGCCCAAGTGCTCTGGATTCCATACACTCACCATGAGAATGTGTTTAAACAGCAGAAAGGACCTCCTGGAGGTCCTGGTACCTCTTGCTGGACAAGAGATAACAAACTTGGGATGATTATTGATCAGAGTGTTTCATTTTCCCCTCAGGTCAGGGAATAATTGGAGAAAGATGAAACTTCCACCTGTTACGTGCATGTTCTGCATGTGTCCATCCCACCTCTCAGAAGTTCTGAGGAGCAGAACCTGTTTCTCATGAGCCTCATTTACATACAATTTATAGATCTTTTTGATGGCAACTGTTGGGCAATCCTCTCACAGACCTGCTGCATCAGGGCACTGTGTGCTTTATACACAGGGAGAAGAGGCTTCAAGGGAACTAGAAGTCAATATTCATTTAACATGGGCCACAAGAAACACTTCCAGGCTCTGCCTGACCTTTCACATCAATAACAATTCTGAGGACAACAAAGCAGATATGGTCCTGTCACTCCCAGACAGTAATTAATGCAAATTTGGTCAAGGCAAAATTCTTTAAAGCCAAGAACAAGCAAGCATGAGCAAAATTTGTAGAAGAGACAATTGAACAAGGATGCATTAATTATATACAACTTATGTAAGAATGCTTCCTCAGATGGCCAAGCCCCACCAATCAGACAGGACTTACTCAGCTGATGAATCACCCTTGAGGGGGAAAAAAAGGCAGCTAAAAATAAAGTAAACAGGAAAGAAAACAAAGCCAAAAGAACAACAATGAATGGAAGTTCGGAGCTAATCAAATCACAGACCTTCCATTCCATGGGGGTTTCTTTAATAAACCCCTCCATCATGAAGCCACGTTGCAATGATGCTGTTTCCCAAAGAACTCATGTTTGTGTGGCTGCTACTGAAGAAACAGAATAATTACTCGTACACTAGAATTTTTCTTGAGGGAGTGACCTGTAAGTTCAGTTTTCTGCTCTGAATTTCTTGTGGAGAAAAAATAAAAAATAAAAGGGATTTTTACAAAATAGGTTTTTTTTTTTAGTAAGAATGGATTATCCTACAGATTTCTGTGCGTGCTGTGTTAACCTCGCACATCTACACTGAGGCAGATTAGTGGTGCATCCATATTTTACTTGGCTTTACATCCAAGAAACAATTCCCCATCCCCTCTGACACACACTTACAGTGGTAAAGGAATTATACAGGTAGTATATGGCCCACGAAATAATCACAATGTAGTAGATATTTAGCCAAAAGGACAGGACTGCAGCAGCCAGTCCCACACCTGTAAGGAAAACAAAGAGAAATAAAACCAAGGGAACTTCCAAGTGAAGGGCTGCAGTTCAGGGCAAACACATCACATGGGGCAGGCACCACTGGGAAATGTAGGAGTGAGAATTTCAGCAGTGCCATCACACAAAGGAGATGATTTGGGTGATGGCTCAGCCATGCATGAGCTGGCTGCCAGCCTTCAGCTCTCTCTGTGGTGCAGTCCCACCTGCTGAGAGCTCCCTGGCATGCTTTACTCCCAGGAGAAGGAGCTAAATCAGCTCATGGTCCAGCAGAGCAGCCCCCCAGGAGCTGGTGGCAGATGCACACCCAGTGAGAGTGTGGGCACGGATCAGAGGGCCTGGTGCTCAGTGCAGGCTGCTGGCAGTCAGACCCAAGGCATGCCAGGGCTCCACCACGAGCGTGCCTTCTGCTCCACATGGACACTCCGGGGGTGCTCTGAGCTATTCAGGACAGCTGTTCCGTGTCCCTGAGCAGGAGGAAGTGCTCACAACACTCAGGATATGGCAAAGCAAGGCTGTACCAACCCCTACCAACAGCAGCAACTCCAGCAAAAACTCCTCTCTGTGAGAGGCAATTTCATCTCCCCGCGCTTTCCCAGCGCTAAATCTCCCAGAGCAGAATCCAATCCCAGCAACCTTGCAGCTCACCCTGTACTGATTGTCAGTCCTACTGGGTCAGGTAATTTTTGACATCACGTGCAGCTCTGCTGGGCCAGAGCTCAGCTCAGGAGCTCGGAAGTGTCAAAGGGTTTGGGATTAGAAGGGTGAAAGTCATCATTTGAGAGGTTTGTGGGTCTGTGTAGCATCGAGATTAAAACCCTGGGGTTCTGGCAATCAAACCTCAAAATCAAAGTGTGGAGGGAGTTTTTCCTAAGGAATTCAGCATGAAATTGCCAAAAGTGTCTGGCTTCTGAATTTCAGTTTGAAAAACAGGTGATGCCAATCTCTGTGAGCTCAGAAAAATTTACCAAAGTTTACCAAATTGCTGTGAACACATCCAAACCTGCTCAGACAGCTACTGCTGGATATGCTATTTTTAACAGTCTTTATGCATTTCTACAGAAAACCCCAAAAGTTGTTGAGGTTCAAAAAGTTTGTTGCAATTCTAATGCCTAAATCTTGCTATTTTTAATGGAGAATAAAAAATATAGCCCATATTAAAAATCATCAGTTACACCTCAGAAAATCAGAGTCTTTTCTGGAAAAATCGTGGTTTAAATATAAATGAAAGGCACCAAGAAACATCCTTGCCCTGGCACTTTGGGAAATGTCTGCAGTTTGGAACCAAATGAGAAAGAATTGGAATCCATACTGTACCTTTGAACATTGGAGCAAGCTTCCACACTCCAAGGCCTCCTATAGATGTATACTGACCAAGGGAACACTCCAAAAGGAACAGTGGCACTCCAGCAAAAATTAAAGTAAGGAAATAGGGAATCAGGAATGCACCTAAAAAGAAATTTTTAACAAGCCTGTTAAAGTGGGGAAAACCACAAGTGAATTTCCAGTTTCCATCCCTGTTACGTATGAAAAGAAACCCACAGGGGTTTTTTCCTCTCAGATGTAACTTTTCAAAAATGTTAGTGGAAATCACACATGCACTTCTGAACCAGCACCTCCAGAGGTGAAAATAAAGGGAAAACCAGAAGTCCCCATCGTTTAAATATTTTCTGTTGGAGTAAAAAGCTGAAATGCAGAAGCCTTTGGGCTTTGCTGCCTTCACCTCTCACGGAGAGCACAAAGGCTTTAACCAGCCCTGGCTGCTTTCCAGCCTTTTATGGGGACCTCAGAGTCAGCTACAAACCCCATGAAATCCTCTCAAAATTCGGCCCAAAAGAGAGGGATCTGCAGGGTTGGGTGGAGGGCAACGTGCTTTAGTTCTGCTCTGATACTGTATGGCCTTTTAAGTGCCACTGACAGCTTGGAGTTAGAATAAACTTCAGGGCAGAGCTCAAAGCAGAGCTCCACACTCCAAAATGGCTCTGAACCTCCTGGAAAAGTGGAAAGGAAGAAAACCCAAAAAAACCCCAAAACACCAAGCCAAAACAACAACAATACCCCCAAAATAAAACAAAACAAAAAACCAAACCCCCAGCTCCAAAATACCACAGCAAACAACCAAAAAACCAAAACCAAACCAAAACAACAAGAAAAAACCCAAAACAAAACAAAAAAACCAAAAACTAAACCAAAGCAAAAACAAAACCTCCAAAACCCCAAAGGACCCCCAACGCCCCCCAGCAAACAAACAAACAACAAACCAAAAAACCAAATAAAAATAACAAACAAAAAAATCCAAAACAAAACAAAAAACCAAAAACCCCAAAAGACCCCACAGCAAACAATCAAACATAAAACCAAAACAACAACAACCACAAAAAAAACACAAAACAAACCAAAAAACCACCAAAAACACCCCAGCAAACAAACAGACAAAAAGCCAAAAAACCCAACCCCAATCCCAACCAAAAAACCAAACCAACTAACCAAAAAAAAACCAAAAAACCAAACCCAAAATTTCTCAAAAATATCCTGCAACCCCCGCAAAAAACCAACAAAAAATCCCTAACCAAACCATCTGCATGGATGAAAAATCTCTCCAAACCAGGTTTTGATTTGCTGGTAATTTGCCGGTAGGTGACTCCTACCCCAGGAACCCACCCGACGTACCTCCACCATTCTTGCCGCACAGGTACGGGAATCTCCACACATTCCCTAAGCCAATGGCATAACCTACACAGGACATAAGAAAGTCAAATTTCCCTTTCCAAGTGTCTCGGTCTGGAAGGTCCGTCTTCTTCTTCTGCACTTTTACTACCAAGGTTTTGGGCTTGTCGTTGGTGATGGAGGCGTCGAGCTCGGTGGAGATCTGTCCGTCCGCCACTTTGGTGCCGTTGGTGGCCATGTCCCTGGGCTTGGCGGGCGAGGCTCTGGCGGCGGCGGGGCGGGAGATGTCAGCACCGGTCCACGTGGACAGCAGCTTTGCGGCTCGCGGCGATCCGCCCGATCCACGCGGGAGCGACGGCGAGCGCAGGGCCGGGCCGCGGAGCCGCCACCCCGGAGCCACCTGCGCGACACGGGCACACTCAGCACGCGGCCACGGGCTCCTGGCAGGAATGGGCTCTGCTCTAGGGGATGGGGCTGGACCCAGCGGGGAGAGTCCCTACAAAGCGCGCCCCGAGAGCTGCTGGCTGGAACTTTTCCCTATGGATCGCCCGTGAGCGATCGACAGAAAAAAGAATTTACAATCTATAGAAAAAAGAATTAAAAAAAAAAAAAGCCCCAAGGAATAGCAGCTGCCACCTTTAATAGTGGGTTAATACTGATTTAGAACGTTCACTGTGGTGCTACCAAAACAATCTCCAAGACCCATCTATTATATTTTTTCCTATGGATCTCCAGTGAGTTTACAGAAAAGAGAATTAAAAAAAATGCCCCAGGGAATAGCAGCTGCCACCTTTAATAGTGGGAATACTGAATTTAGAACATTCACTACTAATCCAAAACTATCTCCAAGACCCATTTATTGTATTTTTTCCTATGGATTGCCTGTGAGTCTACGGAAAAAAGAATTAAAAATAAAAACCCAAGGAATAGCAGTTGCCACCTTTAAGAGTGGGGTAATACTGAGTTTGGAATGTTCATGACTAATCCAAAACAATCTCCAAGACCTATTTATTATATTTTTTCCTATAGATCTCCAATGAGTTTACAGAAAAAAGAATTTAAAAAAAAACCAAACCAAGGAAGAGCAATTGCCACCTTAAATAGTGGGAATACTGAATTTGGAATGTTCATGACTAATCCAAAACAATCTCCAAGAGCCATTTATTTTATTTTTTCCTATATATCTCCTATGAGTCTACAGAGAAAAGAATTTTTAAAAATATCAAGAAATAGCAGCTGCCACCTTTAATAGTGGGTTAACAGTACATTTTAAAAGTTCACTGTTAATCCAAAACAATCTCCAAGACCCATGGATTGTATTTTGTCCCTATAGATCTTCTATGAGTCTACAGAAAGCAGAATTTAAAAACCCCAACCCCGAGGAATAGCAGTTGCCACTTTTAAGAGTGGATTGATAGTGAATTTAGAACATTCACAACTAATCCAAAATGATCTGAGACCCATTTATTATAGTTTGGCCCTGTAGATCACTTACAAGTCTATAGAAAAAAGAATTAAAAAAAACCCCAAGAAATGGCAGTTGCCGCCTTGAATAGCAGGTTAATACTGAATTTAGAATGTTCACAACTAATCCAAAGCAATCACTGAGGCCCACTGATTATATTTCATCCCTATAGATCTCTTACAAGTCTACAGAAATAATTAAAAAAAATAAATCAAGGCATGGAAGTTGCCACCATTAATAGTGGATTTAGAGAGTTCACTACCAACCAAAACAATCCCCAAGATCCACTTCTTATACTTTGTCCCTATAAATCTCTTATGAGTTTACAGAAAGAATTAAAAAAATAAATCAAGAAACAGCAGTTGCCACCCTTAACAGTGGATTAATAGTGTGTTTAGAACATTCAATATCAATCCAAAACCATCTCCAAGACCTACTGATTATAATTTTTCCAATAGATCTCCTAGGAGTCTGTAGTAAGAATTAAAGAAAGTAATCAAGGAATAGCAGTTGCCACCATTAATAGTGGATTTAGAGTTCACTATTAATCAAAACAATCTCCAAGACCCATTTATTATATTTTTTCTATAGATCTTCTATGAGTCTACAGAGAAAAGAATTAAAAAAAAAATCAGGAAATAGCAGTTGCTCCCTTTTATAGTGGATTAAAACTGAATTTAGAGCATTTACTATTAATCCAAAACAATCTCCAAGACTCATTTCTTATATTTGTCCCTATGAATTTCTTATGGGTCTACAGAAAGAATTAAAAAAAAAAATTAAGAAGTAGCACTTGCCAGCTTTTATGGTAAATTAAGCAGTAAATATTAAAAGTTCACTATTAATCCAAAACAATCTCCAAGTTGCACTGATTACATTTTGTCCCTATAGATCACTTACAGGTCTACAGAAAGAATGTAATAACAATTTCAGCTAATAGCAGTTGCCATCTTTAATAGTGGATTAATACTGAATTTAGGATGCTCACTATTAGCCAAAACAATCTCCAAGACCCGGTGATTATAATTTTTCCTATAGATCTCTCTATAGTCTGCAGAAAGAATTTAAAACCAATTTCAACAAATAGCAGCTGCCATCTTTAACAATGGGTTACGTGTGAATTAGAAAGTTCAGTGTTAATCCAAAACAATATCCAAGGCCACTTATTATCCTTTTTCCCTATAGATCTCTGATGAGTCTACACAAAAAAGAATTCAAGAAATACCAACCAAGTCATAGAAGTTGCCATGTTTAATAGTGAATTAATGCTAAATTTAGAATGTTGGCTGTTCACCAAAACAATCTCTCTGATTATCTTTTGTCCCTAGAGATGTCTTAAGAATCTACAGAAAGATTTTAAAAAAGTAAGTCAAGAAACAGCAGTTGCCACCATTAACAGTGGCTTTGTAGTGAATTTAGAAAGTTCTCTTATCTAAAACACCTTTCCCTGAAATGCTCCCAAAGGAATTAAACAATAAACCAGATCAAGCCACGGGAGTTAATCCTGGTAATGATGTCAAGTTTTACATGTGGTTATAATTAGCTGTTAATGTGAGACAAATGTTTAACAAAGCTGAAATTGTCAGCACAGTGAGATGGCAGCCTGCAATGGCCACTCCTCATTTCTGTTTCCAACCACTTGTGGACCTTTTAAAACACCCTTGCTGTTGCTAGGTGCACTTTCAAAATCTAAATAAAACAACAATCAAGGAAGCAAATATGGGTTATGAAAAGTGACCTGGGGTATTTTAGTCAACTCTGAAGTGCTTGTGGCTCCTGCAAGCTTCCACAGCTGGGAAAAACCCACTGAAATAAAGCTTTCCATGTCTTCTGTGACCCATCCACAACCAATTTGTTGTCTGTTTTCTCTTGGTAACTCCTTTTTGCCAGCCCAGTGCCCAAACCAGTGGCACAGCACACGAAACACTGGCCAGGGTGAAGAAGCTGCACCTCGTGTTGGCAACACTGGGCACAAGGTCAGGCAGAGATCAACAATAATTTTATTTTCACATTTTTGGAAGGGAGGATTGAGGATCTAACTGAAAGGTACGGTAAAAGAAACATTAAAAAATATGTAAAGGCTGTGTTTTTCTTGGAATTGCCATTTCTGATCACTGCATGATTATAAAGCCATGTGCAACTATTAAAAGGAAGTTTTGCTTGGAAGCTGTAGAAAATCAGCTGGAGGTGTGGCTGGGGTGAGGAGAGAACAAGGACAGTGTTTGTAGCCTTCCTTCCTGGCTGTTCCCCTTCGGGGTGGGACTCAGAGAGGGAAAATCCACCTCTGCCTGCATCCTCACAAGTCCTGTGTGCAGATACCTCCCAGTTTTCCACATCCCACGCCTGTCCAGTCTCCTGGACCCAACCCCACCACTCCCAGCTGTGCTCAGCATTCCAGGAAAGGCATTTCCTGAGGCAGGAGGAAACTGGGATCACGGTGGTGGCAAAAGGGGGCTCCTCCTGGGAGAGCACCCCGAAACTGGGGCTGCCCTCTGCAGGGCCATGCGTGGGTGGCTGCAGCCAGCTGCGGGGTGCAGCCCCAGATGTGCAGTTTGGCAGCTCCATCTGCTGCTCAGCAGCCAGAACTGATCGTGGCTCCCTTCAGCCAGCACAGCCTGGATGAAAAAAAACAAAACCCACCAGGGTGTCCTGGGACTTTACAAAGAGTCCTGCACGAGATTCGATTTGCTCTGGTTGCTGCAGTTTGTGTTTGGGCTGGGCTTTGTCATCAGCAGGGTTTCCAAGTATCAGAAGAGGCTGAATGTGTGGAGGATGAGTGGAAAAAAATCCCAAACCAACCTAAAATCTCCCTCCAAGAACTCAACCCTGCATGGAGAGATCTACACGTACATCTCTTGTTTGGTTCATCATGAGGGAGAAATTCCTGCTGCCAGGGATCTGGCCTGAGTCAGAATGGAACAACCAAGGCAGTAGGGACAGGGATTGAGAGGACAGGGATTGAGAGGAGAGGGATTGCAGGAACAGGGATTGAGAGGAGAGAGATTGCAGGAACAGGGATTGAGAGGACAGGGATTGAGAGGACAGGGATTGTAGGAACAGGGATTGATAGGGACAGGGATTGAGAGGAGAGGGATTGTAGGAACAGGGATTGATAGGGACAGGGATTGCAGGAACAGGGATTGTAGGAACAGGGATTGTAGGAACAGGGATTGAGAGGAGAGGGATTGCAGGAACAGGGATTGAGAGGACAGGGATTGAGGGGACATGGATTGCAGGAACAGGGATTGAGAGGGACAGGGATTGAGAGGAGAGGGATTGAGAGGGACAGGGATTGAGAGGGACAGGGATTGCAGGAACAGGGATTGAGTGGACAGGGATTGAGAGGGACAGGGTGAGAGGAGCAGGGATTGAGAGGGACAGGGTGAGAGGAGCAGGGACTGAGAGGGACAGGGTGAGAGGAGCAGGGATGGAGCCCCTGGGATCTCCAGGCAGCCCTGCAGATGAGTGCTGAGTGTGGAGCCTGTCCTGCTGCCCCAACCCTGCCAGGCTCTGCAGGGCTCTGCTGGGCTGTAAAGCCTCTGCTGAGAGCACAGAGAAACTCAGCCCAGTGCAAGGCTCTGTGACAAAGACAAGCCACAGGGTTAGCCTGGAAATCTTCAGGAATAAAGCAGGAACCTCATGGAGGAAGGAGCCCAGAGCTGTTTCAGCACTTCCCAGCACGTCTGTGTCAAGGGTGAGGGGTGGCTGGCAGGCAGCCTGGGGCTTTTTATGTTAAAGGATATTGAAAACAGCGGTTCAAACAATCACCTGGGGATGTGCTGCACTTTATGCTGCAGCACAACCACTGCACACACCACAGGCAGCCCAAACCTCGGCAGCAGCAAGGCCAGAGCCTCAGCAGGGGCTCCTTTTAGAGGATGCAGGTGGGCAGTGACCAGTTTGGTTCTGTGTGCCCTCCCAGAGCTGGTGCCATCCTTCCAGCTGCCACTGGCAGTGGCACCGTGCATGGACATTTGTGCATTTATGGGCACACAGCACAGCAGCTTCAGACCATGAACAAACACTTCCATCCCACACTTTGGAAAGTAGGGGTTTTTCCAAACTATGAAAAGTAACTTTTCCCAAGCCTAAGAAATAATGATAATAAATGACAGCAGCAGAGGAGGAGTCTAACCTCCAACCCACACTCTCCACACACTGCAGTGCTTTCTGACTTACAAAAACCTGGAAGAACTGGCAGTGCAGCAGCAAAGACCCTGGGTGCACGCTCTCTAATCAGATTAGGCACTATCCCACAGCACTGGGATTTAAATTTCAAATTGCTCTGACATGGAATGGGACAGAAAGACACTTATGTAAGCTCCAGGGCTGGCCTGGGCAGGAGGAAGCACAAACTTCAGCTGTCAGGCAGCAGAGCAGGTACAGCCCTCGCTGCCTTTGTGGGGAGGAGATGGAGAAATCCATTAAACAGCTCTGTCTTTGCTCCCCCCATCCCTTCAGGCCAGCCCTGAGTGTGCTAGGAAGGGCACAGCAGCTTCCCACCACATTCCTCAGGGCACAAAAGAGCTTCCTTGACTTCAGTTACTAGGGCTGCTGAGCCAAGGGCTGCAAGCCCTCTGCAGCAGGGGCTGGATCCCAGCTGGGCCAGAATGGCCTGGGGGAGCCAAGCTCACATAGCAGCCAAGGGCATGGGCACTGCCAGGGAAACTGCCACAAAGGCAGACCCTCTGCACAAAAGCAGTTTTCTCTCTCCTGGACTGTGCAAAAGTGCCCTGGAGGAGCTGAGCTCACGAAAGAGAACAGCAAGGTTGCTGTCATCTTTCACAGGTTCTCTTGCTTGTGGCAGCACAAGGCAGGGAGATCTCTACTTGGGCACGAGCAGCTGCACAGACATTTCTGCTCAGGATGGGGCAGGAAGTGGGGCTCTAGAAGGAAAAGCATCAGCTGCACTCTCCAGGCTGTGGTGCCTAAAGTAGGATGCCAAAACTGATTTTTGACATGTCTATGTGAATGTTGGCGTTGAGAAAAGCAGAATTGTCCATTTTGGGGGCCTGAAACTTCTGAAGAGCAGGGATGCAGTGCCCACTTCTGGAAATCCCAGCTCACTGGTTTCAAAGTCACCTGCAAAACATCCCCTCCCCAAACCACAAAGAGTACAAATTTGTGAAATAACCAGAACTGCAGAGTTAGACCTGGGAAAACCTTCTCTCTTCTGGCACAGCTTTTCAATCCAGCTGTGCTGACAGAAAAGGCATCAGCACCTCAGAACCGGGTCCCTGTGCACATCTGGGCCCCAAGCCCTGCAGGAAGGAGCCCAAAAGGGCAGGTCAGGGCTGGGCTCAGTGCCACAGGCAAAAACGCTGCTGACTGGGGGCCAAATGTCCACCAGGAGAAGGCAGCACCATGGTCTGAGCAGCAGAGAAAGCTCTTCTCAATTAATTCTCTGCTGATCAAAACCCCCACAGTTCCAAGGCATCTTTGCCCTTCTCCACCCAGGAGACAGTAAAAGCAGGAAAGGCTCCAATCTGAGGCAGCTGTCACAGGCCAGAAATGAGGCATTGGAACAACTTGGACAAATTC
>JAYDZK010000032.1:18257572-18275479 GCA_034509185.1 Euphonia xanthogaster | reverse complement strand
AACTGACCCCAGGGTTTGGGGTGGTGCCTCAGCAGGGCCAGCTCAGGGGACAATCCCTGCCCTGCTCCTGCTGCCACAGCCCACCACTGGCCTCTTGCCCACCTGGGCACCCCCGGGCACCCCTGGGCACCCCTGGGCACAGCTGGGCACCCCTGGGCACAGCTGGGCACAGCCGGGCATCCCTGGGCACTCCTGGGCATCCCTGGGCACAGCTGGGCACCCCTGGGCACCCCTGGGCACCGCTGGGCACCCCTGGGCTCGTGTCCAGCCGTGTCCCCAGCACCCCCAGGTCCCTCCCTGCCACACAGTTTCCCTTCAGGCTCCAAGACAGTCCATGAAAGCTCCTCTGCTCGCTCCCAGTTCCAGCCACCCCCAAGGAAACAAATTTCCTCTCTAGCCACACAGCAGAGCTTGCACGTGAGGGAAAGAAAGAAAGAAAATAGTTTCCTACAAGTAGCCCCTCCTGCCTCTCCTGAGAGGCTAGCAGCCTTCCCACAGCACTTGTCTGGCTCTCATGGGATGCACAAACTGCCACAGGAATCCAAGGAAATCACAAGGATGTCATATTTAACTGTGCCTTGGAAACAGGCCCACCACCCCCAGGGACGAAAAGCTTTGTCTTCCAATCTTCACATGCAAGGATAAAATAAAGAGGAAACCCAGAAGCCACAAATCTTGACCAGAACTGTCCAGATTTCTGTGCCATGCAGAGATTCCTGAGGAGGCACCTGTGCCATTGAGAGCCCAAGGAGCAGGGATTTACTGCCCAGGCCCAGTTCAGGGATGAGATTTATCATTTTCTGTAGCTCTCCTGGTAGGAAATTCCCTCCTAATGTAAAGATGCAAAGGTCCAACCTGAGAGAGAGCTTGTCTCTTACACAGTGCTGCTAGCAAGGACATACCCTGGTTAGATCCTTAAATAAATATTAATCACTTAATCCCCAAAAAAACCCAAGTTTCATGTTAAAGAATTTACTGGCAAATGTGTAGTCTTGCAATTAAAAGGGATTCTGTAATCAGTCTGGAAAAAAAACACAGTAAAATTCAAGGGAAAAAAAAACACACTGAAATTAAAGAAAAACAAAAAAGAAGTGCAAGATGCAAAATCCTGGGAAGTGCTGGCCACATAGCCCATAGCAAGGTTATTTCTGAAAGACAATGGATTTTGTTCTTTTTGGTAACATCAGGGTCAGGATTCAGCCAAACACACTCAAAATCACAAGTGCAGAACTATCCTGACAATCCTGGGAGCCTGCGTGAGGCCCCTTGCAAAATCTACAATGTTTTCCTGCAAGCATGGAGTGATAGGTAAGATTTTTGTTTAAAGTAGATGATAGATGCTGGAAGGAGCAGGTTTTCCCACTCATCATGGAATTAAATCAAAACTAACTGATAACCAGTCCCTCACAAAGACTTTACAGTGATCAGCACCAATTCCTAATCCATCCCAGCAGCTCTAACAAGGCTGGGGGTGGTCACAAGCTATTTTGAGTGTGTTTCTCCTCAGCCCACATTAGCACCATCTGCTCCCACTACTTCATAGTTACACACCACCACATTTTGGGCCCAGCTTCAGATGGATTCCTAGCAATTTACAACAGAACCAAATGGCTCTGGGGGAACCTGCTTGCTGTGGTGATTCCCACCTGCTGGAATGGTGTTTCCTTTGCTGTTTGCACTTGTTGTCTTTGCCACGATTTCTAGTTCTAGCTTCTAGACTGATTAAATGTAATCAAGAATAAATAAGTAGAAATAAAGGCAATAAAAGTTAGGAAGTGTAGTAAAATAGAATAATCACCATCGACTGCAACCACAGATTCACTTCTAGCTCCCACACAGTAAATGGGAAATGCTTTAGAAAAGCAAGGACAGCATTCCCATATTTATCTGGACTCCTGGTTGTACTCCCATGCCTCTGGAGCCTAATGGAGCAGGGTGATGACACCAGTCACTGCTGCATAAAATGGCTTTGCTCGCTGCTCTTTAGAGACTGGGGGTCATCCTTTGGCCCCTTTAGCTGGTGTTAATTGCTGCTGTGCAGAGCCCAAGGCCTTCCCTGAGAGCCCACACTGGGTTGCAGGGTAGAAAATGCAACACAGAGGCTCAAAGAAGGACAAAACTGCTGCCTAGGAAATGCAACGTCTGGGGATCAGGGAGAGGCTCAGAAAAGGACACAGCTGGTGCCAGTCAGCACTGGGGTTGATGCTCCAGCACGTCCCATTATCCCTCTGCTGACACCCAGGAAATAACCCAACACCGCTGGTCCACATTGGCCACAGGAAAAAAAGCCAAATTCAGTGGAAAAATGGAATTACTGCCCTGTGCTGAACTGCAGAAATTAAAGATTCTCACCCACAGGTGCCACCAATCACAAGATTTGCTTCCCTTCTCCCATCCCCTTGCCTGGGAGGAGATGAGGGTGCTGAGGAGCCCACCCACCCCTTTTCCCTGCTGTTCTGCACCTCTCTCTTTGGCCCTTTTGGAGCTGGTGCCCGGGGCAGCTGCTGTGGGCAGCAGCTGGGCAGTTCTGACTTCCTGCCTCGGGGGCAGCGGGCTCCTGGGGCCAGGGAGCTGCACAAAGCCCTTCCTGGGAGACACCCCAGTGCAGGAAGCCAGCCCAGAAAAAGGGAGCAGCAAGTGCTCACAAAGGCAAAGCAATTTGCCCAGGCAGGAGGCTGGAGCAGAATTTAGAGCAGAGTTTCTTTGCGTGCCAGTGCAGTCCCTTAACCTTCAATAATAACGCTGCTACGCTCTCCTCACGGCCCCTTTTCATCTCCAGCATGTACAAATGGCTACGTATGAAAGACTTTTTGCCTCCTGGAAGCAAAGAAAGGCAAATAAAAGCACATAAAAGCTCCAGCAAGGATCACAGTCTCTGGGGAAAAGAAAATAATAAAACAAAAAAATCTCAGTGTAAGTAATTGGGGGTTGTGGTGTTTGTGAGGTCCCCAGGATGAGATGAGAGATGAGAATCTGACTCCACATTCTCAGAAGGCTGATTTATTATGATATTATATTAATTACATTACATTATATTGCATATATTATATTATATCATATCATATCATATCATATCATATCATATTATATTATATTATATTATATTATATTATGCTATACTAAAACTATACTAAAGAAAAAGAAGGACACAGACAGAAGGCTGAACAAGAATGATAATGAAAACTCCTGACTGACTCCTCAGACTCTGACACAGCTGATGGTGATTGGCCGTTCATTAAGAACAATTCACATGTTTGGATAAATATTCCAGACCCCATTCCAGAGCAGCAAAACAGGGAGAAGCTGAGGCTTCTCGTCTTCCCAGGAGAAGAAATCCTGGTGGAGGGATTTTTCAGAAAATGTGACAGTGACGGTGGCGTTTGTTATTTAATTTTTCCCAATCTCTGAGCTCTGTGCCATTTCTCCTCCCAAAGAAGAGAATGCCCTGGCATGCCAGTGCCAAAGTTGCTGGCAGGTGGTGTTCCAGGAGGGAAAAGAGATGGAGAAGGTGGTGCTGCTGCCCTGCATCTGCTCTGCCAGTGCCTAAACCTGCCAGAGCCAGCCCTGGGCACTCTGCACGATGTCAGAACCCAGGACATTCCTCTGGCTGCCCTGGAGGACTCCGAGACCTGGCAGGGGGCTCAGAGACCTTGGCACAGAGTGCCTTGGATTTTAGCCCTTGGAAACAATTCCCAACTTTGTGTGAAGATGTACAAGCCACAGAAGTTTAGCTAGAATGACAGTGAGTTTGTCCCAGGGTGAAAATGTAGAATTTTGGGGGTTTAGAATGGGGGTTCAAGAGGCAAGATGGAGGAATCTGGGCGTGTCCTGTCCTTCTCCTTCTTCTTCTTGTCCTCCATCTTCTGTTGGGATGGTGACACATCTGGATTGGTTTAGAGCAGGGACAGACTGTCTGACACAGGTGCTGGGTATTGGGAAGTTACTGTAAATAAAGTGCAGGGAGTTCTTAGGATAAAAAGCCAACACCACCCCGAGGGCAGGGACTGTGCCCCAGCCCGACCTGCTGGACAGAGCTCAGCAGGGCAGAGCAGGAATGTCATGGATAAGGGAAAATAAACAACCCTGAAAAGCAGAACCAATGAACCTCGACTTCTTTGGTCACAGGGCTGGGACCAAAGAGACTTTCTGACACCTTGGGAGTGAACACAGGCTCAGAATCCCCACAGCACCAGGGCTCAGCACTGGCTGTGGAAGCCTGTGGGAACCAACACACTGCCCAAATGATTTGGAGGCGCCACATCCCCGAAGTAAACAATTCCCCTTGGTGAAACCCCAAAGTGAAAGCAGACATCCAGCACTCTGCCTGCCTCCTGCAGGTGCTGCCCAGGCCTCCAGGGTTTTGGTTTTTTGGGGGCTGGAGGCAGCTCCCATCTGTTACTGTGCCATTCTTTTTAGTGCTATTGTTCAGGGTGAGAGTAGGTGGAAGCACATGTCAGAGTGCAGCAGGAGGAGCAGCACTGCAGCCTGAATTTCTCGTATCTAAAGGAAACTCTGACTATTGGTCAGCAGCCTGTGAATGGCTCCTGCTTTGTGTCAGCCCCCACGTCACACACAAGAGCCCAACGTTGGCGGGGAGCAGCAGCCAAGGCAACACTGAATGCTTTCACCAAGATTCCAAGGCCAAAATCCACAGAATCTGACCCAAACTCCCAGATTTTCACCAAATGCTTGGTGTTCCTCAGCCTCTGATTTCCCACATAGCTCCCAGTGCCCAATCAGGGCAAATTTAGACCAGACACTGTCTTAAAATGGATCTCTAATCTGAAAAGGCTGCTGGCTCTTGATGCTTGAAAAGGAGCATCTTCACCATTGTGGGGGTGAGGTGGAGAGAGAGAAATAAAGTTTTAACAGTGTTCACAATTCTCTTCGTTAGATTTAAAAATATTACCCGAGTTTCAATTTCTTAAGCTTAAGAATGAAGTTAAGAATGAAGCTTAGTTTCTTAAGCTTAAGAATGAAGACACAAGGAGAAGAAAAATAATTTCTGTAGAGTGATGCTGAAGAAAAATTAGAGCTTTGAAGATCACTTCAAACTCAAGTAGAGCTTCAAAATCATCGATAAAACCAAGAGAATTTGGGCCACAAAAATGCAACGTTTTTGTTCTGGAGCTTTTCCATTGTGCTCCTCCTGCCACCTCCGGTGAGTGCTTCAGATTTTGGGGATATCTGAGTTTCTCTTGAAGCTGAAAACGCTGCCTGAAAGTGCCAGGGCTGAGTTATTGTTCAGGGGGTGACATCTTGGCACATCTGAGATCGGATTTTGTCTGTGTGACTGGGCAAGTCACTTTGGGTGACATCCAGAGGGGGAAGCTGTCTGCAGCTCCCAGACCCACCCACCAGGCAGGACCCACCATCATAGTGAGGGCTGGAAATACATTCTGACAAGCAGAGCTCAATTATTGCCCTCCTTCAGAGGCTGGCTGTGCCACCTTCGTGCAAGTCGAGCTTCTTTCAGTTTCTATCATTTTATTGAAATTTATCTTTCCCCCCTTCGACTCCCACAAAACTCCTGGTCCAATTTTAGCCCAGCTCAAGGCCTGCACTTCCCCAAGCCTGGTGGGGAGGAGGCAGCTCTGGCAGGTGCTGATTCCTGGTTTACAAAGCCTCTCACTGGCAACAGCAGCTGCCAGGGCTGCTCCTCCAAAGGATGCTAATTTTGGGGCTTCCTCTACGTTTTAGCTCGTGGCTTCTTTGAAGCAGCCCTGTTTTCTGAATAAGAGAAGACTTCCTTCACATTTGTGACTCTTACATGCAGTTTTCACACAGAGCAAAGCAAACCAAAAAAGGCTGCAGGCACGTGCACATGTTAATGCAGTTAAGACTCTTGGCAGGAGAAATTGCAAAAGTCAGACCATTTTGGAGCGGGTGCAGTAGAGAGAAGAAAAGCCCAAATCTGAGGTTACCCTTTTCAGATATAGCTCCAAGCTAAAGCCACATTTTCTATCTGTTCTGCTTTCTTTGATCCTCAAACTTCAATCCAAACCTTCAGGTTTAAATGGGATTTCAGTCTGAACTAAAAGCAGTTTAAATGGAAACAAGAAATTCTTTTCACCCTCGCCCCTCCTGTCAAATCAGGAATTTGAAGCTGCAATATTGAGGTGCTTTGCAAATCTGTAAAACTTTCTGCTTTGAAGTGATAAGGACAAACAATCAGGGCACTCACTCTGAGGGTAGGAGATAAATAGAATAATTTGGGCTTTTTTCAGTTGAAAAAAAAAAAAAAGGGAATATAACAGCAATAAAAGTGGAAAGCTGAACAGAAATTCAAGCACTTTGCAAGGGGTCAGTGGATGAAAAGCAGCGCTGGCTGCTTTGGGCTGATGGCTCAGTTGCATGACAATGCCAGCAGGGCAAGGCTTCACGCCTGTCCAGGAGGATTTCCAGCCTCCCTCAAGACAAGCACCGGGGTCAGGGTCTGCTCTGAAGCCTTGGCACGGCTCTGAAGGGAGCACAAACGCCTTCGGGGGGATTTTGGAGCCCTGAATCCCAGCCCTAATTCCCGGAACAACAACTCAGCAGCACCTCAGATCAACTTCCTGGAACGAATTGGCCTTTGGGAGATGCAAACCTGGATTCTCACGTGGCAGGAAGGCTCTGCTGGGCTTCGGGGCTCCACGTTGAGTCTGTCAGGTGGCACCCAGGTCTGGCTGCAGCCCCTGCCCTCATTTCCCTGCAGCTCTCCGGAATGTCAAGCCCTGGGTGAGGGGACTTGGGATCCCTTCCTGCAGGGTCCTTTGCTCCAGAGCAGTCATATATTTTATTTATTTCTTTATATTTCATAGAAATTTTATTTACTATATTTATTTATTTATTATTTTATTTACTATATTTATTTATTATTTTATATCTATTTTTACTTATTTGATCTATTTATTGTATTTATTTATATTTAATTTATAAGGTTAAAAGTGCACCTGGGTGCTTTTTACCTGACTGCACTGATGGCTTAAATAGGTTTATTTGGAATATATTGAAGTATCATACAAAGATTTCCAGTGTGGAGGACATGCATTGAAAACCATCAGCAGAATTTTGGTTTCACCTGTCTGGAGCTTTCTAGCTGCAAAGAAGCTTCAAAGCTTTGCTGCTTTGGTCAAAATAAATCTATTGAAAAATCTCCTCTGGCGCGCCTTTAGTTCCCACTAACAGCTCTCCTTGCTGGGGACCATTACAAACACCTGCCTCTCACAGCAAGTCAGTCATTTCAAACATAAACCCAAATACCCACTTTGCTGGCTGCACTGCAAACACAGAGTAACAATTTCCTGCCTCGTGAAGGAATTGATTTGTGAGGTTTTTTTGGTTTTTTTTTTATTTATTTTCAGCAAACCTACCAGCAGCCCCCCATGCAGCAGAGGCAGAGGGGCACTGCTCAGAGTGCCAGCCAGCTGGAAGGGTCAGGGAGCCACACAGCACCAAGGGCTGCTCCTGCCTGGCTCAAAGCCTGCTGGTCTTATCACACACAGAGATAAGGCACCCTCGGGGCTCCCAGCAGAGCTCAGGGCAATTCTGCAGCCTGGGACAGCACCTGGCACAACCTCCCCCTTGGTCTGTGCTGCAGAAGAAGCCTTGGAGCTCTGGAGCTCCTCTGCCAGGGATGCTGAACAGAAGGAATTCCCTGGGATAAGTGATCAGGAGCCCAGGGCAGCAGGAGGAGACAAGCAGGTCCCAGGCAGAACAGGGCACCTGGGTAAGTGCAGGGCCAGGGCAGCTCGAGCTCTGAGCAGGGCCAGGAGCTCTGAGCAGGGCTGAGGTTCTTGGGGAGCCCTGCTGGTGACATGGCAGGTCTGCTCCAGAGTGCTAAATCCTCACTTGAGCCCGCTGATCATCTCTGTTCTAAGGGGACAGCTGCTCATTCAAAGGCAGAAATCGAATTTTTTACTCCCAGCCACTACAAAACACATTTTCCTGATCTCCAGGGCATATTTTTCACTATGAAGCCTTAGGAGACAAACACCTTCCTCAAGGAGGGAGTTATTTTCCCCCACACCATTTGTTTAAATAATAAACCACTTGAGCAAAAATATGACACATGGCAGTCATGATTTTTGTTTTTCCCCCTGGAGGAGATTAGGTTGAGCTTGCCTTTTTCCCAGAGCTACACAGTTCATCAGCAAGAAGTTCAAGGAGGAAAAAGGTGTTTTCCTATGGGGTAAGAGTGCACACAGAGCTTGCCTTGCTCTCAAAATGGATGAGTCTGCAGCCAGCTGCAGGACTGACAGCTTTATTTTCATCTGCCTGCCCTGACAGAGCATAGCTGGAAACATTTTTCCAGATCCACACTTGAGGATTTGAACGTTCATGCTGAGACCTCTTTAATCTCATTTGACTCTGGAGAAAAGAAAAAAAAGCCCACTCATACATGCATTTAGTTACATCAGATAAAACCTGGTTTGCTGCAGCAAATAATTTGGTTTGGTGGTTTTTTGCCTCCCCCCTTTTTTTTAGGAACTGCTTTTTCTCCCCCTCAGACTTTCAGAGCCTTCCAATTGCAAGGCTTGTGGCACTTGCCAAGGGTGAAGGAATCCAATTTGCTAATTCAATCATCATTTGCAAACTAATGACTGTGAGCATGTATAAAACCAACATTCAAATATCTGAAAGAGCAGCCATGGTGGGGAATACATTCTCAGAGTAAACAAAACCACCTTGCAACTGAAGCATTTACAGCCTGAGCGTGTTTCTGCTTCAGGAATTCAGCCTCTTCCTGGACAGCAGCTCCATTATTAATGAAATTAGCAGTAATAAAACCAGAAATCAAGCCCTCCCCACAGCTGGGCTTCTGCAAGAACTCCAGCTGGACTGACTTTTGGGTTAAGGCAGCACAACAGGAACAGTAATAAGCCCCCTGCTTCTCAATCAGTGCTTCAGATTCACCCAAGAAATGACATTTCTCAGTGCTTCTCTTTCAAATTCCTCAAGCTCTCTAAATTCCAAGTGAGAGTAAAGGAGATATGTATGAAAATAAACAAAAAACCCAGTGTGAGCCATCAGCAACATTCAGCTCCCTCTGTTGACATTGCTTTGGGCCAGGTCTGCAGTTGATAATCAGCACAAACTCAGTTTCCTGAAGCACATCTGGAAATCCTGCCTTTACCCACCTGTAAAATCTGCCTGTGACCCTGGGCTGGCAGAGAGGATCCTGGCTGGGAAACAGGAATGTACAAATGCCCCAGGGAGCACACCCCTGCCATTCAGGTGTTACAAATGACCCCTAATCTCAGTCAGCCCAAATTAGATTATTTTGCCAGAGTTTCTCCAGTGGAGAAGAGAGCCCTCAGGCCACCACAGATGCAATCATAAATTAATTTATTTGTGAAACCAGCCTGAAAACAGGGTTTGGTTGGTTTTTTTTTTGGTTTTTTTTTTTTGGAAGTCAGGAAAATGTGTCTTCTCAGCTGCTTTTGGATAATAGATGAGGCATGGTATTTCTCAGTGATATTTAGGATGGATTAGCAGCTATTCCTTTGCTGCCATGCTGTAGCAGGTGTTCTACTCCATGCTTTTCCCTTCATGGATTTCACCTCATCCCAGCCCAGGGGCTCCTTGGGATCGATGCATTCCACTTCCACCAGCACCTCAGGACTGCCCAGACAACCTTTCCAGGCAGGAGAGGATTTCCAGGTAAATCCATGCAGCAGATCTTAGAAAAACATGTATTTTCACCCTGGAACAAATTGGGCAGGCACTGCTCTTGCATGGTGCCTGTGAGTTCTCTCAGCAGCAGCAACTCCTTCCTGCCAGGGCGTTGCACAGAGCAGCTTTCAGAGGGCAGAAATCCATGGAGGAACATTTGTCTGTTCTACAGCAAAGGCAGGGAAAAAAAAAAGAGGTGAAATGGCCACAAGCATCTAACAGGAACTGATTGAGCTGGAAGGGGAGCCTGGTCCAACATTCAAATATCTGAAACAGCAGCTGTGGTGGGAACACATCCTCAGAGGAAACACAACCACCTTCATGCAGCTGAAGCATTCACAGCCTCAGCAGGATTCTGCTTCAGCAATTCAGTCTCAGACTCTGGAGCACAACGTTTTCCACATTTCCACAAATTTTTCCCCACCCAAGAGGCTCTGGAGGATCAGGTGGCTGCAGCCTCTCCCCACCCAGAGCTCCTCTGGAGGGGAGCATCCAAGTTTCCAAAGGTCACCATGGACTTCCAAAGAGTGGCTGACACAGTGCCCGTCCTCCTCCCCTCCCAAAAGCAGAGGGCAATTTGCAGTATCCAAAGGATTCATCTCACCAGTCCCCACCTTTTGGATTGAGCATCTCAGCTGGGTACCCAGACCCCTGGGGAGATTTTGGCATCTGAACTCTGATTATCTGTGCCATGAACAACTTCCCTCTTCACCTGGGGGGATTGATCCAGAGGGGCAGGCTGGAAATCAACTAAAAATCAAAGCAGTGCACAGAAAAGCTTTGCAGAGAGTAAACCTGGAAGGAGCTTCCCAATCTCAGCTCCAATACAGGTTTCAAATGCAAAGCAAAATGAGCCCCTGTTTATTACCAGCCACCATTTCTGCTTTTCTACATTTTATTTTACATATTTGATTGGAAATTCTTCAGGCCAGACTGAAGGCAGGATGGTACCACTTGAAATTCCTCACAGAGAAGCCCCAGAGTGCTGGTGGGCAGATCCCAGGACACAGAATCAGCACCAAGCAGAGCATTCCAGCAGCCAGGCAGTTAAAAGGGCTCAGAAAATGCCAGCTCAGCTGCCACACACAGCCCTGTTGAACAAGCTCATCAAATCACCCACTGGAGCATTTCCAGGGACTTGCTGAGCTGGGGGATTTGCTTGGCTACACTGGCACAGGGAATTTCAGCCCCATTTGTATTTCCACAGCCTCTGGGATGTGTTGGCACAGGGAATTTCAGCCCCATTTGTATTTCCACAGCCTGTAGGATGTGTTGGCCCAGGGAATTTCAGCCCCATTTTTATTTCCACAGACTGTGGGATGTGTTGGCACAGGGAATTTCAGCCCCATTTGTATTTCCACAGCCTCTGGGATCTGTTGGCCCAAGGAATTTCAGCCCCATTTGTATTTCCACAGCCCATGGGATGTGTTGGCCCAGGGAATTTCAGCCCCATTTTATTTCCACAGCCTCTGGAATCTGTTGGCCCAGGGAATTTCAGCCCCATTTTATTTCCACAGCCTCTGGGATGTGTTGGCCCAGGGAATTTCAGCCCCATTTGTATTTCCACAGCCTCTGGGATGTGTTGGCACAGGGAAATTCAGCCCCATTTGTATTTCCACTGCCCGTGGGATGTGTTGGCACAGGGAATTTCAGCCCCATTTGTATTTTCACAGCCTGTGGGAACTGTTGGCCCAGGGAATTTCAGCCCCATTTGTATTTCCACAGCCTGTAGGATCTGTTCCCTCCATGGATATTTGCCAGTTCATCACCACAGGGCTGTGGTGTGAGATAATTCAGTGCTGGGATGGGGCACCCGGCTGGGAAATGCCAGAGCAGAGCAGGGACACGCTGAGCCAGGGGAAGGGAACCTGCCCAACCTGCAGGGAGCAGGCACAGAGCAAGCTTGGCCCAGGGGGATCACTGCTCCCTTCCTCACCCTTCCACTTCCAGCTGCCCTGCTGAGAAGTGGCTGCCACAGCAGAAAGGGGAAAGGAGAGGGGACTCTCTAAAATAACCACCCCTCCAATCTCACACTTTAATCTAAAAAGTCCACCTTGTGCTCTCTTTCTCAGGCCTCAAGTACCTGAAATGTCTCTGAATTACCCTTCTCCTAAGGGCAGAGTGCTTTTCCAAGAAGCATTCTGACCAAGCAAGAGAGATATTCATATTTTTCTTTATTTTCCTTCTCCCTTCTGGCCCTTTTGCCATGCAGAAATGGCACATTTTTGAATGCCAGGCTCTGACATGCTTACTGAACAGCAGCTTCCAGGGGATAAAATATTAAGGTGGCCACCACACTGTATCACTGACCTCAGCTACCAAAATACAATTTTTGGGGGACCAGAGCCCTTCAAACCCCCCAAATCCCAGCCAGTTCTTACAAACAGAGCTGCTTGCTCTCTGTTGAAAATGAAGCTCCTGGGTTGGTTTTGACTGTGCTTCATAAACCTGACGAGCGTTCCACACATTTTGTCCCACTCCTTAAATGTCTCCATCCACTTGCTGGTGGGACCAGCTTGTTTGGAAAGGACTGCCCAGCCCCAGAAGTGGGAATTCTTTGCTGCCATCTGATAAAGCAGCAGACAGCCCCAGCTCAAAACCTTTTTTGATTTCAGGATGAAAAATTCCCAAGTGAAAAACCAAGCGAAATTTCTTTTGCCAAATGGGCTTTATATTTAACCTTCAATTATATTAACTGTGCCATAAAAGTGGATGTACTACTGTAATTACACACTCAAAAAAGGCTGCTTAGAATCTGGAATGATTGCACTGTTTCAGTGCCTGGCTGCTTTAGAATATTTCCTTTTCCAAACATCTCCTACCCTCAGTCCAAGGGAAATGTTAAAGGTGACAGGATCTCTCCGAGCCCTGAGTTTTCCTCAGAAAATTGCACTTTCAGGTTCTACAAAGCCAAGAGAAGCTTCATTGCCTGCAACTGCAATTCCAGCCCCTGCAAATCCTATACAGCTCTCCCATGAAAGCATTAGAGAGAGAAGACTTAATTAGCATCCCTGATTAAATAGCAATTCATACAGCCATTATATCTTCCAGTTAGGCAGAGCAGTGCTCTGGAAAAGCAGAGAAGGGGGAAAAAAAACCCCAACCACACACACTCCTGATCTCAATGAAAAAATTCACCTCCACCCACTTTCTCCAGAGTTCATCCTGGGAAATGTTTACCATGCAAAGGGCACTGCCAGGCACACTCTGAGGGCTCCCAGGCAGAGCTTCCACCAGCAAACTCCACCTGAGTGAGAGACCAGAGAGCCCCCGTGCCAGCCTGGCAAAGGCAGGGGCAAGCACGAGAGCAGCTCAGGGAGAGCAGCTCAGGGAGAGCAGCTCAGGGAGAGCAGCTCAGGGAGAGCAGCATGGAAAGGCTCCCAGAGCCAGTCGTGCTCCTGCAGCCTGGGCAGGAAAGGGGCTCTCAGCACAGACACCCCAGGGTGCTGATGGAAGGCTCCAGAACAGGCTTTGCTCAGACTCTGCTCTGTCACCACATTTCTCTTCATAGGGAAAAAAAAAGCAAGGCACAACTTGCCAAGAAATTTCTGGGATTCACATTCTCTGAACCTCAGAGAAAGGGAAAAAACCCAATTCTTATCTCATTTAGTGCTCCTGTGTTGCTCCCAAGTGCAATGCATGGTGGAGGATGGTTTACCTGAAGGGAATTGGTAGTTGGATTCTGGTGTGTTGTGATTCACTGACCAATTCAATCCAGGTGTGTGTGTGTGTGTCAGGACTGTCAGCTGACTGCCACAAAATTCTGTGCAGTGGAGGGCTTGGCAGATTCAGTCTAGATGTAATGTAATGTAGTATAGAATAATATAGTATAATGAAGTAATTAATTAGCCTCCTGATAAGATGGAGTCCTCCTCATCATTCCTCCTGGATGTTGGGCAAAAATATTTCCTATACTGCTCCTCTTCTGCCCTGCTTGCATGTCAGCATTTCAAACACAGCACGGGAGGAGAGGATCAGCCCCTTCCTGGGACAGCTGGGATGGCAATTCTTCACCCCCTTGCTGTTGGGGACTGAAGTGATGGCAAAAGGGGAGCAGGAGCAAAACTGGGAGGCAGAGGCAGATCCAGGGACACCCTCCCTGTGCTGGGATAGCACAGCCAGGGCTGGCTTTAGGCTGGACTAGGAGCTCGTGTTTTGAGCTGGAGGAAATCCCCTGGATTAGGAATTTCCAGGCCTGAATATAATTATTCCCCACTTAGTTCTGCCCCAAAGGTGCTGCCTTGCCCCTGTTTCCTGCTGGATTTGGGAAGACCTCCAGACAAAGAGGAGCAGCACCTGTTGCAGCTTTTCCCAAGTGGATCATGCAGCACCAACTCCTTCTCCCCACCCAGCCCAAACCCTGGCTGTGCTCTCCTGGCTGGAAGGATCATCCCAGCCCCTTGTGAATTCCATTTTATGAACCCAAGCATGGAAAATGCACAAGAAGCAGTGATGGGACAACGGCAACAAAATGAGGAAAGGGAGCAAAAGTAAATGTGCACCCCATGTGCAATTACCATCATAGAACAACATTTTATCAGGACAGGTGCAGGATTAACAGCACTGATCCTCTACCACAGCAGCCTCCCAGTTTTCACATCAGGAAATGATCACAAATCATGGATGATTTGTGGATTTTAATGACAAAGCACAGGGTCAAGAACTGATCTGGCCTCCTACCACGCTGCTCCAGGGGAGCACCTTGAGCTTTTGGTAGCTGATCTCTCAGACAAATGGGGAATTTCACTGCAGCAATATTCCTTCCCTCAGCCAAACTGGAAATCTTGGCTACAGGAAAGAAATCTGTGATGAGGATAAATAAACTGTCACAAGACAAGACTCCAATAAATTAGCCAGACAGACAGAACAAAGACAGATGGGCTATAGGAGGAGAGGGAGCTGCTGTATTTAGTGTCTGAAATGTCATTTGGATGCTGCTCACTGCTAATGTGCCTCCTGGGCCTTGCAGAGTCCTGCTCCATTGGCCTTCAGAAAGCCAGAGGTCAAATTTACATAGAATAATCTTGCTCATATTTGAACATTCCCTGCTTCCTGCTGAAAACATTCTCCAGTAACTTTCTGGAACAGATGTGTTCTCACATTGCTGAGCAGTCCCTCAAAGCACCCCACACTCCTGTGCCTCCTCTGGAATTCCTCATTTCTGCCTCTGGTCCCACCCCACCCTATTCCCTTTGCAGAGACCTTGGAGCAGTGTTTTCTCCACTCCTCTTTTCCATCACTCCCAGATCTCACCCAGGCACTCCTCAAGGCACTGCTTGGCCCCTGCTGCTCCCCACCCCACTTCACCCCTGGCTCTCCTTTCTGCAGCCCAGCCGCTGGCTCTGCTGAGGCAGCAGCCAGGATTTTTGGATTTGAGCAGCCCCAAAGAACTCAAGGCCATCACTGAACACCCAAAACAACTCAGGGATGAGCGTGGAGCAGTTTCAGCTGTTTGCACTGTAATACATGGCTGCTCAGCTGAGGAAAAGCTTGGAACAACATATGGTCCCAATTACCTCTGTCCTCCTGCAACCAATACTTCTCTTTTCCAGATACAATTTACCTGTCCTGCTTGGCAGCTCAGCTGGCTCCCCTTCTTCTCCTGAGGAGCACAACCACGTGCAGATGCTATTTATACACCGGGCAAATTATTTCTGCAGCCCCATTTCCCCACCAGAACCAGCCTCACGTCCCATCCAGAAGGTGAGAGTCATGATCTGTGGCTGTGAAAGATGCCTTGGCACTTTCTGGAAAGTAAATCCACAGGCCTGGCACAGTGTCAGCTTTGTAATTGCATTCTGTGGACCTGTGGTAGCTCTTTCCTAACAAACAGCTGATGAATTTCACCCCAGAAGTGCCTGGGAGTCAGTCCCAGGTTCCAGGAAGCTGTTAAATCAAAGAACAAACTTCATAATGAGCACCACAATTACAAGCCTTATTTTTCTTTTTTCCCATGGATCTGTCCTTACAGGTATTTTTTATGCTCTTTTTCAGCTCCCACAATCCCCTCACAATAGCTGGGCTCAATAGGAATCCCAGGAGGAAATCTCCTCCTCACTTTGTGTTTGAAATGCTGGTCAGAAACCCAGGGAATACAAATGGCACACAAAACCTCATTTCCCTCACTCCCTACAGCAGCAGCTCGGGAGTGCTCAGTTACTTCCCATTTAAAACTTTCCAAGCCTTGGCTGAAGGGAGAGTCCCACAGCCTCATGGGTGACAGTGCCAAATACTGACAAACGGATCTGAAGGGGAGCAAAATGTGTTTTGGGATAATGAATTCAGGTTTGTTTCCCTCTGCACTGGCTTTATAAAGTGCCTTGGTTGTATTTAGGAGCAAAAGTAAACCAAAAAAATTTGATTTGCAAGAAGCCAATTGCAAAACAGCTTTTCTTAGGTAAGAAAAAAAAATCCCTCCACACATGAAAACTGCTACAGAAATCCCCACAAGTGCCAAATGTCTTCCTACCCAACGTCTTAGGGTTCATTTAATTCATAAATTTGAAAATGAGCACAACATGCTATCACTTAAAAAAACCCAGAAACCCAAGCCCAGCATGATTATGAGGCACCATCTTTATTGTACACCAAGGGAATATCCTTGCTCAGCTTCTCAACGTCCACAAAAAGCCCCAAACACGGGAATTGTGTAGCCCAGCTCTGCAAGCTCAGCCAGAATGGGAAAGGGAAGAGGTGTTTGGAGCATCTCCCATTCTGTCACCCCCCCCCAGGCTGCACACTTGTCACAGTGCCATGTGCTGCCAGGTACCCAGCAATTTGTTGCAGAGCAGAGAGCTGGATGCTCAGTAACCCTCCTGAACTAATTTTTCTCACTCTCTGGAAACAATTTTCTAGGCCATCTATCTGGGAATGTCACCTTCCTAATGGGAAGAAATAACTGCTGCCTCCTTGAGCTCCTGGAGAACACAGCTGAGCTTTACTTTCCTTTTTATTAACAATCTACAGCAGTGATGGCACAGGAAAAATGTATTTTATTCAAGACTTTAATCAACACTTGATGAGAATTACGTGCTTTCCCTCTTTAAATGTAGTTCTGGGGCTTTTTTTTTTCCCTCTTTATACTGAGATGGATAAGTTTTGCTTTTAATTGGTGAGATTGATGCTTGAATTAAGGTAACACCCCAGAAGTTTAACACAGCTGAATAGCAGGAGGAAAACTTTGAGCCATGCTTCCATGAGAAACCTGCCAGGGAGGAGATGCTTCCATCATTGGAAATGTCTTTTTACTTGCTTCACTACAAAGGCTTCCACTAAAAAAAGGCAAAAGATAAAAAGAAGCTGAGATGTTCCCAACTGGTTCAAAGTTTCACAGCAGTTGGGAGAACCCCAGTGAGCACGGAACTTTTCTGGGTCCAGTGACTGGGAGCACGGAGAGAAATACTCAAAACACGATCTCACTTCAATGAATGTTTAAAATAAAACTGAAAAGATCATATTCAGCACCAACATCTCTGAAAAAAACTGCTGAGCCTCATGCAAGAGCACTGAGCAGCACTGCCCTGCTCATGCAGAGCTCCTGGAGGAGAGCTACAGGAATGGGGAGCAGGGAGAAAATTCCCTTCCACTCCCTCCACCATCCCTGGCTCTTGGTTGGGAAGAGAAGGAAGGAGAGAAGTAGGGAGCAGGCAGAATATTAGATTTATTAGATATATTAGCTGTATTAGCTGTATGATATGTATTCCTTACCTGCCACAGAGAATCCCAAGGCAGCTCCTCATTCACAAGAGACCAAACCACCTCTCTGCCCCATCAACAGTGAGTTCCCAGAACCCTGCACTGACTCCTTTTCCAAATTGTTTTTCTACACAGCTCCCCAGGGGCTTGTCCACCTCCTGAGCAGCAGCAGAGCTGTTTCCCCACAGCAGCACTGGGCTCTGGAAGCTTCCCTGCCCCTTTTGTCCCAGGATTTCAAGCTGGGAACACTGTGCTCTCACAGAGCTGCCTCCTTTCTAAAGGAGCTGAAAGTGTTCCTCAGGCTCTGGTCCCAGGAGTGCATTCACCCCTCTGGGCTGGGAGCCCTTCCCTCTCCCCTCGGGAGGTGTGAAAAATGCGTGTTTTGTGATTGGCTTTTTGAAAATATCCAAATGAATATTATTTGTGTTATGTTAGAAGCTTATGCTGCATTAATTTCATTAAGCAGTGTGTTCAATATAGTTTTAGGTTATACCATAAGGTTAAAATGGAAACTGTGCTATGTGAGATACTTTTTATAAAGAAAGGACTGGCAGT
>JAYDZK010000032.1:18180368-18191222 GCA_034509185.1 Euphonia xanthogaster | reverse complement strand
GGCAGGGACTGTGCCCCAGCCCGACCTGCTGGACAGAGCTCAGCAGGGCAGAGCAGGAATGTCATGGATAAGGGAAATAAACAACCCTGAAAAGCAGAACCAATGAATCTTGACTTCTTTGGTCGTGGGACTGGGAAAAAAAAAGAGGCTTTTTAATACCTCAAAAGCCATCTCAGCCCCAGAAAGCTGAGGCAGCGACACAGGGATGGCAGCGTTTGACTGCAGAGCAAAGCTCAGTGACCTCCCTCTGGGGAGAGGGGACACAGGGGACACCTTGCCTGGGGCTGGGTCCCCTCCATCCTCCAGGGAAAACTCCTGTGGGGTTGTGTCCACATGGGGCACACGCAGCTGGAGCCTCAGCAGGGACAAATGTCTGTGAGAGAAAACAAACCCAGAGCAAAGCTGGGTGAAAGTGCAGTGACACCACACCGAGCTCATCCCCCTCTGCAGCTGCTGGGGCTTGGAAGGCATCCAAGGAAAGGCTTTCCAGAGGTTTTACTTTTGGCATTTGCCTCCTCTAACACTAACCTGCTTCTGAAAGGAGGCCCCCACTTTCTGTCAATCATCAGGAAAAAATAGGCCTGGGAGTGTTATGTGCAAAGCAGGTAGCTCATCTCCATGCAGAGTCAATACAACTGCAAATGGAATCCTTGCAGCTGCAGGAAGCTGAATTTAATGGTGTGGATGCATGCAGAAATATGTGTGGGCTGGGCAGAATCTGCACAGGGCTCAGGCTGACCTCTGGAATTTATCAAGAGCCCCTTTGTGAGCAGCAGCCTGGGTCAGACCCACAGCACTGCACGCCCCAAATATCCCCAGGTGTCACCCCAAAGATCCCTCCAGCCCTACAGCTGTTTCATCCAGATGTGCCAAACTGTGCAGATTTCAGGCCTTTTCTTTCAGGTGCCTTGAACTGAAGGTTTTCTGAACCCACGGTGATCAAAGTCAGCTTTGGGTGAAATTCTGTGAATTCTCTGAATTCTGTGAGTTCTCGTGGCCCATTTGTGGATCCATAAGGAATGCTGCCCAGCCTGCTCAGCTTCCCACAGCACAAATGCCACTGGAGGGTTATGAATTGTGACTTCTCACCCCATTTTTTGTCCCATTTGGCACTTTCCAGCCTTGTGGCAGTTACTCAGCACCGTGCAAAGCCTCTGAAGCCATCCTGGCTGTTCAAGGTGAACTTATTTTACTGATCACTGCTCTAAGAACCCTCCAGAGGGAGATAACTCCTTAAACAAAACAATTCCATGTAAGAAGGGCTTTGGGAACAACAGGAAGGGCCCCTGTGGAGAACAACTGGGCTGTTTTAGCTTTCCTGTAATTTTGTGTTTCACCATGAGCCGTGGTAGGAATTAATCAGCACTGAGCAGCAAGAGCTGCTCCGTGAGAGAGAAAAGAGCTCTGTCCACCAGTCAGAGTGGGAATGAGCTGCTGCAGCTTCAGGCCTGGAAAATGTTCATTCTGCTTCTGAAGTGGCTCTTCAAACCTTGTGCCAAGGTAGAGCCAAGCAGAGCACTCCCCTGCTGCCACATGAGAGCAGAGCTTGTGCCAGGGGATGCAGGCACAGCACTCAGGAATGGGGCTGGCTGCCTTCAGGCAGGGTGCAGAAAGTCTGGAGGGTTTTATGTTTTAAATACTTCGGTTTTCTTGGTGTTCGTTGTTTCCTTTGAAGTGGATTCTCTGAAAATTCCTTAGGGTGAAATGAACAGAGCACTGCAGCACTCCTCCTGAACCTTCCTGTGATATTTCCCTAATCTTCCACAGGGAATGTTTCACCTTTCTACCCCTCTTCCCCTCTGTTTTTAAGGAAAAATGGATGCAATTAAGACCTATTATTTGTGAAACTATAATTGCAACCCTGAAATCAATTAACAATAGGGAAAATCATGCATTACTTTGCAGTTTTGGGTCTGTGGTTATGTTGTGCCCAAAGCTGAGGATGAAGAGCCATTCAAGAGAGAACTGGTGCAAAAACACGCCCTGATTTTGTTCTGTGTTTGCCCCGAGTTAATTTGAAGAAGTTTTTAGAAAACAGACACCATGCAGTTGCAGAGGTCTCCTTTAGCCCAGGTTTTTAGCTGGAGCTGTAAAGAATTTTTCAGAGTTCTTACTCTGCAGTCCAAAGGAGGGAATTGCTGTCCAGGACTGGACTCACGCTTGGCTGAGTGCGAGTAAAAAGTGAAACTTGGATTTTACTGCACACTGGGCTGGAAGCTGCCCATGGTCTGTGTGGGAACACTGCTGAAAGAAAAACAGGAGCAGGTTCCTGCAGCAACAACTCCTCAGGACTTAAAATAGCCACTTAACTAATTGTGCTCCTCTGGGCTTCACAAATGTTAACTCCAGTCCTGTAGAGCTGGGTGCTCCAGGTGCAGGCTCTGCTCAGGAGCTCATTCCTGGGCTGGCTGCCGTCCTCACATAAGTTTTGCAGGCACGTGCCCACATTCCTGCCTAGATTTAGAGCTAGAAATGCTTAAGGAGTCTCTAGAAAACATTTTTTTCTTCTGATCATGGGTCTGGCAGGCTCAGAGGAAGGCTGGACACGCTTCAGACAGGGGTGAACATTGGGTTTTAGGGCTCAGGTTGTGGCTTTGAGTGAGACACCACAGTGGGAAATGAATAACAGCAAAGTTCCTTCACTCCCCTCTGGCAGCTCTGCCTCCATCACATTCCCAGAAAATCCCCCAGGGATTGTAAGCAGGGAACACAACCACTGCACCTGCTGGGTTCCTGCAGCATCCCTAAATTCCTTAAAGTTCCACAGAGGAGAGAGCAAAGACTTCCCTGCCAGCTGAGCTCTGTGTCTGTATTTAACACCAAAAAAAGCTGGAAAGTCTATTTACCACAGAAAAAGGAGAGGGAGTCTATCTGCTCCCATCAAACATATTTATTGATTGACAACGATATAAATTGAAAATCAAGATTTAATTTAGCCCAAGGAGCACCAAGTGCACATTTTCAATGCATGAGAAACGCTGGCATAAATCAAACTTAGAACTGAACCCTGCTATTACTTGAAAATAACTGTCCATATCTCTCTGCTCTACAGGCAAGGAGCAGAAAGAGATAAATGTGCCTCTGAGGAATCAGGACAGCCCTAATTATTTTCTTGTGAAGAGTGTATTTCAGTGCTGTGCAAGCAACACCTTCAATAAAACAAAGAAATGCAATCACTCAGCCCTCATTTATTTATTTATTTTGGACTTACAAGAAGTATTTTGCAAAAAAAATTATGGGAGGCTTTGGTTTCTCAGGTTAGCTGTGTAATCTCTTGAGTTAAGCACTTATTAGTGTGGAAAACTGTCCAGAAAACATCAGACAATGCCTCTGAATACAAATCATTTCATAAATATGCAAGAGGTGCCTCAATGTGACACTTGGCTTGGCTGAGGAACACTGATAGACTTAAAAAAAAAATTAAATTTAAACTCCATCAAGTGTGAGCACAATGTAATTTAATGCTTTCCCCGTTGAAGGTAAAACTACGAATTTAGTGGGTTTGTAATGTTGCAATTCATAGTTAAAATAGAATATCCAGAGCTTGGCATGATCAGGGCCAAGGGCAAATATTTGGGGGGAAAATCAAGATCAAGGCAAGGAGCAGATTTAATGATGCTGCCACAGCCAGAAGGGAAAGAACAAAAACCCAGCAGGTAAGGGGGCAGCCAGCCCAGACTGGGGCTCTCAGATTGGTCTGATTAATTCAGAAATAGTGAGGAAAATGGATTTTTCCCCCTGAAGCTGAGTGGGTGAATCCTCCCAGGACAAAGTGCTGTGCACATGGAGGGGTCAGTGCTTATCCCCTGGATCACAGCCTGAGTGCCAGGAAAAACAGCTTCAGAAAAGGAGGCAAGAGGAATTGCGTTCATTTTTCATTATTTCCCAGAAATTAATAGACCAAAATCACTTTTAGTAACCAAATCTCCCTCAAGCTCAGCTTCTCTCCCTTGTATCCACTTTATTGTCCAATACACTCCCACAAGAAATAATTTTCAAGGTTTCACATCCACAAAATCGCTTTGAAAGCATCAAAAAAGACATTTTCCTGCTCAAGCCCTACTGAACTCTGAGCCAGATTCTTAACTTGGTCTTGGTGGATTATTTCAGTGCTCAAAGACATTTATATCCCCCTCAATCTACTGCCAGCTCTACAATTCCCTAATTCTCTTCATTTCCTCCTGGCAGCCACTCCAGGACCACGAGAGATGCAGACCTGTTTGGAAGGACTGACAGGACCTCAGCAGTGAAATACCTGCTCTGCAGAGAAGAACACCCAGAAAATACCTATTGAAATCAGATTATATGGCTTTAAATAGGAGATTTGACCCCAAATGAGTGTCCACAGAAGGCTGAGGCTTTCTGTGGAGCTCAAAGAAAAGAACAGGCACACTGAACAAGTTGATTTTTCTTATCTGTGGCTATTATGGAATAAAAATAAAACCCTTCAACCACCACCAGGAAACATCTTGTTCTCTCAGGGAGGTTTTGTAGAGCTGCAGAGAATTGGGTGCTAAATGACTTGGGTTTCTATTTGTTGGCATTTTCTGCAGAAAATTGGAGCTTAAATGACTTGGGGGGGTGGGGGGGTCAATTTGGGGGTTTCTGTTCAGGGTTTCTATTTCCTGGCATTTTCTGCAGAGAACTGGGTGCTAGGTTACTTGGGTTTCTATTTGTTGATATTTTCAGCATTTGGGGGTTAAATGACTTGGATTTCTATTTCCTGCAGAAAATTGGGGGTTAAATGACCTGGGTTTCTATTTCCTGACATTTTCTGCAGAGAATTTGGTGCTAAATGACCTGGCTTTCTATTTCCTGGCATTTTCTGCAGAAATTTGGGGGTTAAATGACCTGGGTTTCAATTTCCTGGCATTTTCTGCAGAAATTTGGGGGTTAAATGACCTGGGTTTCTATTTCCTGGCATTTTCTGCAGCTGTCTCTGAACCCTGTGTCACTTTATCCTCCATCTGACCTTGTCCCAGTGCCTGCCAAAGGCCTCACCTGCAGCAGGTGAGTTCAGCTGCTCTTGGGTCATTGTGGAGTCTTTTCCCCAATCTGGAAAGAGAGGAAACTCAAGATAATTTTGTTAAAGAGGTAATTTAAGAGTGGATCTTTGTCTGAAAACCTTCAGGGGCAGGCATGGAAAGAAATCCACAATGGATAAATGGATTTAGCCAAATGGATAAATACATTTTTATAGGTTTTAGGAAATTGGCACAATTGATAAAAAAAAAAACAGGAGGAGAAGTGGTGATTTAATTTCTCCCTGTGTTAATAAACTTATCTGGAGCTTTCTTCCTGGGTATTAATTGTACTTTGTTTATGAAAATGTATTTTAAGAGTTGGTTTTGGCCTTGGTTCCCAACGTGGTATAGGGGCTTTGTACTTCTCAGGGCTTGGAGTTCTGGAATTTGGTTTTTTTTTCACTTAGGGAAAGGCCATGGAATATTACTGGGCAAATTGGCTGCTAATACAGTAGGTACAGAGCTACAAATATATGTGTGAAGAATACAGGGAACATAGAAAAGAAAAAAGGCAAAACCCAAATGGCATCAGTCATACCAGGCTCACACACAAATCACAAACAAGTCACAAAAAACACCAATCAAAATCAAATAACATAGAAAAGAAAAAAGGCAAAAACCCAAATGGCATCAAGGACACCAGGCTCACAAACAAATCACAAACAAGTCACAAAAAACACCAATCAAAACCAAATAATATAAAAAAAAGGCAAAAAACCCAAATGGCATCAAGGACACCAGGCTCACATACAAATCACAAACAAGTCACAAAAAACACCAATCAAAATCAAATAATATAAAAAAAAGGTAAAAAACCCAAATGGCATCAGTCATACCAGGCTCACACACAAATCACAAACAAGTCACAAAAAACACCAACCAAAACCAAATAACATAAAAAAAAAGGTAAAAAACCCAAATGGCATCAGTCATACCAGGCTCACAAACAAATCACAAACAAGTCACAAAAAACACCAACCAAAACCAAATCACAGCATCTCCAAAGGCATCCTGAGACCTGAGAGTGGCTGCTGCTGGCAGAATAAAGCTGGAAGTTTTTCACAGCTGAATGAATGATTGCATTCATTTAAATCTAAGTTGGAAAGGGCTTCATATACATTGCTCTGAGCCCAGGTGACCAGAAAGCTTCCACAGAGAAAAGCTCAAGGCTTATTAAAGCCTCTGTTTATTAAATAAGCAGAGCCCTGCAGAGATTTGTGCCATCCCAAACCTACCCTGGACATTCTGGTATCACATTTCCCAGTAAACTGGAAGGGAATTCCAAGAATGAGCACTGGCAACCCAAATCATGCACCTCAACCAAAAAAATATCTCCACCAAAGGTACAGAGAAGTTTTTCAGTGGTCCCTGCCTCAGACAGTGCACTAAGATAAAATAATATTATTTACAGCACAATATATGATCCAGCAGTGTTTTCATTTACATAGAAGACTTCATTGCACTGCCCCAGCAATTTATTTCTCACACATAATTCCTGTATAAATGAAACTACATAAAGATTATGGAAATATTGGTGAGGAAGTGAGAACTCTAAGGGTCTGGGGCTTTCTTTCAAACCCTAATTTGCTGTTTCTTGAAGAAGAATGAATTTTGGTTCAGATCAATTTAGGTAATAAAAAAAGAACAAAAAAAAATTAAAGTATTTCAGAAATCACTTGGGAAGCTAAGCCTGGGCAAAAAGTCCTAAACTCTTGAGACTGTATTTTAATTTTTTTTTAACTTTTATTTTTAGGAGATTGCCATTATAGTTACATTTTGTGGATGTATGCATGCTTAAGGGAGGGCAGAGGCAGCACAGGAAACATGCATTTTTTCACTTTAAAACCTTTAAAAACTGCAAGCAGCAGCTGGGTAATGCCTAGAAAAACCTTTTACTTCCTTAAATCCAAAGCAATAAGAAATAGCCCAAAAAAGTGGCCAAAGATGATAGCTTAGTAATTTCTTAGGGTTATTTTTAGGATGTAAAATTGAGACATTTTACAGAAAAATTCCAATAGAGAGTTTCATTTCATTTGCAGTCCTGCTGGGTTGTTATCTGAGGAGAAACAATCCCTCAGACGTGGAGCTTAGCTCTTCTAATAAAACTGAATATTCGAGACCCGAGGGCCAGCACAGCAGAAAGGTTTTAATTTCATTATTAGATACAAACTCCAGTGTCCTGGCAGCTCCTTTGGGTGCAGCTGTTGAGGGGGAACCAAGCAGCAGGAGACAATGGCCTGGTAAAGGTTTCATGAACAAGGCAGAGCACGAAGGAGAAGGATGGAGAGAGGAGCTTGCTGAGTTCTCCTGAAGAGGAGGGGTAGGAGCTGCACAGAGTCCACCAAATGACCAAAGCAAAAGGAGCCTCTGCACCCTTCTGGGGCAGCCCCAGGTGGAATTCCAGAGCAGAAAGCCCTGGAAGAGTGTGGGACACTGTGGTAGTTCCTGGGGTTCCTCATGGCAGGAAGGAATGAATCTGACTGCGTGTTCTTCAAAGGCTGATTTATTATTTTTTGATCTGTATTATATTAAAGAATGCTATACTAAAACTACACTAAAGAACAGAGAAAGGATACAGGCAGGAGGCTACAAAGAATGATGATGAAAACTCCTGACTCCTTCCAGAGCCCAACACAGCTTGGCATTGATTGCTCATTAGGTTGAAACAATTCACATGAAACCAATCAAACAACGACCAGTTGGTTCAAACAATGCCCAACCATATTCCAGAGCAGCAAAGCACAGGAGAAGCAAATGAGATAATTATTGTTTTGATTTTTCTCTGAGGCTTCTCAGCTTCCCAGGAGAAGAAATCATGGCTAAGGGATTTTTCAGACAATGTGGCAGTGACAGGACACAGCAGCAGCAGGAAAACTCCAGTGACCACCCCAGAGCAGCTGAGCCACCACAGCCCTTCAAAGCCTCCCAGAATCAGGATTCCCTGCTCTGAGTCGTGGTAGTTAGCAACAAAATGCCAAATTCTCTTCCAAAATGACATGAAAAGAAATGGAAAAGAGGAAGTGCTGGGTCTGAGGGTCCATCTTTCTGTTTTAGAGAAAATTTACATTTTCAGCAGAAAACTTCTCCCAGCTTCCCCTTGAGGAGCACAGGCTTGGTTTTCACACATGTACCACAGCTGCTGGCAATGCAGAAATAATTAGCCTAGACAAAACTAATTTTTGGGAGCCATGAGCCAAAGGAAGAGGTGTCAATTCATTTACCTATTTTTAGGGAGAAATTTATTTATTTCTGCACAACAAAGCACAGAACATGAAGAACACCCTGGCTCCACCCAAGGGCTCTCAGAGAGCTTAGAGTGATGTCTCAGGGCATTGTGCTCTTGGGAAAAATCACACAGAGCCCTTTCCAGAGAACTGCTCTGCTCCCAAAATCAAGAGCTTTTTCCTTTCAGTCCCCTGCTCCCTCTTGCTCTGGGCAGCTCCTGCACCCCCTAGCCCAGGAGCACAGAATGAGTTCCCTGTTGAAGAAGCTCCTCCAGGAGCTGGAGCAGAGCCTAGATGGAGTTAGTAGGAATAAACTGGATATTTATTGAGGAACCTTCACAGGTGACACCCACGCAGGACCTGGATGGCTCCAGGATGGAAGCAAAAGAGGGCTTTAGTCACAAGATCTCACATTTTTCTAAGTTTTATTCCATTTGCATAGAGGAATTAAGTGTCCAATTAATATCTTGAAATTAGGAAGTTTCATCCTCCTTTCTTGCTTGCCCACCCTCCTCTTCTCACGTTGTTTGTGTTGTTTCAGGGGACTGAAAGGAAAAAGCTCTGAATTTGGGAGCAGAGCAGTTCTCTGGAAAGGGCTCTGTGTGATTTTCCCAAGAGCACAATGCCCTGAGACATCACTCTAAGCTCTCTCAGAGCCCTTGGGTGCAACCAGGATGTTCTTCATGTTCTGCACTTTGTTGTGCAGAAATAAATAAATTTCTCCCTAAAAAATAGGTAAATGAATTGACACCTCTTCCTTTGGCTCATGGCTCCCAAAAATTAGTTTTGTCTGGGCTAATTATTTCTGCGTTGCCAGCAGCTGTGGTACATGTGTGAAAACCAAGCCTGTGCTCCTCAAGGGGAAGCTAGGAGAAGTTTTCTGCTGAAAATGTAAATTTTCTCTTAAACAGAATGATGGACCCTGGGCTTCCCAGAGCCATGCTCAGAGCCAGGGCCATGCTCAGAGCCAGGGCCATGCTCAGAGCCAGGGCCATGCTCAGCCCCAGGGCCATGCTCAGCCCCAGGGCCATGCTCAGAGCCAGGGCCATGCTCAGAGCCAGGTCCATGCTCAGCCCCAGGGCCATGCTCAGCCCCAGAGCCATGGTCAGCCCCAGAGCCATGGTCAGAGCCAGAGCCATGGTCAGAGCCAGGGCCATGCTCAGCCCCAGGGCCATGCTCAGCCCCAGGGCCATGCTCAGCCCCAGGGCCATGCTCAGAGCCAGGGCCATGCTCAGCCCCAGGGCCATGCTCAGAGCCAGGGCCATGCTCAGAGCCAGGGCCATGCTCAGCCCCAGGGCCATGCTCAGAGCCAGGGCCATGCTCAGCCCCAGGGCCATGCTCAGCCCCAGGGCCATGCTCAGCCCCAGGGCCATGCTCAGCCCCAGGGCCATGCTCAGCCCCAGCCCCTCCTATTTTTACCCTGGCAGTACCTGAATGGCTCCAGGATGGAAGCAAAAGAGGGCTTGCTCACAAGACCTAACATTTTTATCAGTTTTAGCCCATTTGCAAACAGCAATTACCTGTCCAATTAACAGCTTCAAATGATGAAGTTTCATCCTCCTTGCTGGCTTGCCCACCCTCCTCCTCTCACCTTGTTTGTGCTTTGGGCCTGAAGTTTGAAGAGCTTGTCCTTGAGTCTCCAGCTGGAGCTGGATCGTTTTGTCTTCTCCAGCCTGTGGAAAGATCCCAGCAACATTTCATTTAAAGCTAAAAGCTGCACACCAAACCAGAACAGAAAAAAATAAAACCTCAGGTGCCCTGGCTGTTCCCCCAGCTCCTTGTAAACCCATTAATGTGGGATTCAGTGTGGAATTCCAGTGGTTCTGGATCTCCTTTCACCAACACCACAGAGATAATTAACCATACAATTTCACAGATAATAATCACAAAATTTAACTTTAGTAAAATTATTTTCCAAGTTTAGAATTGCTTTAAAATTTTTATTATCTAATAATATTTAATTTTATAATATATTTGATTAAATATATTTTTATTTAAGTATCGATGTCCTGGTTCGAGGCAAATTTGGGAGAGAACTTATTTATTGTTTTATTATTTAATATTATTTATTTTGATACTAATAAATACTTTACCTATTAAATAAACATTTTTCCACTTTTCTCCAAAAAACCTTTTCCCCAAACCAATTAAAAAAAAAAAAACAGTTAAATTTATTTTTCTAATAAAAAACCCAACTCTTAAAACTTTCATCCCAAAATTACCCTAAACCAAAGCAAATACAATCTCCTTTCACCAACACCACACAGATAATTAACCACAAAATTTCAGGGATAATGATCACAAAATTTAACTTTAGTAAAGTTATTTTCTAGGTTTATAATCTCTTTTAAATTATTATCATATAATAATATTTAATTTTATTATATATTTAATTAAAGATTTTATTATTTAATTATTAATTTATTATTAAAAATTATTTAATTTATTGTTTATTAGCATTCATTTTTATACTACTAAATACTTTACCTATTAAATAAACATTTTTCCACTTACATCTTTTTCCCCAAACCAATTTAAAAAAAAAACCACTTAAATTTAATTCTCTTTTAAAAAACCCTTTAACATTTTTTTCTCCTAAAGATCGG
>JAYDZK010000032.1:18104882-18119517 GCA_034509185.1 Euphonia xanthogaster | reverse complement strand
GGCTCCGGGAGGTGAAGGAGCACTCTGGAGTTTTCTGAGGGGCTGCAGCTGCTGGGGAAGAAATGAAACTGAGCAAACCTGGGGTTTTTTCTCCATCAGAAGGAATGTCTGAGGATGGAGATGTATTCTATGGAGCTTAGACCTACACACTAAAGCAGCACAGAATCTGAAAAACAAATAAAAAGCTAAAACCTGAGGCATCAGCCTTCATGGTTATGCTTTTTTTTGTTCTTGTTTGTTTGTTCTCACCTGTTCTACAGCAGCAGCTCCAGCACTAAAGGCTGTTTGGGGCAGTAAAAATTCCATTCCCACTTTCTCAGATCAGATCAACCCCTCCCTCAGTAGCTCCTCATAGGGAGCTGGGGGTGTTAACCTGGAGAAGAGGAGGCTCAGGGGTGACCTCTGAGGCTCCTGAAAGGTGCCTGTGCTCAGCTGGGGCTGGGCCCTTTCTGCAGCAGCACTGACACAACCAGAGCACACAGCCTCGAGCTGTGCCAAGGGAAATTCAGGCTGGATATCAGGAAAAAGCTTTTTATAGAAAGGTGATAAAGTTCAGGAATGGCTGCCCCGGGAGGTGGTGGAGTCCCCATCCCTGGGGGTGTTTAACAAAGCCTGGATGTGGCTCTGGGGGCCAGGGTTCAGTTGGGGGGTTTGGGATGGGATGGACTTGAAGGTCTCTTCCAGCCTGGTGATTCTGTGATTCTGTAATTCCTCCGTGTTGGAGGAGATGCCATTGGTGCTGAGTTCTGTTTTTTCTGCCTGCAGTTTGTGCTCACACAGCTCTGCAGTCAGAGCCTGCAGCCAGCAGGTGATGGTGAGGAGATCTCTGTCTCCTGCCTCCCTGGAAAGCAGAGGAAGCCTCCCCAGAGCACATCTCCCAGCTCCAGCTGCCACCGAGAGCCACCCAAGCCCAGAGGCAAGCAGAGCTGGATTTGGCAGCATGGCCTGCCTGGAGGGCAAGAACAGATTTCCATTCCCAGCTCCCCTGGCACAGTGCCCTGGGTGGGCACCTCCAGGCTGGAGCCTGGCCCAGCTGCTGGAATGGTGCCACTGGCAGCTGCATTCTGAGAGTGAAGAATCCAATGGGGTTTCTGTAGCACTACCAGGGCAGAATTCAGCTCGCTCTCTCTGCACAGCCTGCACCTTCTGTGCCTTCTGCACTTGGAACTGGAACCAGCACAGGAGCTGCTGGTAAAGCTTAGAAACTGCAAACAAAAAAGATAAACTCCCCCCAAGAGAGATTAATTGTGCCTAAGGGGTTTTTTTAAGCAGTCAGCAGCCACGTGGTTGAAGGTGAAGGATGCCTGGGTTTATATTCAAAATCACTTTGGAAAAATCTGTCACTAAAAGCTCTTTAGAAACTTGAGCAATTGTGGTCTAAGAAAGTCCCTGCTGGAAAAACCTCTGGGGAACAAACTCCTGGAAGGTCCCAGGGGACTGGCTGACCAGGAGCCAGCAGAGTGCCCTGGAGCAAAGAGCAGCAGCTCCTGGGCTGAGGATGAGGAGGAGTTACCAGCACCCTGAGGGAGGTGGGTGATCCCTTTCCTCTGCCAACCACCACAGATCCCATGCTGGGATCCCAGTTCATGAGAAGCAGGGGCTTCCTGGAGCCCAGATGTGGCTGAGGGGCTGCTGCATCCTGAGAAAGGTGAAAGGTTTGAGAGGCTGAGAGAGCCACGCTGGTTAGAGGAGAGAACTGGGGACTCCTGGCTATGAATAAATGTGTATAAATAAATACCTGGCAGGGAGTAAAGGACAGGGAATCAGTGCCTTCTCCGAGGTGCTGACAGAAGGACAAGAGGCACAAACTGAAACACAGCAAATCCCATTTAAATTGAAGAAACACTTCTGGAGAGAGTGGTAAAACCCTGGAACAGGGTGCCCTGGGAGAGCTTGTGGAGCCAGCACCCGTGGAGGGCTCAGAACCTGGCTGGATGTGTGTTGGAAATTTAGGCTCTCAGGTCCAGGGAATGATTGGTATCTGACTTTAAGGTTTTGGAATGTTGAATACTCATTTTATTAAAACTATATTATATTGCATTATACTATATCTATTTAAGAACACTAAAGAATACTTACTATTAGCTATTGAAAAGCTTGTGACTGTCTGTAGACTGACAGTCTACACAGCTTGGACTTGACAGGTTAATTAATATAAACAATCTCTACTAGAATCTAATTACTAAACTCTTTCAGATAAACAATCTTCTAACCCATTCTACAAGTGCAAAACACTAGGAGCAGCAAGCAGAGATAGAAATTGTTTTCTCTCCATCCTTCTCCAGGAAAAAACTTGAGAGAGAGAATTACACCTCTGTTTAGAGGACACGTGAATACCACAGACATGGACTTTGGTGGGGTTGGCAGTGCTGGGTTTAGGGCTGGACTTGATGGTTTTAAACGTCTTTTCCAACCCAAGTGATCCTGGGCTTGCTCTGGTTGAATCTGCTTTGGGGAGCTCTATTCAAACAGGAATTTTCTGACCTGCTGCCATTTGTTTCACTTCAATTTACACTTTTTTGTTTTACAGCAGGGACACTGAGACTGCCCCAGCAGGGTGGACTCCCCAGGACAGGGAACCTCCCAATAAAAGCTGCACAGAAAGCAGCCAGAGCCCCGAGTTAAATCTGGACTCTTGTGTTTAACAGTTTACAATTGGCCCAACTGAAATTAATTGAATTAATTGATACTTTCAGCCTCCCACATCCTCCAGCAGGGAGTTCCACCATTTAGTCATTCATTGTGTGAAAAAGCACAATCTTTTGTATTTTTCTAAACCCACTACATCTCCTTTTTTATAGACTTTTGCCAAAGCCAAGGCAGGGCTCCAGGAGGACCTCCTGAGTTCCTGGCTGAGTGCCACCCAAGCAGGGAATGGTGCCTTGGCTGTGGAATCAGGAGGGCTGAGCTCCATTTCCAGGTTTGACAGTGTGTAAAAGCTTTTTTCCTTTTCTTTTTTTTTTTTTTTTCCTTTTCACAGAAAAAAAGCACCAGTGACTGTTGGCTGTATAGTGTCCTACACTGCTGTTTAATGAGCATCACAAATAAATACAAATCTCTGAACAGCCACTCCAAATACTCAATTTTCTACAATACCACTAAAACTGTGGCCTGGCTTCCAGTTATTATCCACTAAGTAACTCTATTATAATTTGATTTATTTAAAAAGCCCAATTTATTGCCTAAAGACCAAAAGGAAAAAGGGGAAAATGTTTTTAATTTAACAGAAATGTCTCTAGAAAATCCCTCAACTAAATCTAGTGTTTAATAAACCCATTAAAAAGGCCAAGTGACAACTTCTGACCATTGTGTCATGCAATGAAAAGCTTAATTGAAGGCAGCATTGATTTCCTGCTGCCTACAGAACAGTCTAAATATTGCCCTTCAGAAGCAGAATAAAAACTGAGTGCTTAGGCAGAATAAATACTAAAGACACAATTAAAAGTTAATTATGTTTTCCAAAGTAACCTCAAAACAGAGAAATGAAATCTGGGGCAACACATTGCTTCAAATACTGGCAGTGACAATCAGGGTCAACAATCCAAAAGGACAGACAAGTATTTTATTTTATTCCAATTTAATGCCATTTCAGTCACTCAAAGCTACTGATGTGGATAATCCCATGCTAACTCAGCAAAAATTGGCCCAGGAATCTATGCAAATCCATGAAGCTAACCTAGAGCATGAACCACTTTATTAAAGCATCCATTTTCATTTGAGAGCCATCACTTTCTGTTTAATAAGATCCAGTAGAATGAAAAGGATTGAAATCACTATCAAGACATGGAAATATAACTGGGTTTTCACCCTTGCCAGTGATACTAGCAAAAGCAGCAAAGGTGAGCCCAGTGTCACCTGCTAGCTTCACTTTTGCAAGGGATGCTCATTGGCTATAAAAACACAAAAATGTGTTCAGCCAGTGCAGAGGTCACCACTGTCTTTTTCTTATTGTTGCCCAAAGCAGCTACCTGGGGAAAGCTTACAGCAACAAATCCCAGTTTGAATCTGGGCCGGTAAAATGCATCCCAATTGGAATGCTTGGAGCACGGGGCCATGGGACTGCTCCCCACAGGGGGATGCTCTTCCCATTGTCCCCAAAGGAAGCCTGGCAATCCCAGCACCTCCTCTGCCCTGCCTGGGGTCACAACAGGTCGAGGACACCTGGAGGAGCAGCCAGAGATGGAAACCAGCAAAGGTCTGTGAACACCACTTGTGGGCGGGTGGATGTGTGCCCCTCTGAGCACAGCAAACCCAAATGGGTTCCACCACCAATCTCCCTCAGTCAGAATATTTCCAGGGAGCAAAAGCAGGAATCCACCAGGGCCACCTCACCACCAAACCCTCAGCAGATCAATTCTGTGGCAGCACAAGCAGGGAACTGCTTCAGAATCCATTGCAGTGATCTCCTCTGAAAGGGAGGTCACAAAGCCTTATAAATTTGTTTCCTGCAGCCTCAAAACTCCACAGTCACTAACACGTGGCATTCACATTCTCTGAACAGACAGAGACAGAAGTCTCTCTCCCAGGATTTTTCCTGGAGAAGCACAGAGAGAAGAAAACAATCCTTATCTCTAGTCACTGCTGCTGTTTGGCACATGAGAATGTGCTCTGGAGATTGCTTACCCACAGTGATTTGGTTACTGGACACCAGTGAGGGCTGTTTTGTTTCCTTGGCCAGTTCCAGGGTCCAAGCTGTGTCCTGGCTGTCTCAGCCAGGGGTTTTTCTTTAGTATTCTTTGGGATAGGATCTCTCTAGCATGTCATTTAGTACAGTATTAGTGTGATATAGAATAGCTCAATAAAGCATTTGTTCAGCCTCCTGAATGATGGAGTCAGAGCACACCATCCCCTACCCTGGGGCTGTCCTGAATCAATACAAACACACACTCTGCTGGTTTGTTCTTTTTTTTTTCCTGTAGCCTCTCCCTCAAATTCCACCAATGAAAGTACTGAGCAAGCAACAGTCATTAATTCTGTCATTATACAGAGCTGTAGAATAACTCAATTAAGCTTTAGATTCATCTCTCCCCATACTGCCAGCTCTTAGGGTGGGAATTCCACAAGCCCAGCTACGGAGGGTGTGGGACCACAAGCCCCAGGAAGGAATTTGGGGTGGCACTGAGGAGAAGCTCAGATTCTGTGGCTGAATGAGCACGAGCCCAGCTCTGGGACTGCCAGGGCAGAGATGATAACTCAGGGTGGCCCAAGTGCCTCTGCCTCAGAGTTAATTGCTGGTGAATTGTGACTGGAATTTGCTTGGCACCAAACCAAGAGCTTGGCACCCACCCAGGATTGTGTGCCAAGAATCTCTGAGATTTCTCCAGCAAGTTCAGAGCAACAATTTGTCCGACCAACCTCTGATTTTAAGAACTAATTTCTTTTTCAAAGAGGCGTTTGGGATTTGTGGTTTCTCTCAGTTACAAGGCACTCAGAGTCCCCCTGACAATTTAGGGAATTTAAGGAGCTACTGGCAGCACCCAGGCAGAAAAGTCAGAATGAGCTCCCCAAATAATTTTTATAAATAAATACAGGGAGGGATCAAAAAAGACAAAGCATTAAAGCAAATTTGGTTTTTAGACCTTCAGGCACAAGCTTGTGTTCTCTGCCCAGATTGGTCTGGGTGAAGTTAATTAAGAAAACAAAGCACTGCTGAGGTCCTGGGCTTGTTTTAAAGGCTTATCTGAGGTGTTCAGAGAGTGGTTTAGGGGTGGTTCCACCCCAAAACCATCCCTGGTGTGGTGTCTGTCCCTCAGAATCACTCCTTGCACGTTCCCCCTCCATGGGAAGGACCTTTGGCGTCTCTGTGATCCCTCCAACCTACAGCACTCCCTACACAGAATGGAAAAAGGCAAAAAGGGGCCGTGGGTTGGTTTATTTCTTTCCCTTTCTCACTTGCTGCCTGCTCACTTCGTGTTGCCTTCTCCAGCTCTATGTTTTGGAAACATGCACTCCTCCCTTCCTTTTCCTTGCATATACATGACCATGGAACAGAAGTCAGAATTTAAGCCAGATATAAAATTTAAAGAACAAACAAACAAAGAAAAACCCAAAGCAAGCAAACACACAAATAAAAATAGCAAAACCAAAACAAACCCAAACAAAAAAACCCCAACAAACCACCCAAACTACTTAAAAACTAAACAACAATCTGCAGGTAAGTGGAGTTCTAGAAACACAAAACTGCATTTACCAGCAACACACCTGTACTGAAAATCACTGTCTGCTTGTGTCAAAATGCACAAGAAAGTCAATTAGGCCCTGTTTTGTTTAATTTCTGCCTGATTCACTCAAGCTGAGGCATCTCTGCTCTGGCTCTTGGGCATCCCAAGGGCTCCACAGGACCAGGGCAAAGAGGAATTTCTGGGATTGGTGATTTACAGAACCAAGCCACACTTTTCCCTCCCCTGTTCAGCACAATGACCCTGAACCACCTCAAGATCAAATTACCAAACAGACAATTTAAATGTGGAATCCCTGCTCCCCTGGCACATTTCCTGCCCTCATAACCAGTAACTCACTGGGGGCTGCTTCTCCCCAGGAGATTTTCTGGTGCTGCCATCATTCCCCACCTCTGTTGTGCTCCCCTTCATGGCTGGAGCAACAAATTCCCCGAGCCCCCCAGGCTGGGAAAGCACCAGGAGCTTTTTGTGAGCATCCCCCAGAGCGCCCAGGTTGTTGCATTATTTTACACAGAGGGATTTGGAGCATTTTAAAAGCCTGAGTTGTTTTTGGAGTGGCAGGAGCTGTGTACCCAAGTGGTGGATTTTAGTAAACAAGCCACTCAACATTCACTGGAATTCTGCTGTGAGCCTGGGCCTTTTTCAAGAGAGCTGGGCAGTGGGAAACCTTGCATTTGTGCCACAGAGCTGGAAGAAACATAAAGCAAAGCTGAGATTAAGACCAAAAAAAAAGTGCTAGGATAAAAAATGCCACTTAGAAACCATATTCAGGACCTTACTTCTTGATATTTGGCCTACTAAATGTACTGACATTGATCAAATGTTTAATTTTGCAGAAAAATGAACCTTGAATTTAATTTTATTTGTAAATTTGTATGAGACATAAAAGCATTTGGCCAAAAACTGGAAGGTTATTTGAGAAACCAAATGTTGTTGCTCCATTTTTTAGGTTAAGCATTTGCTTTTTAATTCCTAAACAAGATTTTGTTTCAAAATGTAGTAATAGGTAAAAATAAAGGATTCAAATGTTTAAAATAAAAATACTTTTTAAAGCTCTGGTCTGTGTGCAATGTCTTCTGTTCATTCTGCCAAAATATCAGTGTGCAAACAGAACTTGAGTGCAGAAGAACCAGATCCCATTTCCCATTTTCAGGGGTTCAGCTGCACTTCTTGATTCAAATATTCTCTGGAATTGACCAAAAACAAGTGAGAAATCAGTGAACCCTCACCCCAAACTGCAGCAATATCTGCAGATTTCCTGCCAAATTTATGACACATTTTCTCAATGCATTTCATTCCCTCTCTGCTTGTGACACCCCAAAATTTTCTTCTCTTTTCCTTACTTACAGACAATTTAACAATTATTGCAATTTTACAATTTTGCCTCCATTGCAGCAGCGCTGTGGGGTTGGCCCCTGGTGGGACAAAGCCCATTTTATTATTTTATTTATTTCTGTTCCCCAGTGGCATCAGAAGCTGTTCCTGAAGCCAGGATTCTGGGGAGAATTCTGGGAAAAACTCAGCTTATTCAGCCTCAGTTTTAAAGCAGCTGCCTTTAAAAATCTATATGGAAAAATCAGTTTGCATGTGGAAACTGAGATTGTGCACACAGCTAAGGAAGGCTTTCCTTAAAGTGTTCATGATCTTTATAGGAATTCCTGTATTACAAAATTTTCTGGGCTTTAATGTTACCACATGAAAATGTATCTCTTTAAAGACTCCTCTCAGAGGAGAGGCCATGCAGTCACACAGTGCACCAGAGCCAAATGGGAAATGAGGAGAAGGCTGATTTCCCATCCTGCCCTTTACCCTCCCTGGCACTTTGGTGGTATCACATCCGTGTGAATAGCTGGCTGTGTGTTTTACCAAGCAGAAGGGAGAAACAGCACTGCCATGGGAGGTAAAGAATAAACTTGGGACAATCATCCAACAAATGATTCAACACCCAGGGCAGCCCTACACCAGCACAGTAACTCCATCCATGAGGAAGGAAGAGGCAGCACTGCAGTAAATCCCATATCTAAGCAGAAATCCCAGTGGATACCAGAACCTTGGCAGGGAATGCTGAGGGAAGCACCTTTCCAGCCCCACAGGCACCCAGAGCAGGCTCCTCTCCCAGGGCAGCTTTGGGGTGCACACTCTGCTTTTCAGCACACGTTTTGGTTGGCCAGCCCTTTTTTGGTTGGCTTATTTTGAGAGTTCAGCTGTTACTCCAGTTCTAGGGTGGAAATAAAAAGAGTTTCAGAAATGCCAGGGGGATTAGAGAGCATTTTGTTGTGCAGGTCTTGAAAGAATAATCTGTAGGAGCACACAACTTTGTAAAGAGCAAATTCCAGATTTGCTGCAAGAAGAGCATCATTCCACCAGTGCAGTAATCTTATCTTTTCCTTTTTCCTCTCATTCCTCTGGAATAATGGGATTAAGAATCTTACTAGCAGTTCTTAAAATAGCTCTGTATTTCCAGTGCCTCTATTTATATGGTATCACAAACCCACTTGCATCACAGAAATAACTTGGAATATTCATTTGCTTCAATTCCTGACCCCCCCACCATTGTGTGCAAGCTCAGTGTTATTATTTCCCCATTAATATCCACCTGTCACGAAGCATTTTATTTTACCAATTCTGAATTTCATCTGAAAAATGTACTTTTAACAACAGCTTTTCTCTGCTAGAATGCTGGGCTTCTAAAGTAGCTGACAGAGTGGAGTCACTGATATTATTTGTAATCCTTTAAATGTTCAAATTTATGCAAAAAGGCCCTCTAAGTTTCTCTTGTGTTTCTTTTCAGGTTCCATCATGAAAGCAGTGGGAAATCTCTGGCTGTCATGCCCATACCCTGAGTTAATGTGTGGATCCTGTCTCCCTCCAGTGGCAACTGCACCAGCCATAAAATCTGATATTAAATTGCAATTAAAGCCTCTCTAACTCTCAGATGATGCCTCCCCACTGCCAAGCTTGCTAAGGGGTTGCAGGGACAGCAGGAGGAGCTTCCATGTGGCCCAGAAATCCCAGAGAAATCCCCAAATGAGCCCATTCTTCCAACCAGTCTCTTCCCACTTCCCAAACCTGCTCAGCTTGCCGCTGCTTGAGCAGCAAGAGCGAGAAACAGAGGGAGCAACCACGGGGAGAAGGAGGCAAATCATTTGTTCAGGGCTTGAAACAACACCCCAGAGCCAGAACTGGAATTCAGAAAGCACATTTGGCACAGAAAATGAACAGTCACAACGTGATGCTGGTGAATAAACCAGAGTTGTCTGGTGAGCCATGGAAAGGTGATCTGTATGCACTGGCACACCCCAAAAGTTTCTGTATGGAATTTAGACTGAGCCTTTCCCACAGAACACTGAAATTTACCCAAAACTTTTCCACTTAAACATGCACAAAACTTTTGCACTTAAGCATTCCCAAAACATTTTCCCAATATAAAACCCAATGTGGTGAGCAAACAGCCCAGGCAGCCACAGGGAGTGATTTCCTGCCCCAGGAGAAGCCCCTGGGTGTCTCCATCCCATCCTTTGGGGATGTGTGTTCCCAAGCAGATTCCTGCAGAGAATGGGAGGCAGCTGTCTTGGAGCAGGGAAAATGCAATGTGCTCCCAGGCTGGCCCTTCATTTGGGGAAATTCATTCCCTTGATTTGGGGAAAAGGGGAATCCATCCCAAGAGGGATTTCTGCCCTTGCTCAACACTTCTGCCCTTTCACTGTATTTGGGAGCTGTTGCTCTCTTTACTCTTCAAAGCCACATAATCCATAGTGCAAAATCCTCAGGACATATTAAATGAAATAATTCCTCATTGGGGAGGTAAAAACTGCAAAAATTGTAGGAAAAATATCTCTAGGCATCCCATTGGGCTGTATCCTTGAATTTAATTCCTTACCATTTCAAACCTCAGTAATTTGTAATGATGGTGCAAACAGCAGACCTGGAGAAGAATTAATTCTTTTCACAGTTTAAATTTGAAAATTTCAAGTTGCAATTTGGGTAGGGGATTGGGTCAAGAACCTCACCTCCAGCAGCAAGGCTTTGTCCTTTCACTGAGAGAAGACTGAAATTTAGATTATTGCTTGTTCAAAGGGGGTAAAGGGGGACCTCCAGTTATACAGATAATTTTGGCTGAGGATTTTCATCCTTGCAGCCTTTGCATGGATTTCTGACTTTCACTCTTGTTTTAATTTACTGCAACTCACACCTGGTTCAGACTGTGAATACCTGCTGAGGGAAACAATCCAGAGAATGGGAAGAAAGTGGGAGGAAAAAGAGTAAATTCCACCCCCTTAGCAGAACTGCACAAGTGTGAGAGGAGCTGGACATCTTCCTCCTCTCATTGCTACTAATTTTTCCCAGTTAATTTATTTTTATTTTTTTTTTAATTGCTGCCCAAACTCTTATAAAAGCCAAAACTGCAGGAAATCACTGAAGGGTTTTCTAAATTATTGGTGCCAAAATTCTGGTAAGATTCAGGATGTCTGACCTGTCTCTGAAGCATTTTTCCAAGCACTATCCTGAAAAACTCACCAACCAGTATTGAAGATACCCTATGGAGCAGTTTCTCATTCCACTGCAAGTTTTTCCCGTAGGGAATCATGGAATTATTTGGGTTGGAAAAGACCCCTAAGGTCGATTTCAAAAAAATAAAAAAAGCATCCAAAAGTTCTTCAGCAATCAGAGATAATTTCATTGCCAACATCTGAAAATCCCAAGGTTTCCATGGAAAGGATCAGCAGGTTTAAATGCAGGACAGGTCTGAAATCCACTGCTCAGCAACCTGGATTTTCTGAGCATGAAAGCACCCACAAAATGAATCCAAATTTATTTCACAACCTTTTTATTTTTGGAGAAAGCAGAGCCCTAACATTTATGTTAGAATGCAGCAGTTTGCTCCACTCTCAGAGGCAGAAAAGAGGATTTTCCTCTGCCTTGCAAAAAGGCTTCCCTGGCCTCGAGGTGGCGACAGGATTGTGGATTCCAGGGCTGCAAATCCTCAAATTGAGTCAATCTCCTCATTTCTTCTTCCTAGAGCAACTCAGTCCCCCGAAATTTTGGAAGTAGAAAGTTAAGGGAAGAGGAATTCTCAAATGCTTTTGCAGTTTGGGTTTTCAGATCAGGATTTAAGGAAATATCACCTCCACACTGATCCAGTATTCCCAAATTTCTCTCATCTGCATGTACATTATATCTAGGCTGCTTGGAAAGCAATTGTTTGCAGTTTTGGTGAGCAGCACCTTTTAAAAAGAATATTGTTATTTATTTGCTGAAACAGATTAACATCACGTTAAGGAGGTGAAAACCACAACAATAAACTCATGCTAATACAAAAATTAAGGAAATGTAATGAAAAATTACAGTTTCCAGAGGGAAAATAAACAATGTGCATTTATTTTAGAGTGACTTTCTAGCAGAAAAAAAGTGTTTTCTCAGAAAGAGAAGTATTAAAATTCTGTTTTTCTCTACAGCTACACATGAAAACAGCCTAAATGCCACAGAGGAAAAAGCATTTTTTGATCCAGAGGGCAGTGTAAGGAAGAGAGGGATCTCAGCACTATAAAACCTCCCCAGAGTGGGTGGGTTATCAGGTTAGGCTGGTGCTCATTGCTCTGCACTCATGTTTTGGTGCTCATTTTCAAGAAGGAAAATCCAGAGGGCTTCAAGCCATCCAGCCAAGTCTCAACTCCAAGGAAACTGATGGGCAAAGTCCTTCTGGAAGCCATCTCCCAGCCATCACCTGCCCATCCCAGCTGCCTAAAAGTGAATTCTCCTGGCTGAGCTACCAAAGAATTGCAGAAATATTTCTGCCACCATAAATTTTATTGCAAATTTTTTTTTTCCCACTGCAAATAAAAGACCTGAGAAACCTAAAACAAATTTACCAGTCATGGCTTTGACTTTCCTGTACCTGATTAATTTGGCTGTGTTCCTCAAGCTCAACATCCACATGAGAGTTGCTCAGAGATGAGCTACAACCTGTATTCTTCCCACAGAGAAATGGAAATCTCTCCAAGACTTTGGAAATCAGCTGTGCAGTGCAATGGTGGCTGTGTTGATAGATGCCCTCATGAATATGTTCATTAAAACAATTCACAACTTTAAAATTATTTGAAAAAAACCAAACAAACCAAACCAGCAACTTGGCCAATTTTTAGCATACATACAATAAAGAAGAAAGCTTTATTCTTATTTTCCTCCCTTTTTTAACCAGTCACTGTCGCTGCAGGGGTTAAATTGCTGTGATTTTCCATACAATTATCCATACTGGTCCTTCCTGACCCATCAAACTGCTACATCTGCCCCTCCCGAAACTTCTTCCAGACAGATGTTTGCAAAATCCTCTTACAAAGAGCCAAGTGTTTTGCCCAGAACGGCTCAGTGAGCAGCACACACGGTGACAATCACCTTAAATCTGTGCAGGGACAAGCAGAGCCATCCTCTGAGCCAGGCTTGCACACAAACCCCATAACAATCCCATTAACTTGCTGGAGCAGTGCTTTTGTGTGAGCTATAACTCAGCAAAGATCCCTTATTTCAGCTGGAACCAGCACCTGTATCTCCCAAATTAGGGCACAGGGGTAGATTTCAAGCCAATTTGGGCATGAAGATTATTGAGACCTTTTTGTTGATGAAGGAAAACACTTCTGAGGCTTAAACAGAGCTCCAGACTGCTGCAGCTTCCACTGAGGCAACACAAAGTGATTGGTGAGAGCTGTACACATGACAAAAAATGGCATTTTCAGAGCAAGAGGATTGGGTCTGCTGGAAAGACAGAACATAAAAATGAAATGGAGACCAAAGCCCGTGGAAGCTGAGGGGAGCTGCAAAGATGAATAGCTGCTCACAAAGCTTTAACCCACCGTGGAATGCAAATTGCACAAAGACAAAAGAGTGCAGTACTGCAAACTGGAGTGAGCCTTGAAGAGAAATGTCATTTATTTAACCCCCAGTAAGCATAACTGGCTGTGGGGCTCAAATGCCTCTCTCCTCATGCAGACCCAAAATGTTATTGGAACAGGCCTGCAACTGAAGAGGAAAACAAATTCTGCAGGTCAACATGATTTCTGCCCTGGCATTAGGGAGGAAATCCACTGAAATGAGTGAACATGGGAGCTGGAAGCTCGAATCTCCAGGTAGTTTCAGTTGTGCTCCTTGGCAAAAAGCTCCAGAACCAATTGGCAAGAGGTTTATGGAGCAGGGGAGGTTCTCCTGATATCTGTGGGTTTGAACACTGAATTCTGCATTTCCATAAAATGGAGAATGCTTCCAAACCCATCTTATTGCCATTAAAAGTTGCACTAAAGCTGGACCAAAAGCTGTTTTTAAAATAAAACTAGTTGTGCCAAATTCTAGTTTTAAGTCTGAAGAGCTAAGCTTCCTCTGCTTCCTGAGAATTGACTAAAGATCTCACCTATTAGTCTGAAAGCTTTCTTCAAGTATTGAATTCATTGTCCTCAACATCCTATTTCAATTTTGGTGGAATGACAGTTTTTTCCAACACAAAAATAATTCTCTAAAACCAATGAATATTACATTGCAATTTCAGTTACCTGCATTGGTGTTTGCTATCTCTGTTGTGGCACTTTTTTTTTCTACTAAAAGATGTTTAAAATCCCACTGAAGATCAAGAACTTGTCAGGAAAAGTCTCCCTGAGCCTGAGGAGGAGCTGGCTCCTTAAAGCACTCCCAAAAGGAATTCCAGCCCCACAGGTGAGGGACAGACAGACACAGCCCAAGTGTCTCCAGCCCTCAGTGCTTCCCAGGCTGCTCCCACCAACCCATGGGCTTTGCAAATTGCCATGGCAACAGGAATTTCTTTACAAGTGGCACCAGAAGAGTAAATGAGCACATAAACCCTCCCTGGAGCTGGCAATAATGTCCCTGGAGCTGGCAATAATGTCCCTTAAGCTGGCGTGCCCTCCCTCAGTGACAAACACGAGCAAGGGTGTCAGTGGCACGTGGGAAATCCACAGGCAGGGCAAAATCCTGTCAGGAGCCTCTAGAGAAGCACTGGGCAAGGGAAGGAGGCAGCTCTGGAGCAGCAGAGCAGCACTGAGCCCTGCTGATCCAGAGAGCTCAGCTCTGCTGGCACAGCTGGGATTGTTCACCTGGACAGGGGAAGCTTTGGGGTGGCTGAATTCTGGCCTGGAGGGGCTGCAGGAAACGTGGAGAGGGAATTTGTACAAGGGATGGAGGGACAGGACAAGAGGAAATGGTTTCACACAGACAGAGGGCAGGGTTGGATGGGATATTGGGAAGGAAATCCTGCCTGTGAGGGAGGTGAGCCCTGGCACAGGGTGCCCAGAGCATCTGTGGCTGCCCCACCATTGGAAGTGTCCAAGGTCAGGTTGTGATGCCTCAGGTTTGGCTTTTCTGTGTTTCACATTCTGTGCTGCTTTAGTGGGTGGGTCTGGGCTCACATCAGGGCATGGGGAGCTCTGCACAGAGCAGGGAGACAAAACAATTCC
>JAYDZK010000032.1:18081127-18104698 GCA_034509185.1 Euphonia xanthogaster | reverse complement strand
ATTTTGGGGCCATTTTGGTTCATCTTGGGTGCAGCCCTGGCTGGGCTCTTGTGCTGCCCAAGGTGCATCCATGGAGGGGATGCTTTGAGTAAATCCCTGCTTGATTCTGGAGCTCTGCCCAGCCTCTGCTCCAGGGCAGCCTGCACGAGGCATCAGTTCAGGGGTTTTTTTTGGGGAAGAAAAACCAGAAGGGGGATCCAGATCCATTGAGTGTGGAACCAATGAGTTTTAAAACACAAATGCTCAGGAACCCTGGGAAGGACATCAATTTTTTATGTGCACCCTTGGCAGGAGGACATCAGTTGGACACTGGGGCTTGGAGCACCCCAGGACAGTGGAAGGGGTCCCTGCCCTGGGTGATGTGTAGATCCCAAGCCCCCCATGCCCACACAGACACTGCAATGCAGCTCAGCCCAGGCTGTGACACAGGATCAGGGCACCAGAGCTCTGCTGGGGAAGGCAGGGGGCACCTGCAGCTCCAGCCCCACACCCAGGGGTGAAACACCAGCTCAAACTGGGCAGAACAAAGTAATGCCACCATAAACACGGCACACAATTCCCTGTCCTGGCTAGGAGGGCTCTGGCACCTGGGGCTCAGCTGGGCCCAGGCTGGATTCTGGAGTCACTGCAGGCTGAGCCTCTTGGGAGGTGCTAACAAACCTCTGGAGTGTGCCAGAGGATCCTGCCCTTCCCTGTGTGCCAGGGCTCATTTCTCTGCCCACCTGGGGCCACCCCTGCTGCAGGTGCAGCTCATTTCTCTGCCCACCTGGGGCCACCCCTGCTGCAGGTGCAGGTGGAATTCTGCAGCCAGCACTGACAGCTCTCCCACAGCCCTTCTACTTCCCACCCCTGCTGACACACAGCACAAACCTTCTCAGGTCCAAAAGACACCACAGGATCAAATTTTCATTGAAAATTTTCAATCTTTTAAAAGAATCTTTTTCTTTACGTCTTTCGTTTTTGTTTTTTTTTTTTGTTTGTTTTTTTGGGGGTTTTTTGTTTGTTTTGTTTTGTTTTGTTTGGGTTTTTAAAGGTTTTTTTCTGTTGTTTTTGTTTGTTTGGTCGGGGGTTTTTTTGTTTGTTTTTGTTTTTTTTTTTCCTGTAGAAATATTGCTTGTTGAAAGCAAACATTGCAGATATTTCAGATGCCCCAAGGACATTACCTGAAGAAGCCCATCTATTGTCTTTTATTTTATTTTTTATTTAAAAACTACATGTCTAAAGTAAGCAGAGATTTTAAAAAATTATGCTGCCACATCTTCAGTAAGCAGATTAAAAAAATTCATTTTGACAAATATTCCCAAATTCCTTCCTGTCTGCTTCTCAGGATCCATTTAATCATGTAGTAGCCTCAGGAGAAACACTGTGCAATGTCTTTCACAGTGCCAAAGCAGATCAGTAAAATGCTGTCTGCAACCTGTCAGGTTCTGCAGAGATTGTGTCACTTTCCCCTTTCACTATCACACAAATGATGGACAGTAACAGTTCTATTGTAATCCTCTGTCACTGGAAATTTAAAAAAAAACCAAACAAACCCAAACTTAATCCATTATTTCCATGTTCTGCTCTGCATTAGAAACAACAGAACAGGCAGATTTTCCTGGTCTGAGCACTTTGTTCCTCCTCAGTTGCATATTCTGCTATAAAGACAGCAATCATCTGAATGAAGAATTCCTCTGTTAATTCTGACAGAGATTTAGATTTGGAATGAGCAAAGAACCAAAAAATGGCAAAATCCCAGCTAAATTTCTTCCCCCTGAGCTGGTGTCAATGCTGTTGTCCCTCAGTGGCAGAAGCACCACCTGCAACTGGCTCTGCAAATCCTCATTCATCAACCAAAGGACTTTCCAATTTAAGAACTGCTCTGTTCCAACACCCAGCATGGCTTTACAGCCCTATCCCCAATTCCACAGCTCCAGTCAGGGACTGGGTAATTTTCCTTTATTTCATTCTTTGCCAGCTATTTTTTCCTCCTCATTTCAAATCAAAAGTTGCATTTAACAGAGGGCAGTCAGCAGACACATCCATGTGATGGCACTGAAGGCCTTGCACCTGAGTATCTGTAATATTTCCTTGCATTTCCTTCCTTCTCTGCACTGCTGTGCAGCATCCACTGCTCCCTGCACATCCCACCTGCCTGGAACGTTCTACCTGAGCAAACACTGAGATGTGGCAGAGGCAAATTCCTTCCCAGGTTGTGCTGGGAGCATTTCCTCCCTCATCTCCACCAAGGAACAGCCCACACCATCCACCTCTGCAGCCAGGAGAGGCCAGGCAAAGGGAGGGGCTGGATTAAGCTCTTTTCTGAGCCAGAGATGGGGCAACTGAGAGGCATTTAAAGAACTTTTATTCCATTTTCAGTCTCATGAGAAGGGTGAGACAATACAGGTGCTATAATCCACACCATCACAATCAGAAGCTATTTCTTAATTACAATGCACTCTAAGTGTTTCTTGGCTATCAGCTTCTTGCCACACCATGCTGTAGATGCCTTAAAGCCAATAAACTAAAACTCCCCCTCGTGGGTCCCACTGCACTGCACCTTTCCCAGTTCCATTTCTCTGAAGTGTCCAGTCTCATTTGCAAGGCCATCCTTTGGAACTTGTTTCCAGCTCCATTTCTCTCTCAACAACATCTGCCCTGTTCCATGGCATTTCTCAGCCAGCATTTCTTGTCTCCAGGTTTGCACACAGATGTGCCCCGTGTGAGCCTTCTGCCAGCCTTGGAGAATTCCCTCCAAATTCATTTCCCACAAAGGGATCTGTGCAATCTCCTAGCAGTCACCTGTGTTCAGACTCCAACCCCAAGGGCTCCTGCAGTTTTTCCCAGCCACAGAGGCACCCAGAGATGCAGCCATGTCCTACCTGTGGGTCGGAGAGGCGGGAGATGTCGGGGTAAAGGTAGAACTTGATGCCCTCGGAAGCGCCGGGCAACGTCACGCCCCGGATCAGGAGGATCATCAGCATGATGTAGGGGAAGGTGGCTGTCACGTACACAACCTGGGGGAGGAAGCAAACAGCAGAAAAGGACTTTGTGGATTCTGTGAATTCTGTGCATTTTCTTCCAGCTGCTGCAAAGCCACCTTCTTTTCACACCCGCTGGAGGAAAAGTGCTTTGGGTGCCTTTGTGCAGGTGGTTTTTGTCCTCCAACCATATTCCCTTCTCAACTCTTCAGGGTTTGTGGGAGGTGTCAGAGTGCTTTTTATAGTCCTCTGTAAGTGCATTATTTCCAAACACATGATAGCAAGTTATTAATTACACCTTTTATAACAATACAAGCAATGGAGTCTCAGTCACCCCAGAATTACTAAACTGATTTACCTTCAGACTGCTCTGCTTGTAAGGCTGGGTTTCAGGAATAAGCATTTCATCAAGCCCAAAGGTTAAATTCTATCCATATCTCCTTGGGATTTGATAGAGAACCCTTATCTTACAAAGAACCTTCAGGCAAAACTTCTGAGGTGCTGAACCCCAGCAATTTCTGTTTTCACATACGTGGCCACACTTCTTTTTTTTTTCCAGAAATCAGTTGGTTCCCTGCATGGGCAGCAACAGGAAACCTGCAAGAAGTCACATTTTCCAAAGGAAAAATGGAGCAGAATTGGTCCTGTTTCACAATCCCAAACCTGAGAGCAGCACATGGCTTCTCAAACTCAGAGAAGGATTAAATTATAAATTCCATGGCACTATCAAGGTTTTCTTTATGTGACAAACACCTCTCTATAAATTTAACTCTCTATAATTTCCTGTGGCCATTTTCACCTGTGTTACTCTTACACCTGCCTTGAACCAGTCAAAACTAGCTAAGCTGCTGAATGGAAAGAAAATAATTTGGGGAAAAATACAACCTCAAAAAATAAGTGGTTTAAACTGAGGAGTCCAATGTCTGTCTCCTATGGAAATGAAAGGGATACATCAAAGAATGACCTGTGAAAGGATTCTCAGACATATTTTTGTAATTAATGAGCTGAAATTGGATTTACAGACTGTTTAACCCCAAACATTAAATGACCTCATGTGCCTCATCAGGTACCCTCAAAAATGGAGGAACTCTTGCTTCAGCAGGTGAGTGCACTGTGCTCAGACAGAGCCATTCATTCCCATTCTCCCCCCTCCCCAGGAGCTCCTGAGGTGAGGCAGGATGGGGAATTTAGGAATCAGTGCCACTATTAGCATCATCATCACATCTGTGGGGCATTAAAAGTTTCCTGAATTGTTTTCTTTTCTTTCTACACATGGAACCTCTCTGAATATCAATGTGAACACAACTGTTTCTAATTACACCACATCCTGTTTTAATTGACTTTAATTGCTTGGTATGTTAATTTGCATCCCAATGCTCAAAATGCTTTTTTTAAACCCTTGTCAGAGCCATGCCAATGTTTAAGCAGTTGGAAACAAAATAAAAATTTCTGGCAGGCGAGTTTCTGCACCAAGTTGTCCTCTCACAACGTGCTTGAAAGAAAAATTGACAATGAAATACAGACATACAAGTAGGTGGAAATGCACCCAACAACTCTGAACTATCCTTGGGTGCTTAACTGAAAGTACATTGGAACCAAAGATCCTGAAAATTGATGTTTTATTGACTGCCATGAACTTTAAGTATCAAAGAATAGGAAATAAACTGAGTAGCAAATACTGGAAATTTAAATACCAGAACCTTAAAGAGGCTTAGATGTCACTCAAGGTTAATACATAAATATCCAGGTACCTATGAAAGGGTTTCATGAGTGAGGCACCATAAAGATTTTGAGAAATGAGCTAGATTTCAGTTTCATCTTTTCATACCTAAATATCTCAGCAGCACAGATATGTGCCTGTGCTCCAATTTGTCCCCTGGGACTGCTGAACTTCTTGTCCTGAATGAAAAGGTGTTTTTGTGAGCACTCCAGGCACACCATGCTGCAGGGAGAGGGGATCTGGCTTTTGAGGATAAGTAGAAGAAATTCAGGATAACCCTGCTGAGAATAAGGAGGAAGATTTCCATGCAGTGAACCCATTGGGATCTCAGAGCCCCAAATCAGATTTTTTTGGCCAAAGCTCTTGCAGAGCACAGCAGCCTGAGCTTCACCCACTTCCTCACAGCAGCACGAAGCTGGGAGCCTTCCTCCCTTGCTTGGCTAAGGACACACCACCAGAATTCCTGAGCTAAAGATCCCTTGAGCTTCCCCTGAGCTTCACCCTCTTCCTCACAGCAGCATGAAGCTGGGAGCCTTCCTCCTTTGCTTGGCTCTGGCTAAGGACACACCACCAGAATTCCTGAGCTAAAGATCTCTTGGCGGCCAGGAAGGTGATGGAATTCTCCCCTGCAAGCTGCAATGTTCAAGCTTGTTTGCACTAGAAGGAACCAACTGTGTTTTATAAATGGGATAAAATTTATCTTGATGGTTCAGAAAATTACTGGCTTGCTAAGCCCTGTCCCCTAAAACCCTCTATTGCTCCACTGGGCTGTAAACATGAGGAATATCAATGCAGGAATTGCCAGAGATGTGCCAGAACTCACTATTGAGGTGTTATGGAAAATCAGACCTGCTCATCCTCATTTTTCACAGAGTGTTTTAATCCTGGTCTAATTTAACTTTATTTATTTATTCATGTATTTATTTATTTGGAACCATGAGCAAGGAGAGCCAGAGAGAATCACAACTGTGCCCACACTGCACTACACTCCTGTGTGGAGAAACTGCTCAGGAACCAAAATTTCACCCAGTTATGTGAGAAGGGAAAGAGTAATTTTTTATCCAGGGAAACAAACTGGCACAAATATAGAAATGTAATTATCATACCCCTGCCTGGCAGCTCTGCTGTCTGGGTAGCCACACCCGGGAACCACTGACTGGGGCAGGATTTCCATCAAAGGTTTTTTTAAAAAAGGTTTTTAAATTGCTCCACAAGCCCCAGTTAAACCAGATTTGACCTCACTGGTATTTGCCAGTTTCACAAATTCAGATTTCCTCGATGGTACCAACCCACCTAGATGATAAACAAGAAAAAAGATTTTCTTTTTCACAGTGTGAAATATTCCATGCAGCATGGCTGGGAAAAGAGGCTTTTGCTCATCTGACTCTGCACCATCTACAGAGCTAGAACTGAAAAGGCAGATTTTCCACAGGAATTGTGGAATTTACAAGTAAAATGGTGTAAATGGCATAAAGGAATGACAGCAGACTCGCAAGGTTTTTAAAGGAATGTCAAAAGGGGGAGAACATTTGAGGTCCACCTGCATTTTAAAGGTAAAATTTCATATGCAGGGAAAGAAACACAAGCAAAAAACCCAAGAGAACAGCAGGTAAGTGGATTTGTATGAGTGGGAGGAGGGGAGGGGTTAGAATCAGCACAATGGCTGATTTTCTATTTTCCCTGTGTGTTTCATGGACTTATTCAGCATCATCTTCTCTTTGTCATCTTTGTTTATCCACAGAGGGAACCTTGCAGCAGAATAATCCTGTAAAACCAACCTTAACCAGATTGCCTATGAACTGCAGAATTCCTTCTGAATTACCACTGAATCACGTGTGAGGGCAGGAATAAATTCAAACCCCAACAGCTAAGAAAATTTCATGAGATTTGAGGTCTGAGAAATGAGTATCCAAAAGGAAAATCCATTTGGAGTGAAAATTCAATGAGATGAGGCAGAAAAGAGGGGCCAGGAGAGGACAAGGGGTGAAGGGATGGGAGAACCTGAGTGATCACAGGAAGCAAAAGTTTCCACATGAAATAAAAGCTGCAAAGATGAATAATTCCAGCACCACATCACACTGGGGTCATTGCCTGGGACACAGGAAAATCCCTATCTGGCAGAGCTGTGCAAGTCCAGATTTTTTCCACACGGTGGTGAGGGCAATAAATAAATAAATGAAAGTCTGAGCCCTGCTGGAATGGTTTCCTTCACAATTAAATGAAAACTTCACTCCAAAACTCATTGAGTCAATTAAAAAAAATAAAAACAAAACCAAATCAAAACGTTCTGCCTAATTTTGGTTTGGCATTCTTTTAACTGAATGGGCAGAAGGGAGTTCTCTCTGAATGAAAAGCTTTGGGCTTTAACAAGCCCAAGTTGTTATTTAGAAGTCTTAATCCCACGTTAAAAATGGGTGAAAAAACCCAATTTCCATATTTTTGCAGCACCAATTATTCTTTCTGTTTGGTCTGACTTTATACACCTTTCAGCACTTCCCAAATTCCATTTCAAAAATTCTGTGGTCACAAAACTGCCGGCCTGTGGTCCGAAGCTCCAAAAGAAAGAGAAGTTCTGGTGGAAGGCTGAATCCAAAGTGCTCTATGAGAAACCCAGGCTAAAACTGGAGAGCAATGAGACAGCAGCAAGGGCAGACAATATCCAGGCACAGCAGCAGCTCATTTTCCCAGCTGAACTGAGGGAACAATTCACTTCCATGATCAGCTCCTGCTCCCCATAAATATTCCTTAAGCAGCAGCAAGTTTTCTAAATATGTGTAATTTCCCAGCTCCTTCCAACAGCTGGGTTTGTGTCCAGCTTGCCCAGGAGCATTAAAATCAAGATCTGTCTTCTTTCTGCTAAAATTGCTCTTCAGGCTTGGTGATGCTTTTGATGAGGTCTACAGACCTCCTATTTAATAAGAAAAAAGATCAGATTTCCTTCTATTTGAGTAAAAATTCTCTTATTACCAGATCCTGCCCCAAAACATTAACTTGTAAGACTGCCAAGAACAGAATATACAGACATATCCAAAAATCCCAGTCATGGAGACCAGGACACACAAAAGTACCCATAGAAAATGGAGAAAATGTGCCTTTTAGCCCATTATTGGAATCACTTATGTGAGCACCTGCATTTAAACACTGTAATAAATTGAATTTAAAATAAATAAATGGCAATGGCAAATAAGTTTATTAATAATAAATTATTAAGAATTAATAAATAAATAATGGCAAATGGAGATAACCAGATTAATTCTTGATATATGCACAGCTTAATCAGTGACAAATAATGTGCCAACAGCTTCACAAACAGGGGGAGTGATCATAAATAATGGGCTGGATCCTGAGAAAATGATTTCAAGTCACAGTTCCTTTCATTTGAAGGATTAATTCCAGCCAGAATAGGCCTTGGTCAAGTTCAGAGCACCAAATTCACAGCAAAATTTACACATTGAACAAATCAGTTCAGATCGTGGTGACTGCTCTGAAGTGTTTTCAAATGTTCACAATGAATCCACACTAAAAAGGATCCACCTGAACTAAAAGCTGAGCAACTGCTGGAAATGTTTCCTCCGTGTTATTATAGTTTTGCTGCCATTAAATACCAGAAAGAAAAGCATTTATCTGTTTCATAGATCAAGATCTATAGTAAATACAGCTCAGGAGCCCAGTGCTTCCTCAGTCTCCAAAATTATATTTCCCACACTCAGCATGAATCCTCCACTCACCAACTGTTCTTAGAGGAGTTATGGGGATGAAAACATTGAAGGCTGAACAACCCTCAACACCAACAGCCCCAAAAATGTTCTGTCCATGTGCTGGGAAGTGTGTTCCTGACGTTGGGAAGGTGCTGTTAGCACACTGCTCTGACAAAAACCCCAGCAGTGGTGAGCCCTGCCTGCCCCAAAACGCTCTGGGAAGCAGGGGAAGGGCTGGGCTGGAATTTCTCAAAGGCAAAAAGCCTTGAGCAAAGGGAGCACTAGAGTTTGGCAAGCAGACACAGCTCTCCCAGTGGAAACACAAAAGCAGATTTCCAATGCTAAAATCATGGTGTTGTTGTCCCTGGCACCTGGAATGTCTTTGTTGGAAGTTTTTTTTCCTTTAAAAGCAGTGGATGTTTTGGGGTTGGAGGGGTTTTTACCTACAAAAAAATTCTTGATTGAAGTTTAATCTCCACCATTAATGGTGCTGATAAACCAGTGCAATAACAGCATCCTCCAACTGTAATTTGATTTTTTGTTCAACATTCCAGGGCACAAAGAGGAAGAGCTGCCCTCTGGTTCTGGGGAAGGGCTGGGCTGGAATTCTCAAAGGCAGAAAGTTGCAGAAAACCTTGAGCAAAACCAGCACTACCACTTGGCAAGCAGGCACAGCTCTCCCAGCTCTCCCAGTGGAAACACAAAAGCAGAATCCCAATGCTAAAATCCTGGTGTTATTGGCCCTAATATTGTCCAAAGACCTGGAATGTCTTTGCTGGAAGGGTTTGGTTTTTTTTAAAGCAATGGATGTTTTGGGGTTGGAGGGGTTTTTACCCAGAAAAGAAGATTGATTGAAGTTTTTTATTATATCTCAACCATTAACAGTGCTGATCAACCAGTGAAATAATGCCATCCTATAGCTATAATGTGATTTTTTGTTTAACATTCAAAGGCTCAAAGAGGAAGAGCTGCCCTGTGGTTGTGGGGAAGGTCTGGGCTGGAATTTCTCAAAGGCAAAAAAGCCTTGAGCAAAAGGAGTGGCAAGCAGGCACAGCTCTCCCAGTGGAAGTACAAAAGCAGATTTCCAGTGCTAAAATCACAGAGTTAATGTCCCTGGCACCTGGAATGAATGTCTTTGTTGGAGGTTTGTTTTCTAAAGCAGTGGATGTTTTGGGTTTTGTGGGTTTTTTACCCAGAAAAGAAGATTGCTTGAAGTTTATTACTTTAGCTCTTGGCTGAAGTTTATTATTTCATCTCCACCATTAATGGTGCTGATAAACCAGTGGAATAGCAGCATCCCATAACTGTAATTTGAATTTTTGTGTAAAATTCAAGGGTACAAAGAGGAAGAGCTGCCCTGGGGTTGTGGGCAGGGAGAGGAAGACTGATGGGGAGGAAGAAATTTCAGCATCTTGGCTGAGCTCATCACTGCAAGCAAAGTGTTTATGTAGAGCTCCCATCAAGGAGGGAATTTGCAGAGCCACAAATATCTCAGAATTAAAGACTTCTATTTAATCAAGTAAAAGTCAACTTTAAAAATCAATCAGGAAGAATTTTAAATATAAATTAGGACTAATTAATCAACTGAGGGTTGTTTTTTTTTTTTTTTTCCATTTTGTAAAGGTGTTTAAAATGTACAAGCTTTTCTAAAACAAAGCTGTTCCTTTCCAGAACCTTCTAGGATTTTCAGAGCTCTCAATGCCATCTGGTTTACCTTCAGAGACAAACCTGATACTGTGAGTCCCACATATACCCAGAAGTTTGCATCTTGCTTAAAAAAATGTGCAATATGGGATGACTATTCCTCATAGCACCCCCATTTCTGTGAAAATAATTCAGAATTATCCCACAGCAGCACCTGGATTTCCAGTTGTGTAGTTGATTTTACACAGGCAGCAGTAGGGGCTCAATAAGGTGTTAAATTAATTGGAATTTTTACTTGTTCTAGACAGCCCTTCTCACTGCTCAGGTCCTGACCCACCCTAAAAATGTTTAACCTTCAAGCAGACAGAGATGCAGGGCAGGGCAGGGCAGGAGATGATTTTTCCTGTCACTTCAAAATGTGTAAGATCTTAAATGTGCATTGGAATGAACACAAAATTTCTGGCCAACTCCTTCTCCTGGGTCAGGGTTTGTTTGCTCTCTGATTCTTCCTGCAGAACATGAAACTGGGTTTCCTGGAGGAGTGTTGTCCTCATGGAATTCTTATGGATTTTATCATCAATTTTATTTCTATCTATATAATATTATATATTATTCTATTATACAGTGGATTCCCTTCAATGATTTATTTCAGTGAATCAACAGTTTCCAATAAAATCAGGATTTACCAGAGCATTCCTTATCATCTCCAGCTTAGATTCCTGCTTGATTTTCCTCACTTGTCATTCAAAAAAAACCAAATCTCAAACAAACAAAACCAACAACACAAAAACACACTCCCAAATGAACAGCAGCACTGAGGTAAAGAAAAAAGCTGGATGAAGTCTGGGAAGTGGAAGCAGTGCTATGACCAAATAATGGGGGAGGGTTTCCAGCCAGAAAAAGGTAAAAAAGGTGGCCCCAAAAGGTGAAAGGTGCCAGCTGGAAAAGATCAATGTGTCAGCCAGGCTCTGCTGTCACCAAGCAAATGCATAACATTTCAAATAATTGCAAATATTAAAAATACAGAACATTAATTCAATGGTAATAAGATTTGTTCCCTAGAATTTTGCACCAAACGAATAATATGTGAGACTTTCTTGGAAAATTTTCCAATCAATCCTCCAAGCACCCCAGCAGGTTTGGTAGTGGCCATCTCTAAATCTAGCAGTCACTTCTGCAGTTTCCTGGGCACCACAGCACTATTTAACCTTAGGCAGTCAATGCTGGGGGGGAAAAAAAAGAGATTTGCAAACTGGGAGGCAAAGCTATCCTACAGCACAGGCACAGGCACACCTTTTTGTCCTTTGATGATTTTTGTAATCATGATTGAAGGAAAAGGGTCAGGCCCCCCCAGGAGGGGCAGCTCTGATTTCTGCTCTCTGGGACAGGGACAGAGCCAGGGAAAGGCTGGGGCTGGCTGGGGGGGTCAGGCTGGATCTCAGGGAAAGGTTCTGCCCCAGAGGGTGCTGGCACTGCCCAGGCTCCCCAGGGAATGGTGACATTCCCAAGGCTGCCAGAGCTCCAGCAGAGTTTGGACACCACTCCCAGGGGTGCCCAGGCTGGGATTGTTGGGGTGTCTATGCAGGGCCAGGGGTGGGACTGGATGAACCTTGTGGGTCTCTCCTAACTCAGGATATTCCCTGAATCCATGAACTGTCCTGTCCCTTCCAACCAAGCCATAAAAAACCAAACCATATCTGGCAGACCTTGAGCTTTCCCTGGATGATTCCTCTGTTAAACACACAGGCCCTGTCTTGGAATGTTCTCTTTCTTTCTTGTGATTATGGGGCCATAGAAATTTGGCATAATTGAGGTTGTGAATGATGGGAGGGGCACGTGAATGGCATACAGAGCATTTCACTGCACAAATCAGGAGGAAAAGATCAGGGGGCTCAAGGAGTTGATGAATTTTCAGTGTCTCCAAATACAAAAACTCTGTAACCTCCCTGGGCACCTGTTCCAGCATCTGAGGATCCTCAGAGTGAAAAAGTGAGTCTGTGGCTCTATTGGGAGCCCAGGACTCTTGCAGGAGAATAAAGAGCTCACGTTTCCTTGGGAAAAGGTGTTTGTGTGCCCCCAGCAGACAGCCCAGCTCCTGTCAGCCACTGAGCAACAGGAGCTCCTATCTCCATGGTGACAGCTGGGAGATGGATGCACCAGGAAGCGTTTGTAGCACTCCTTGTGCATTAAGTATAATACCAAAAGCACAATAAACAGCCTCACCACTCAGACTAACAAGCATCCTTATCATCCTGACCCTGATTCTCCACGTTTCCCTTCCCGTGGCCACTCCACCCCCCTAGAGCAGTTAGTCACACCTTGACCAGGCTTTATTGCTCTCTAACTTCCCCTCTAAGCAGCCTCTCAGGGTAGCTGCTAAATCACCTCAAGGCGGCCTTGTAGGACACCAATCTGACACTGCTGCAATTAAAATGTGGCTTTGAGAAGAAAAGGTGGTGTGGTGCAGAGGAAAAATGAGAGGGACCACACAGTAAAACCCTTGGGCTGAAGACAGGGTGAGTGAGGAGTCCCTGGCTGCCACAGAGTGATTTTCCCTCTTAGGGAAAGGCTCTGATCTCTCAGCTCTCCCTTCAACCCTCAGCTCAGCAGAGATCCCCAAAAGGCTGCTCTGGGGATGTAAAGGGGCCCTCCCTGGGGAGCACAGACCTCTCCCTGTGCTCATCCTGACAGCAGCAGCAGATTTGTCTTTCCAAACCAGCTGTGGGTCTGCTGGTAGATGAAACCAGCACTGGGAGATAAAAGAAACAATGGGAAGGATTCCAGTGATTGATGAATGGAAAATGATATTTGCTTTTGCAAATAAACTGTAGGTTGGCTGAGAAATGAAATTGGATATTGAGAGATGAAAGAAACAATGGGGAAGAAAAACCCCTAAATTCCATAAGAATTAAAAATGAAAAGGGAGGGTTATAGATTAGAGGGGAATCTCTGGGATCAGGTGCTCTGGGAAGTCTGAACCTCTCAAGTACCTCAGAAATGGGGAAAGAGAGAAGGGAAATGTGGCTGGGAAATTGGGATAAAAAGGAGGCTGCATCCTCCAAAAATGTGAGAGACCCCAGGGGAATGCCCCATGGCCTCTGCCTTTACTGGAATAAAGTAAAAGGACTCCTCTGTCTCCTTTTTGGACATCAACCTCTGGGGTTTGTGGGTTCATTTTCCTAACAATCCCACACTTGGAGCACTGAGATTCCACCCTCAGCAAGGCACTCCAGGGACACGGGACACACAAACCAAAGCACAGAAATCCTCACTGACCTCCAGCACTGCGATTCTCCCAAACACATTTTACACCCACAGCAAAGAACCCAGATTTTTTTGCTCTTTCTGCTTGTGTTTCCCAGCAGATGAATATTCTCTTATTTTAGGGCCACATGCCAGTGATTTTTGCACAACTGGAAATGACAAGAGAGGCTCTGCTATGAGAGAGGTCCTCAATAAACACACAGTTACCCCAGGTCAGAAATATAAGCACTGTTCAGGCCTATTTGTTTTTTTAATTAACATAATTAAGAGCAGTGCCTTACACTTTCCACAACACCCCTATCTCCTAATTGTCCAAAGTGTCTGCTTTCCATGACACAATCCAGCTCACACGGGATGTTTTGAGTTTTCTCCTTTCTTCTTTGGAGCTCACAGGTTTTTTGCAGTGGCAGAGTGAATAGCAGGTGCCCAGCAGCCAGCTCCCTCCTGGGGATGTGTTTGAGTTACCAGCCCAGCACCAGCAGCTGCCTGAAGCTGCCTTTGTTCCTCCTGAGGCAATTTATTTCATTTCATTAAGCTTGGCCATTCTTGGGAGGGAGTTTGGGTCTGAGCCACAGGAGCTGACACTGGAGTGGGATACAGGACTTGAGTTTGTAAATCTCACAAGAACAGCCTTGTAAACAAAACTTGTACTACAAAGACATCTTCCCACTGCAGATAAAGCCAGAAATGTGGACTTTGCTGGCAGCAGAAAGCAGAGCCTGCCTTCCCACTGGCAGGAATTTGGTTTAATATACCCTTGGCATACAGGGTATGGGAATGGACACCTAAAACTGCAGCTAAGGAGCCAGTCCTAAAGCTGGACAGATCAGCAGGAGCTGGGGCCAAACAACCTGTGTGAGAATGGGGAGTTGGAGCTGTTCTGTGTCATGGGGAGGAAAGGTGAAATTGGAGCAGCATTAGGAAAGTCAGAGCTAGAAATGTTTGTGCATCCCTGTGTGCTCCTGCAGAAGACAAGGTGCAAATAATATCCCAAATACACAAAGCAAGACTGAAGAAAAGCAATATTCATTGCAATTTCTGTGCAGAAATTCTGGGCACACATAGAGACCAGGACATGGCAGCCACAGAGTTTGGGGAAGGGCAGCTTTGGGAACCCCTCAGCTGTAAATCCCAGCCAGCAGCAGTGCCCTGCCCCTGAAGGAATAATATTTTAACCCTGACAGGTGCATCAATAATGATAATAAATGGGAAATGTTATATTTTGGCTATAAATTTGGGGAAGAGGATGGGTAAGGAAGGGCAGGTTCTAATGGGGAATTGGAGCTGTTCTGTGTCATGGGGAAGAAATACGAAATTGGAGCAGCATTAGGAAAGTCAGAACTAGAAATGCTTGTGTATCCCTGTGTGCTCCTGCAGAAGACAAGGTGCAAATAATATTCAAAAAAACACAAAGCAAGACTGAAGAAAAGCAATATTCATTGCAATTTCTTTGCCAAAATTCTGTGCACACAAAGAGACCGGGACGTGGCAGCCACAGAGTTTGGGGAAGGGCAGCTTTGGGAACCCCTCAGCTGTAAATCCCAGCCAGCAGCAGTGAAGGAATAATATTTTATCCCTGACAGGTGCATCAACAATTATAACAGATGGGAAATGTTATATTTTGGCTATAAATTTGGGGAAGAGGATGGGTAAGGAAGGGCAGGTTCTGAACCATGGAGAGAGCACACTCTGAATAAATGAGTGCAACTGTCACATTGCTAAAGCCTCTTTCTTGGGTCAGTGTAATTTTGATAATGAACTAAAAGTTCCTGGTAGCCTCAATGGCAAAAAGAAGCTGAATTTGTTACCTTTAGCCTTCCAGTGCATTTTTCCTCCAGGGATTGCTCACCTGTGCCCTGGAGCTTTCTCTTGAATTTTGCAGCCATTTTCCCTGCACTGCCACAGCAAATATCCCAGTGGCCTTCCAGCCTCTGCTCCTCCCTGTCCCTCCTGCTTTCTCATACCTCAAGTTCACAGCCCAGGTGATTTCTGTGCCCAAAACCTCTCCCACCTGCATGTGCCCTGAGCTGCCCCTCAGTGCCCTGAAACGCTTTTTACTCTCTTCAGCTGTGGACCAGGGCTTAGATCCACCCTAAATATTCATATAAAAGTGGATTTCCCCTCTAAGGTGCAGCTGGGAAGGACTGGAATCCTAAAACCACGATTTTGATTGCAGTTTCCTATATATGAAACCTTCCCCAGCTGTCAAACAGGTCAGGAAAACCGAGGAGAAGCACAAAAATCGAATTTTTTTTAACAAACCCGAGGTGTCCTTAAATGCTCAGATCACAGGAGAGTGGAGAAAAAAAATGAGTTTAGGAACCTCAGGGAGAGGAGGCGGAGAGCAGGAACTCTGCATGCATCTCATGAGTGCTCTACTTTCCCCCTTTGAATACAGACAGCAGCCTTGGCCACAGCTAAAGCCTCGGCATGAAGGGCCATTCTTTGCTGTTACTTCAGCCTGAAACAAAAGACACTTCAGCAGATACAATCCTTGCTGCCCAGTTCCTTTTCCTGGGCTCTTACAATGGGCCCTAGTTCTTTCTTTTTTTTTCTTTTTTTTTTTTTCTCTTTTTCCTTCCACACATGTTTCTCTTATTTTTTTTTTTTTTTTTTGTTTTTTTTGTTTTGTTTCTGTCCTTTTGCTCCTTCTTTCTGCCTCATTGAATCCATTAAGGCCTTTAGATGGCCTGCTATTGAGAAATAAATTTTCTTTGGGACTAGTGACTGAGTCTTAACTGCTGGCAAGCAAGGCTTAACTCCTGAGGGGAGGGAAAATGATGGGTAAAATACAGAAAAAAACATTTCTGAACTTGGGCTCTTCAAGCACACTGGATACCTAGCAGTGCCTTGCTCCTCGAGGTAAAGGAATAACCTAATCCCAGGAATTTCCCCACTTCTCTCATGCACTAATCTTGGCACACTGAGCTCTCTTTCTGCTTGTGTTTCCCAGCAGATGGATATATTCTCTTATTTTAGGGCCACATGCCAGTGATTTTTGCACAACTGGAAATGACAAGAGAGGCTCTGCTCTAGGAGAGGTCCTCAATTAACACAAAATTACCCCCAGGCAGAAATATTTCTTGTTCAGGCCTATTTTTTAAAATTATTTTAATTTTTTTTATTGCCTTCCATCACAGCATTGTTGGCCCAGTGTAAACGTAGTGCCCGTGCATGCAGAAACAGAAATCCAAATCTCACCTGCTTTTCTTCCTCACCTTATATCCCAGAAGTAGCAAAAGGCATATTAGCTCCCCTCATTAGGGCTTTTTTTTTTCCTGCTCTGTGGCTCAGGGACTGGAGACAGCTACAGAAATTCTGGACTTTTTTTCAGCTGTGAGAAATTCTGGAGTTTTCAGACTGGAGAAATTCTGTGACTTTTTCTGGCTGCTGTTTCAAATCTTTGGGCAGAATAGACCAGGCTCCAAGGCTTACAGAGAGGTGAGCAATTAAATCCAACCAGCTTTACAGCTTGAAAAGATGCTGCTCTTTGGAGAAACTGAAATTGAAAATTACTGCTTGGTATTTGAAATTCTTTGTTTTAGGTGGGGAAAAAAATCACATTTGAAAAGAACAGATATAGGGCTGAGTTATTTGGTTCTCCTCATTATATTTTATATTTTTTAATTATAAAAATATTATGAATAGCAATAAGATTGAGCAGAATTATGGGGCACACAATTCATGGTGTGGTAGATTCTTTCAAAGCCACCAAAGCCCAGTTCAAATCAAGAGAGCTAAAATTCACCTCAGAACCAGGACAAAAAACCTTGGGGAAAAACAAAACCTTCAAAATTCTGAGAGTTACAAAATCATTCACAAAATAAAAAGAAATAGGAGCTGGAAGTGTGTGGTGGGGGGTGCAAAAAGAACTTATTGTGTCTGGATAGTGAAGTTTCCTGGGGATGTGCAGCCATGAACCATCCCCTGCTCTCCTCCAGGTGGAGGAGGGAGCAGAACTATAAAAACAGAGCTAAGTTTGGAGTTCAGCAGTGAGAGGTGACACCACACTCAGCCAGCAGGGCCCAGGAACTCCCGGTTTGCATTTTAAATGGTTCACAAAATTTCTGGGCATTTTCCTCAAATCAAAATGAAAAATGAATTATAACCAAAAGTTTAATCCAGTTGCAGCTTTATTTTATATATTTAATTTAGTAGTGCACTGTGTGGAGCTTAATTTGTTGGAATACACTCCCAACAGGTCAGGGGTCTATTTTATATTGAATTATTCAGAACTGCAGCCTGGGACAGGTGGTCCTCAAAAACATCATAAAATGGAAAAAAACCCAGAGATCTCTACCTTTAGTCACACCTTGTTAAAATGTGAGTGGGAATTAAGGATTTTTTAGTACATTTCCTTGGCCACCTCAATTATTCATTACAAATGGTCCAGTTTTCAGTGACTGTTTCCTGCCCATCACAGATTAACAATGTCAAAACCCCTTTTCAGGACATTTTTCTGTTGTTGTTAACAGGACTCGATGTCAAGATGTCCCAGCAAACAGGCTGGACCTGCTCTCTTCCATCTCTGGGGTTCTTTCTGATTTTTTTTTCTGTCCTGACACTTCACTGGCCCTTCAGTGCCTCCAGCTCAGCAAACCAAAGTGATCCATGGCACTAATTACCAAGTGATCCATGGCACTAATTACCAAGTGATCCATGGCACTAATTAATGGCCCAGTGAGGAGCAGTGCAGCATTGCAAAGGACAGCAAGTCAGAAAATGGATTTCAGGGAATCACAGAATAATTAAGGCTGGAAAAGACCAGCCCTAAACCCAGCTCTGCCAAAGGCACTCCTGTCCCCAGGTGCCACATCCACGCGTCCCGTGAATGCTCCCAGGGGTGGGGATTAAACCACTGCCCTGGGAGCCTCTTCCTGTGCCTCAGCACCTTTTCAGGAGAGAAGTTTTTCCCAATATCCAACCTGAACCTGCTGCAACTCGAGGCCACCTCCTCTCATCCTGTCCCTTGTTCCCTGGGGGCAGAGCCTGACCCCCCCTGGCTGCACCCTCCTGCCAGATCATTTTAGAGAGCAATAAGGTCCTCCTTGAGCCTCCTTTTCTCCAGGCTGGACATCCCCAGATCCCTCAGAAATTCAGCTTTAACCCCTCAGACTGATCACAGCTTTAAATGCACCCAGCAGCCTCTGCAGGATTCTGGTCTAAGTTTTCTGTGTAAAGGTTAAATTAAATGCTCAAAGCAGGAAATATCTGGGGCTCTGAATGGAATCTAACTCATTTTCCTAAATGGAACTTTTGGAGAACATTACAGGTGAAGGCACTAAGCACAATCACAGGGAAAAGAGAAAAAAATATCACAAGCAAAAGAGTAAAGCAAGAAATGATTCCCTCATTGGCACATATTCAACCCCAAATCCTGCTTCTCCTGGTACCTACAGCAGCAGAGCTGTTCCTTTGAGACAATAAAAAGTTCTGTTCTTTGCTCTGGTGTTTGTAACTTCTCCAGTGGGGTTGTGCAGAAAGTGGAACACTTTAATGAATAATGAAGGTGACAAGGACACTATCAGAGCCCCTTGTCCTTTTATGTTCACATTCAACAGCTGCACCCCCAGAAATGCTGCCAGGTCATTTCTCAGGGTTTACAGCAGTGAGCTGCAAACTGAGCAGCGTCCTTGCAGAGCTGCAGGGCACTCCCACTGATAAATCAGGGCAGAGGAATCCTGCTCAGTCACGAATCTGTTATGGCTTGGACTCACTGGAGTGTTTAATCCAGCATCTCAGCTCATGTTCCTGCAGAGGGAGGAGCCACATCAGAGCTTTTGCTCCTGAGGCACAGCAAACGCTCCCAGCAGAGCTCTCTGGGCTGTGGGTAACAGAGCATCTGCAGGGTGGAAAGGGGTAAAAAGTGTCTGACAGAGCCCCAGTGTTATCAAAGGCTTGATAAGAGCCTGCAGGACATTTGCAAATTTGCTTATGACCTGAAAAGCCAGGCAGATTTATTTTAGAGCAATATCCACAGCCTCTTGGCTCTGGGGCTACAACACCCCTGCTCCCAGCTCTCAGCACCACCCCCTGCATTTGCCAGCCTCTGCTCCTGGGGCAGCTCTTAAATATAAAATATTGAGAGGCAGCTTAAATTCAGCACCTTCCAACATCAGCAGGAAGTGGGAATTCAGGGAACTGAGCACAAAGAGAAGGAAAGGATCAAAATATTCGGAAGTCAGAATCAGACAGAATAAAATTCAGTGATTATGGCATGTAGAGGAGCTCCAGGAAATGTTGAAGAATGGATTCCAGTGAGATTTTTCCCTCTTGCAGCTGGTTCTGCACAACGAGAAGGATTTCTCATCACTTATTAACCAGTAACTAGTGCAGAAGTAAAAAATCACTGAGCAAGAACTATTTGAGTTTAGCTCTGGCAAAAGAATATTTGCATGATGTTAACAAGAACCCGTTCAAAAAGACCCAAAATATTTGGGAATTGGCCTCAGTGCTCATACAATCAATGGGATATTCTAATAATCAATAAAATCCTGGAGGGAGAATATTCTTTTAACACTTCACATCAGAAAATGCTGGCTTGGTGTTGGGTGACGTGACAAAACCTCACCCACAGCTTCATTAATGTGCTGTGGGTGGGGTAAAATGTTCTGATATCAATAAATTCAAAGTGACACAAAGACTGTGGGGGTTTTAATACTTTTGATTCAAAAAAGTATTCTCTTGATATATACTTCTCCTGCTCTAGAGCACCAAATCCTGAAGCACCTCAGGGCTGATTAGCTCTCATTCCCACTCAAGTGGTCCAGGCAGGAAAGTGAGATTATTTTTTAACTTCAGTCTATTAATTGAGATTATTAATACAGAAGTCTTTTCAAATCATTAATTGGAGACACTCAAACCCATGCTCTGTAGTGACACAGATGATACAAAAATAAGCTTTGATTTGGGCTGGATAACAGAAATGTAACAAAGTAATAAAAAAAAGAAATCATTTTTAAACAAAATTAAATATTGTAATGAAGCAACATGTAGGGAATAATTGATTAATGGAGGGAAATTAAACATTGGAAGAGGTTTTCCCAAGACTTGAGCAATCCCTGTCCTTGGAGGTTTTCAAGAGGCAGCCAAACACCAAGACAACAGTTCCAAGTTCAGGGCTGAACCTTCTTTGACTAAGAAGTTTCACCAGAGACATTCCAAGGTCCCTCCCAACCTTTGCATTTTCATAACTCCAAGCCCCTGTCAGGGCTTCAGACCAGGGATATCAGCACAGGACAGGGATGTGTCGATGCACCCAAAAATTAACAAAGAGCAGGAAAGAAAGCTTAAAATGCTTTTTTCCATAGCTGGGAGTCCAGCAGGCTCCTCCCTTCAAAAGGAATTGGGCAAAAGCTGCAGAGAGACACAACTGAGCTCAGTGTGAGGCTCTGTTTGCAAAAACTCCCATGAAAATAAAAAATAAAAAGGAAAATATCAGGGCTACTGCCTTCAGCAAGTAATTCAGGAAAAATACATTGGCAGCTACTGGTGTTGCTCTTTCACAGTTTAAAGCACGAGGACATTTAGTTGAATTAATAAATGGATAATCAAGATCCATAAAAGAACAGGTTCCCTTCTTCCTGAAGATTTCATTAATGAAATAGGAAGACCAAAAAATTGGGGAGACTCAGCAGCTCTGTGCATAATATAGAAAAACTCAGAATTGTCATAACCAGAAATCAAAAGTATTTTGGAAAAATCAGATACTGAACCAAACCTAATGATCAGAGACTGGAATGATAATGTAAATATTAAAAAAATTTAACTTCCTTCAGTCTTCTGGATAGTTCTTACCTCATCTTTGGAAGCATTTGATCTCAGCTACTGAAAACTCTTCTCCATGAGGTGGAGATCAGATATTGCCAAGCAAGTTTCAAAATACACATCAAATTATGATAATTGCATTGGCATATTTTTCTCCTCCTGATTTTGAGTTTCTCATTGAAGGGTCCTGCATTTTGCATATTTGTAATGTTTTAAATGTGAAAGCTGGCACACAAATACCTGCAGATCTAAGACTGGATAATTCAGGGCAAGAAAACTTGAATAACTAAGGACAAGGGCCTCAGAAAGGGCACAAATCGATTTCACCTGAAAGCTGCCAGAATCACCTGGATTTATTCTGCTACTTCACATCTGTTGGAAGGGAAAATGGAAATGCTTTGTGAGAAAGTGATGAATTCCAAGAGCAGTAATGGAAAAGTTTGGAACATCCTGTTAGCAGTGTAATTAGCACTTCCTCTGCAGTTAAACTTGGTGTTGGTCTTAATATATTTAATATCCTGAAATATTAAATATTCATGATCTGTGGTAATGCTGGTTGGAGAATGATGGGGTTATTTCATAACAGTTTTTAAGGCTTGGAATTTTTTTTCCACCATGCATTAGAATGCAGAGTAAAAAAGAGGAAAAGGGTGAACCAACCTCCTGAATATTTCCCAAAGCACAAGTGTGTGGAGAGGACACACCTTCTCCATCTCACCTCTGTTTCCCCTGTCCTCCTTTTCCCCACTCTCCTGTCCCACAGACACCTCCCTTTGAAAAAGGTTTCAAAGGTGATAAAACTTTAGGAAGTTTTTTGCTTTGAATAAATGTATTTTTTAATTGAAATTATCCAATCCAATTAAAGCATGTCATAAATTTAACAGACTGTTATATTATCATCATAAAAAACCCAGAAGTCAATTTTAAATGTTTCCTGGAAATGAGCATATAATAAATTCACTTTAGTGGGAAGGCTTGTGGATGAGCTTAAATATGAATTTTAGAAATGGCATTAGATTTGAAATGGAAGCTTCAGCTGAGAAATCTGCAACATCATTTCTATTTCAGAACGTTTAATCCATTTATAGCATCCCCAACACCTGAGTGCTGCCTTTGTTTTTAAGCTGGGAAGTTTGCTGCTCTGGGAAGGCAATGCAACAGCCCAAATTTCCAGAGATTAGGCTGGAAAAAGTGGCAAGTGGAAGAACAGTGAATAAACAGTGCACTAAAAAATGAAAACCAGGAAATGTATGCCCAGGGAAAAAACCTGCACTGCAGAAACAGAGCTGGAAAAAGGAATTATCAATATCGTGTCATATCAATTATCAATATGATATTGAATTATCAATATCAACATTGGCTAGGACAGACCCTTCCTGAGAGCCAGGGACCCTCTGGAAAGGCAGGTTCATGGGTACCACAGGGTGAGAAATGAGGGAATTTACCAGTCCAGAGGAATTCCTCAGGATTCTGGAAGCAGAGCAGCTGCTCATGGCAAACTGATTTAAATGCTGCAAGTAGACCATGAGTCTGCCTCTTACAGAACCCTGGTCTAAATGTTTTAAGCTAGAGACCTATAAAGCTGAATATTGGGTATGAACTCCCTTCTCTTTTCACTTCCTTTGCAAAACTAGAAGTTATTTCTGCTTGTTGAAAAGTTTATTATCCCATTTCTCATGCCCAAGACAGGTTGTTCTTTCCCAGGCTGACCTCATCAGAAAGGTGGTTATCAAAATCACTCTGAAATAAAATCAATTTATTCCACCTTCCTAAAGCTGAGGGTTTAGCTAAGGCATCAGAAAAAGAAAAAGAAAAGGTCAGACAGGTTATCCACCTTCAAAGCACAAGATCTGGTTCTGGGGAAATGGTATAAACTGAAAGAATGGAAGAACAATAAAATCCTGGATGTAAACTCCAGAAATGTGAAATAAATCCTTTCCAAAGTCACCTCAGCCCCTCCTGAGCCCAGGGCTGCTGCCAGAGCTCTGGCTGTGCGTGCCTCTGGCCCAGCCTCGCGTGCGTGCACACACGTGCACCCAGAGCTGCTCCCTGCACCCCTGGGCAGATCAAGCCATGCTGGAATACATCTCCATGCTCAGACATTCCTTCTGATGGAGAAAAAAACCAGTTTTGCTCAGTTTCATTTCTTCCCCAGCAGCTGCAGCCCCTCAGAAAACTCCAGAGTGCTCCTTCACCTCCCGGAGCCCACGGCAAAGGCGTCAGGACATTTATCTTGTCATTCCCTGGGATCACTCGGGCCTCTCCAGATTCCTCTCTTTAGGATTTTCCCCTGCCTCTAAACTATTCATTCTCATCCTGGTGCCTCAGGTTTGGCTTTTCTGTGTTTCACATTCTGTGCTGCTTTAGTGGGTGGGGCTGGGCTCACATCAGGGCATGGGGAGCTCTGCACAGAGCAGGGAGACAAAACAATTCCTGCCCCAGCTGGGCACCAAGGACAAATGAGCCAAAGCTCAGCCCAGGAGCACAAACCCCGTGGGCTGGAGAGAGAAAAACA
>JAYDZK010000032.1:18042343-18066246 GCA_034509185.1 Euphonia xanthogaster | reverse complement strand
GCTGGTTCTGTTCAATGTCCTACAAGACACCCACAAAGGGGCTGGTTCTGTTCACTGTCCTACAAGACACCCACCAAGGGGCTGGTTCTGTTCAGTGTCCTACAAGACACCCACCAAGGGGCTGGTTCTGTTCAATATCCTACAAGACACCCACCAAGGGGCTGGTTCGGGGTGCTGCTGGATCCCCTGGGCACTGAGCAGGCTCAGCTCACCCCTGACTTCTCAGTGTGCTGGGGATTAACCACAATGTGACTCTTGCACTCGTTTGTAGCCTGAATGAAACAGGAAAAAACCTCTTTTTTGACTTTGCAAGGAAAGGGTTTGTGCCTTTTCCTTTCTGCTGAGAACAGCCCCTTTTCTTTTAGCCCAGACAAAACCAATGTTTTTTCTCACTAGGCTTTACTTGGAAAGGCTGGGGATGTGTCACCCCCTCCAGAGAGTGACAGGCCAACAACCAGACCTCCTTTAACAGAGCACCAAGTTGTTGCTACACAGCCAATAAAAAACCATTGAGGTGGAATCAGCCACAAAACCGTGGCTCCTCTTTCTGTCCAGCTCCTTCCCAGGCTCTGGAAAGCTCCAATTCCTGCCCGTGGGGACAGACTGGAGCAGCAGCCAAAAGGGCACAGGGGCATGGCTGCAGCCCCCACACCTGCCAGGCAATTTCCTCTCCTAGGCAAGCAGGAAAATGATGGAGCAGAGCATCTCCCCTCTGTTTGCCAGGCTGTAAATACACCCTCACCCACAGCCAGGGTGCTTTTTCATATCCTGCTTTAATTTATCAGTAATTAGCAGCTATCAGTATTAACTATTCAAATTTTGGACGCCAAAATTTCTATGTGCCACTCCTTGAAAGTGTGATTATTACTTTTTCTTAGAAAATCCTTAAATAAACTATACAATTGGGGTGAGGGAAAGGCCAGAGATGGGAGAAAACAGGTCAAGTCTCTGAATGCTGGCACGAGTAGGAAGGGAAAAGCGTAAATTCAGGCTCTTGTCTGTCCTTTGGAACACAGCAGCAGTGAGTTTGAAGAATAAAAAGGGAATTTTTATCAGTTTAGCTGCTTCCCTGTACATGCAGAATTTGGAACTTCTCAAGGCTGCAGCTTGCACGGCCTTCTTGAGTAAGAAATCCTTTAATCCCCTAATTTTGATCAGTTGTCAGTGGTGGCTGCTCACTCAAATGAAGCCTTAAAACACTGACAGATAACTTTAAGCAGGAAAAAAAGAAAAGTGTGTCCAAACTGCCAAGCTTTGCTGCACCTCCAGCAGGATCAGCCCATTTCCACTGTGTGGCTAAAGGGAAGTGGTTATCAATTACAGTCTCACAAAAATATGGAAAGTTTTGAAGCTTAATGGGGTTCTTTGGAGTGTACCAGTGCACCTAGGACCTGCTGCAGGGTTTCTCTCTGAATCCTTTTTTGGTTGGTTTGTTTTAACAAAGAAAGAATCCATGCACGACAAAAATTAGAATTTCACCCTCTGTGTGAGGCAGTTCTCAAAGCAGGGAGAGAAGATGAATTTTCAGAAGTCAGAGTATTCCTGCTAAGGGAGCAGCATCCTCTGGGCACACCTGAGGAAGGGAAATGGAAAAGGCACAGCCAGGTATCCTCTGACACCTCTGCAGTCCCTGCCTGACTTCAGCCACAGCTTCAGGAGTTGCCAAGAGTGCAGAAGCAGCAAAAGCTACAAATATTTCAGCAGAAAGGCTGGGTTTGGGTTTGCAATCCTCAGACCTGCTGAGGATTTGGATTTACTTCCAGTCATGAGTAAATAAGGGCTGAGCCTTACAGCCTTGCTGGTGGAAAAGACTTAGCAGCACCAGGTAAAAGGGAAAAAATTCCTTTCCAAAGCCTGAAATGAAGCTGGATTGGGCCTGTTGTATTCATTTACACACTTAAACCCAAATCCAACTTGTCCCCCTGCTGCCAACCTCTGCTGGCACTTAGAGAATGTAAATCCTGTGTGGAACAACACCCTGAGCCTGCCCAGCATGAGGAGCTCTCAGACTGGGAGCACTGGGCTTGAGAGCAGCACAGAGCATGCAAAGCCACTGGGGGATTACTGAGTCTCTCTTGTTAGGCTGGGTTTCATTAAAACCATCTGAAGGGAGTGTGACTACTGTGAAAAGCTGTGAAAGGAGAGCTGCAGCATCAGCCTGACACTTCACAAGTGCAGGGCTGAGTTTCACACGTGAACAAGATCACTCACAAAAAGCATCCAGGGTCTCTGTGCACAGTCACCACTCTAATCCACAGATTAAATCAACAGACAAAAAAAAAAGCCACCCCAAAAAAAAAATCCTGCAAATCCCCCTTTTTTTCTCCCACAGCCAACCCTTCACACAATAAATTGGCTTTATGTGGCCCCAGCTCAGAGGAGTTTCAGTGGCAGCCTTGGCACTGCAGGGAGCAAAGTGTGGAGGTTGTGAGGAACCTGGAGCCTTCCCCTTCCCTGCTGCAGCAACTCTCCTTTTTGCTATTTGTTTCAACAAGCTTACAATGAGTTTGTGGGTCCTGGCAGCAGAATTTACAAAATCACGAAGCAGCACCATGAGAACACCACCTCTAGCTGAGGGAAATAACATTCCTGATAACATTCATCTCCACACAAAGTAACTCTTCTAGTAATATTAACTGCTCTGTGATCTGCTCTTTATACAGAAAGACCCTGCTGTGCTTTTACATTTGATATTTAAGACATAATTGAATTATAATCTTAATTCCAATTAGTTATTTCAAGGCAAAATCAATCCTGATGTTTAATAAAGCTCATTCTTTCACTTTGAAAGTAGTTTTTCATGGGTTTCTTTTTTTTCAGTTTTGAAGCCATGCAACATCATAACTATTTAAATTTCAAACAAGGCAAACACCTTCCTTAGCAGGAAGAGAGTACAGTTATTTCCTTGTGCAAAACTATGCAACTCCAGTTTTACTTGGACAGAAAAAGTAGAAAAGTTTAATATCTTAAGTTATTTTGGCCAGCAAACTGTTAGTGCTACAAAAAGTTTGTCTGTGACACAATAAAGAAAGACATTCCAAAGAAATAACAGATTATTTAATTTACTTTTTTTTTGTGTGTGTGTGTTTGTGATTTTAAAAGGTTTGGAATGTGTATTTTCAACTTTTTATCGACAAGACTGTAAAACCAGCTAGAGAAAAGGCTAAATCTGATTCTCCCTTTTAGTTTCATAATTTATTCCTGATTTAGCCAATACCAGGTAGGGGAATATGCCCCAAAATTGAAGGGTTTAAAACCCACTGCAACCTGATTGCAGGCAGAGCCAGAGAATCTGGTTTAGCTTCATTTTCAGAGACCTCTGAGAAGGGACATCCTTAAAATGGGTTTGTGTGTGCTTCAAAATAACACTACCCAGGAATTCAGGCACTCCAGAGATGAGCACTAGCACAAACCCACAAAACCACAGGAATATGAGAGTGCAAAACCACAGGAATATGAGAGTGCAAAACTTACTCCATGCCCTCCACAGAATTGAACTCAGCATTTCCTACTTCTCTGGATAAGAATCAGTGGCAGAGTTGGGAATATTGTTGAAAAATCATATAAATGCAGAGGATAAATTGGCTAATACTTGAGAAATTATATTGTTCATTTATTCCACTTTGATGTTAAGTCTTAATTCTCCTTATCCCAAAGAACCATATGAGATTTTTGCTAAAATAAAATAAAGTTGTAGCATTAAGTGATGCCAGCTGAGAAACTCTTGTTTATTCTGAAATATTATCTGTGGGTAGATATATTTTGATTTAAGACGTTAGGTGTTCAGATTATTGAAAATTTTAACAGAAAATAAAATTTCAGTTTTATCCAGAGAGTGCATATGTCTCTCATATTACTCAGGTTTTATTTATTTTGGGGGGAAGGTATTTTATTTTTAAATAAAATAGTATTATTTGTTGAAATAACTCATGAAATCTAGGTTTACTAATGTAGCAGGAAAAAGAGATTCAGGCAGACAATAGCACATCCTAAGATTGAAGGAAATTATGTCAATGTAGAGTTTTCCCTTCAAGAAGTTTTAATTCCTCGTTCTTTAAAGTGTAGCTGTTGCTGCCCTGAACACAAAACAGCCTCAGAATAAGGCTCTGTCTTAAAAATAAAATTAAGGGGTCCTCAAGAAATTGGAGTAACCCAGAATTGTGTAACAAGCTTTGAATTGTGAAATCTCTCAGAATTCAAAGTAACATTCCATTTCTCTGATTGGCTTAACACACACTACACCCTGCAAGGAACAAATGGGAGGCTACACTGCACTGATTAAATATGTATAGTCAGGAAAAATATGTCACCACAAAGGCAGATCATCTCCTGCAAACATCTGATTTTCTTCCCTTAGTCTAACAAGAAACCAGTCAGGGGGAGAGGAGAGAGTTAAACCCTGCTGTTATTCTAGCTGAATAACTAACACTTACACAGTCCTTTAAAAAATAATGAGATCCCGAAGCCAGAGTGTTAGTTAGCTGAAACAAGGACAAGGATGTAGCTCTCAAACTCCTAAGGGAAGAAACATTTGGGGAGGGGGGGAAGAAAAAAGGGAGAAAAGGAATACTGTAAATCATCTTCTTTCTTTCACCTTTGCCTCCTCATTAGTATGGGTTGGAGGCTCTTTCCTCCAGCAGCAGGAGCCAAGCTCCCGAGCAAGTGGCACACTTTGTTCTGTGTCCTTTCAGGATATGGAATTCCTTTCCTTGTATCCTCTTAAAAAAGAGTTAAAAACTCTCATTCTGACCACGACAGGATAAAAAAATTTCCAGCTGAACTCACATCCCTAAGTGCTACAGGGTTACGAGGTCTAAATGGTCAAATCATTGCAAGGTAATGAACAGTCTGACCAAATATAAAGGTAGTGAACAGTCTGACCAAATAGAAAGGTAGTGAACAGTCTGACCAAATATACAGGTAGTGAACAGTCTGACCAAATAGAAAGGTAGTGAACAGTCTGACCAAATAGAAAGTTTTTGTGCACTTACTCCCAGAATTCCATCACTGGAGAAGTGGCATTTTGTAAAGAGACTTGACTGCAGTTGCTCATGTTGAGTTTTTGAAATTCCACACAGTTTTCTAGAAAAGAACCAAAAAAAAAAAAAAAAGGAGTTTGCTATGTTGACATGCAAGTACACTTCTTATTCGGGTCCCCCTTTGTGCACCTTGGAAAGCCCCACTCTACACCACATTTTCTGGGTGGGGTTAAAGGGCTTTTGGGGAGCACTAAGGGCCACAGCTGCTACTTCTGCAGCACCAGGTTATGGGAACCCAGAGAAACATCCATGAGGACTCTCCTACAACACTTCCCAGAGGCACAGGGCCAACAAACCACCTCAGGCAGACTAAAGAAACATTGAGGCAATGGATTGGGAATTAAAATTACAGCCTGCTCCTACTCCAGCTGCTGGGTCAGTGGTTTATGGCTACAAAGGGAACATGGCTAGCCCTAAACTGCCACTTTTTCCTGGTAAGGAAAGTGGGTATTTCCTCTGGCTTGTCTCTGCTATTATCATTATTATTATTATTAATATTAATATTATTATTATCTCTAACACAAAGGCCAAAGCAGCTCTGCACTGTGGAGCATTTGAGCACTGATAACACTGGCCAAGCTCCTTGACAGGGCTGCCAAAATTGATACCAAAGCCTTCCACATCTCCTGGGCCCAAAATTACCTCGCTAAGATTTCAGAAATTAAGACTTTCAGGCAGCTCTAGGTGTGCTCAAAGAGCACCAAAAATGGCCAGTTAGTGCAAACTATGAAAGACAACATGATGGGCACTTGATTTGAAATTGGACTGTATAGAAGGGATAAATGCAAAATTTCAGGAACGAGGACAGTGGGGTGAGATCCTCCCCAGGGATGTTTGGGATCTAGAGACTCAATAAGCAGAGAATGACAGATATAAATATCAATGAGAGGACAGATGCAGAGGCCTGCCCTGCAAACCCTCCTGAATGCATACCTCATCCTTCACGCTGCTTCACATGCAGCAAGGATTATTTATGAGATTACATTTCCAGAAGTAGCTTGATGAACATTATCCCTCAACATCTGGCATTTAAAAGAGCAATTCCAAAGATCCACATTTAATATTTTTCCCTCTCCATTCAAACTCCTCCTGGTTTCATTAGAGTGAAAGAGCAAGATTGCAACCTGTCATCAGGTCATTCTCTGCTGCAGAATTCACTCAGTGTGTTCAGGGAGAAGAGATATGATTGCAAATGAGAGTCTTGGGATTTAGCCAGAAGATCTTACAGAATTAACAAATCCAGAGTCTTTTTCTGCTGACATTATATTCTAGAGGAGTAAATGCTTTACAATGACCTAACCCAAAAAGGTCCAAGGCAGTTTCACTCCAGGTTTACTTTTCTTTTTGCTGTAGTGGGATGAGATTGGCCCATCTGCACAGACTTTGCTACACCAATAGCTTTGTTCAGGACATTTGAATATAATGATCAATCACCTGGGAGGATTTTATAGTGGTAATCTCTGCTGAGGTCATACCTGTATTCCATTCGTGGCCACAGGAAGCCCAGGGAAGCTCTGTAGTAAAGCAGTTGAACAAGTAGAAGATAGCCCATGCTAAAATGATGATGTAATATACATTTAGGTGTGCCTCTATAACTTGGGTAGCATAGCCAATGCCTGGAGGAGCAAAATAAAAAGTGAGACACACAAGAAAACTTCTGCTTTTCAGGCTGTATTTAATTTAAAAACAAAAGCTTACTCTTAAGTATATCTTAACTTCAATTTTGATACAATTCATTTCATTTTACTTCAATTGGAATGCTTTCTTCTGCAGCAGAACACAGAACTGTTACCTTCGAAGAGAGGGCAAACTTTCCTCCAGCACGTGATGCCTCCTTCACTTGTAAACTGTCCCAAGGCCGTCTCCAAGAAAAATACTGGTATTCCACAGCAAATAAAAAACACCACGTAGGGGATGAGGAAAGCACCTGGGGGTGAACATTGAGGGGTGTTGGTTAGAATGAACAGGGCTCCTCAGTAGCACAGGGAGGATTTTTCCATTAAGGGAAGGATCAGCTGGGAGCCATCAGTGCAGTGCAGGAAGGGTTTGCTCCTGCCCCAAATATCCAAAGCTATCCTGTAAGCCAGGGCCGTGGGCTAAAACAGACCAGATCAAAGTTCCTCAGCCTAAGGTCAGCTCAGGAGTCTCTCAAACACAGAAAAGATCCCAGCCATGCTCAGCTCAAAGTTCTCCTCTGCCCAGCACCACCCTCCTTGTTTTCTCAGGGGTGAGGAAGTGCTACAGATATTAAATCTGAGAAATCCTTTTCATGTTATTTCTATGATAAGGATTGCAGAAAGGGAATGAGGAAACAAACTTCAGAACTACTCACAAGGACAAGAAAGCAGGGCCTGGCCTTATCAGCCAGAAATATTGATGTGAAATTCTAGGAAAATAGCAAAGCATCAGCATTTTGGTTGGATGCTGACAGTAAACTCCAGCACAGGTAGTGAACCCCAGCAAACCCAAACACAGCACACCCACACCCTGCAACAGCTGCTGTGCTTCAGCCACCCTGATGAGAAAGCTGGGACAGCTACATCCACCTGCTCTGCCTGAGTTTCTTTCACCCATCACCTCTTCCCTCAGCCAGGACATTTCCCTAGAGATGAATCCCAGGTTCCTCTCAAGCAACCCATGGGGATTCCACAAAGAATGGAATACTTGCATGGCTCCTCTGGATCATTTACTGGCCGGTATCATCACACACACTGTCACAGTGAGTTTAGCAATGCAACTTGTGGAAATCCAAAGTACCAGCTTGTTTTTCCAACAGGCATAAATCAGGAACATTAGAAAAAATCAGGATGCCCAGCTTGCAAAAAGACCATAGTCCAAGAAGTACCTCATTCTAAACACACAAAGGAATTAATTTTCCTCAAAGCCTGAGCTCACATCCACAGCCTAAACTCACAGATGATCATTCCTACACTCCCTGTTATGACTTGGAGTAAGTGCCAGAGAGGTCACACTTCACGAGTTCCAAACTACAGCCTCCAAATTTGTTCTGTTAAAAGCAATTTATTTCACAACTAGTTCAGATATTTACCACTGTCTTCCCCTAGCACACACCAAGGAGTTGGATGCATCAGATTTCAGCACTAAAAACAAACTCTGGTCTAATTCCAGCAGGGGGTTACACAAGCTCACAGACTGAGCCTTCATTGACTAAAACTGGTCAATGGCAAATGTCCCATGGTGCCAGGACATGAGCAATTAAATCAAACCCACTTATTCTATTCTTAAAGAGTACACTGGTGATTAAATATGATATTTAAGTAATTACTTTTTCATCAAATCACCCAAAACAATGATGAAAACTCTTTTTATCTCCTGTTACAGCCTTTAAAATGATAGCATCACCTTTTGACAAGCTGGCACACACCTACAAATGGGCACCTAAAGCTGCAGGAACCAAAAAATTACACACCAAATATAGATTCCTGTCATTTCCTCTGCCAAAAGGTCTCTGGGAACACTTTGACCATCCACAAGAAAGGGCTGTGTATATGATGTGCAGCATGTTTGCATTCAGGATCTAGTAGCAGCATTCTCTAAAGAGCTGAACTCTTGTTACCTAAGTTTGGCCAAAATACAGAGACATAAAGAAAGGAACTTCCAACAATAAACACAACTTGCACAGCAGGATTTGTCTTGTAGGAGCAGCACACAAAATGGGCTAAAACCCATGCCTGAGTTCAGATAAGGAGGGACAAGGAATAGAAATCTGGCACAGCAAACAAACCCATCAAGGAGCAGATCAGTGCTTATCAGCCCTGAACATCCTATTTTTCTTCCAGCCTCTGTGTTTACACTGCCACTGACTCAGGCCTTAAGTGGGAAGAATGTTGAACCCAGTCCACAGAATTCTCAACTGAGTTTGTAATTTACTTTCCTTTCTCATTGCTGCCCAAGCTGATGTGCTTATTCTCAATTGTCATTTATCTTATGCAGTTTACAGTTGGCTATAGCCAGTACATGTTATACTCATGCCACATGTTATACTCTGTAGAAGTTGAGTCTGCCCTTTTCTCTCTCAAATAACATCCATATGTTATATTGATTAGGGCTTGCTCTCTTCCAGTAATCTGTAGTTTTACATCTTTCCCTTCCTTGCTGTAGGAATTGGGGAAGTACTGAGGGGGGAAAAAAAGAACATTGAAAAAATTCCATGCGACAAAGAAAATTAATTTAGTCTTTGTGGCATTATTAGAAAAAAAAATCATCCTCTCCAAAGTACACTGCTGTGACAAATGAAGTGCTGCCTTCCTTTCTGTGTCAGACAAACTTAGTTAAGTATGCCTGGGTGTGTATTCACATGCAGAAGACAGAGTGTACTACTATAACTGAACGCTGGCTTCCCCTGCATGAAAAATGCTCCTGAAAAAATATGTCAATTTACTAACGCAACAGCAACTTGTAAAAATAAACCACACAGTGTTTGGAGAGAAGGAAAGAGAAACACAACGATTTTTCTCAGTTGTCAGATGTTAATGCTTCCCTGTCTGCACATGCACTGAAATCCTGAACACGTCTCTCTTACTAGTGCAATAAATCACAGCAAGGCACTCTGAACTGTTTAATTCCTGTGTTTAATTCCCATGTAAATCCACACGTGATGCCATCTTACCTCCTCCATTCTTGTAGCAAAGATATGGGAACCTCCAGACATTTCCCAGCCCAATAATCTCGCCTGCCACAGAAAGCACAAATTCAACCTTATTGTTCCAGTGACCTCTTTCATGAACTTTCTTATCATTGCTGTGGACGAGGTTGGTGCTTGAGGCTTCTGGGTCCAAAGCATCTTCTGGCTTGCCATTAATTATAGGAATAGTCTTTTCAGCTGTCATGACTTTTCAGCCTAGTGGAGAACAAAAGAAAAAACACACAGGTGTGTTAAGGCACTTGCTGACACTGATCTTCAAGGACTGAAATCTCCCAGGGTGGTACTGGCTTCTTGTTACCTATGGAAATCTGTGGGTGAAAATGATGGAGGCAACTCCACAAGGCTGGAAAAGTTGTAAGGCAGGGGAAAAGGAAAAGAAAGGGGTGGGGGGAAGAGAGAAGATTCTGTGCAAGGGAAGGAGGAATTCCAAGCGGTGACAGGTAACTTGCTAGCAGAGAAGGAATCCTTTCAAAAATCCCTCCCCAGGCAAGGATCCCAGCCTGCCTGACCTACCAGCGGCCGGGGATCTGCCGCACCTCCCGGGCGCGCACCTGAGCGCTCAGGGCTGTGCAGGAGGGCTGGGATGGCTGTGGCCTGCCCGCAGGAGCGGGGGGGCTCCGGGATTACTCACCCAGGGCTCTGCCCGTGCCTGCGCGCCGGGGACAGGGGCCGGGCTGTGCTCAGCGCTGCCTGCGGGCGATGCTGCGGCTCCGGCAGCGCGGGCAGGGCACGGCCGGCCGGGGAGGAGGCGTTCGGGATCCCCGGGAGCCGGGAAGCCTCGTCCTGCCCTGCCGCTGTTGGCGGCCCGGCGTGGGTTGTAGGATGCTCCCCGCGCTCTGGAGCCGGAATTTGCAAATGCTCAGCCCTCCCCGGAGCGATGGTTTAACACCCGCCTCCCCCCTCCGCCCACCTCAGGCTGTCCCGCCAGCTCCCCCCTCCTTCTCTTCCATCTCCTCCTCCTCCTCCTTCTCCTCCACCCAGCATCACCACCGAGCATCACCAGCGAGCAGAGCATCCCCGGCTGCGCTCCCCGCCCGCGGGCAAGGCCGAGCCCGGCAGGTTGGCAGCCGCATCCCCATCCCCGGCAGTCCCGTTCCCTCTGTGCAGCCCTCGGGCAGGGATGGTACCCGCGGGCAGGGCAGGGCCGAGCCCGGCAGGTTAGCAGCCGTGTTCTGCATCCATACCCCCGGCGGGTGCCGGCCCCGCTGTGCAGCCCTCGGGCAGGGATGGTCCCAGCGGGCCCGGCAGGTTGGAAGCCGTATTCCCATTCCCTAGTGGGTCCCATCCCTGCTCCGCAGCCCTCGGGCAGGGGTAGGACCGCGGGCAGGGCCGAGCCCGCCAGGTTGGCAGCCACATCCCCATCCCCGGCAGTGCCAGCCCCGCTCCGCTGCCCTGGGCAGGGATGGCACCGCGGGCCCGGCAGGCTGGCAGCCGCGTTCCCATCCCCATCCCCTTCCCCGGCGGTCCCAGCCCCGCTCCTCAGCCCTGGGCAGGGATGGCACTGCGGGCCCGGCAGGCTGGCAGCCGTGTTCCCATCCCCATCCCCGGCAGTGCCAGCCCCGCTCCGCAGCCCTGGGCAGAGATGGCCCGGCAGGCTGGCAGCCGTGTTCCCATCCCCATCCCCATCCCCGGCAGTGCCAGCCCCGCTCCGCAGCCCTGGGCAGGGATGGCCCGGCAGGCTGGCAGCCGTGTTCCCATCCCCATCCCCATCCCCGGCAGTGCCAGCCCCGCACCTGCCGCGCTCGGGGGCTGGCGCAGCCCCGCAAGTTAAAAAAAGGAACCCGCCGGGAGCAGATGACACAAACTTCAGCTGGAAAGGGCGGCGGGAAGAGCCGGGGGACAGACGGGATGAAAAAATAAACGGAGGGGGAACATTTGGGAAGTGTGGAAACAATGTGGGCGCTTTCGAGTTCCAGCAGGGAAATGCAGAGGCAAGGAGCCCATGTGGGCATTGCTAGCTGGGGCTTGGTTTAAAATTCAAGCTGTAAAAGAGGCGAGAAGAGAGAAAAAAATATTACAAATGGTTTTGCTTCAGGTTGAATCAAATATTTCTAATAGAGATTTTTTTTCCATCTCACCCTCTCCTTTTATTTTTTTTTTTTTTTGTAGGTCAGTCATTTTCACCCTAAGTTTCCAAAGCCAAATTAAATACCTCTTCTTTCTTCATTTCTGCAGCTTCTCCTTGGCAGCACCCAAGCCAGGTTCTTGCTTCAAAACTTCCTCAGTTCCACACTCTGCTGCCCCAAGCCTTTGCTCTGCAACTCCAGGGGATGCACTTTGGAGCTCACAGGGTTCTAAATCCAGGATTCTCTGCTGGAAATGTCCCAGGGACAGTCAGATCTTCCTCCACGTGAATCCTCTCCCTCTCACCCTCCAGCTCCAGGGCTTTTCCCAGTGCCTGGCCACCTGTGAGCAGTGCTCCTGGAAGACAGTGGAAAGGTGCCCATGAATAGATTTTAAATTAACTCGAGCTGACTTTGTACCCTGCTTGTACATTACACACTGGAGCTTCTGCTGTGGTTAAAGTTTCCAGGATTTTGCATTTCAGTGATGCCTGTCACAAGAGTGGGTGCTGGGGCCTCACCCTGTCAGCTCTCTGTCACATCAACCCTTGCACCTAACAGGTGCAGGATGAGCCTCTCCCTTCTTTTCTTGATGCCAGCATTTAGAGTTCTAGTCAAACCTATCTTGGGAAAGGAGACCTGCCAGTGGGAAAACTGAAAAAAATTGCAAAATTCTTATATTTTAATTTTTTTTAAAGCATCCTTACCACAGATATTATCAGAGCTAGTTTTAATTTTGGGTGCTGTATTTGTGGCTTTGTTTTCAGTGCAGCTGGTATGCATTAACTGAGGATGGAATAGATCAATTTTTCCCAAGCTTTCTTTGCACAAACTAAACTCAACTTGGAGGGCTTTTTTGTTGATTTATTTTTTACCTCCTTCTTCATCTTGTTTCCAGCAGGGATCAAAACAGACCCTGTTTTTCTGTCTCCCAGCCAGGCCTAGCAGGCTCAACAGGATAAACATCAAAGCTGACAGTGAGTTCTCATTTTATTCCTGAGAGTAATTCTAAAAATGGAGGGAAGCTGAGGGACAGTAAACATTTGATGATTCAATATAGAGGAGAGACCAACCTTCATCAAATAGATTGATGATCCCAAATTGAAGGGCCTGCTGCAAGGCACAGTCTGCAGGCAGGTGCTGAAGGTGTTTATTTGCTGATTTGTTCAGCATTTGAAAGGATTAATTCCTGCTGTCAAGTGTTTTATCTACTGCTGTATTCCTGCACCAATTCCCATCCAGTCTCCTCCTAACTGAAGTGTTTATGGAAGTAATTGCTGGCTGCTAATCCTTGTGAGCACCTCCCACTGTCTGCAACAAAAAATGACAACTTTTAGAGCAGGTTGAGAATCCTTTTTTTAAATTCTGATGGAGCCTTTGCTGTTGCAATGAGGGAAATTCCCTGGATTACAGGCCAGGTGTCAGTTCATGCTTTCACTGTGCCTCTGGTGCTCCTCATCAGGAATTCCTGCCTGTTCCTCTCAGCCTGTTGGGAGACCCTGCACAAGTTTCCTGGCCATTAAAATGATGTGCCCTAAAAAGCAATTCAAGTTCTGCTTTATTCAGGTTTATCTCCACACTCCCAAGGAATCCTTTACAACTCTGTGCAGAAAGTACAGAGGTGGGGGTGGAAATCAGATATTTCTGCTCACCAGAGAATGGTGCTGTGAAGTACCAAATGTTCCAAGGCTACATTTATTTAGATTAATAAACTAAAATTAATCAAGAGAAGTCATTCATACCTAGAGTAACTTGGGAAAACAACCTCCAAGAAAAATCCACATGTCCACAGGATTCTGCCAGGCTGCCAAAATTAATGTCAGCTGAAGTCATGTGATATAGCTTTGGAAATTTAAAACTGGGGCTTGGCTCATTTCTTCCCCTTATTGTAACTCTGAATTTCTGTGTTGTTTCTGCAATAGAAAATCCTGTGACAATATAACTGGGGGAGAACATCAATCCTCTGCAGATTTAAAACCTTTAATTTAGATTTGCTATAAGCAAGATCTGCACAAGCCTTCTGTAAAGATTCCATAAAGCTGGACTCTTCATGGGAAATAGCTCCACAAAAGCAAAGAAATACAATCAGAGTTTCATCAGTGATAATAATCACAATATTTTGGATCAAAAGCCTAAAATCACAAAGCCATTTGTGAACAAGACCAACATATTTAGCTGTTTTATTAGAGGCTGACTTCAATCAAAAATAGACTGACTTGTGCATAATCAGTTTTCTGTAATGGGAAAAAAAATCTTTGTTGCAGATAATTTTAAGTAAAGCAACACCTGATTGTGTGGCTTCTGTTTGGAAAGGTTTGGCCCCTATCATTGTAGGTATCTCTCCATCCAATTTATTGCCTCACAATGGGTGAGATGCTGAGTTTTGGGTTGAGGGGAGCTGCAAAAATCACTTTTCCATCTACTGATGTTGCCCTTCCCTTGTCAATCTGAGACCTGTATTTAGTTACCTGCATTTTATCTTCTACCCCCTCCTCTGGAGAGGAGTGGGTGAGAATATTCCAAAGAGGGGATTTCTGCTGCAGACTAACGCTGATTCCCTGGGAAAGGTGGCACAGATTGGGGTTTCCTTGAGTTAACTCATCCATTCCCACTGTGCTCTAGGGACACACCCTTCTGCTAATGGGTAATGGTACCTTGAGTTTCTTAAACATGAATTTTATACACAGACAACACTTGGAGAGAACCCCCAATCCTGGGTAATCCACAACTTCCAAGAGTTAGCAGTCACCCATCCTAGTGAACTGAAATCTAGGAAAGGGCAAAATAAATGACAGCACTAAATGAGAAGACACTTCTGAAAGGTCTTAGTGGGACTTACAAGTGAGACCAAATAAAATAAATACCAAAGAGACCTGAGAAGAACCTGATGCATAACACCACCACTGCCTGTAGTCAATCACTGCTCCAGACTAGAAGCTGAATTTGCAGTCTTCCTGCAGACACAGATGTTATCAGCATGCCCAGCTCAGGTACTGGGAGCTGCTCCAGCCTGGAAAAGGAATGAACTCTGAGGGGAGTTTGTGCTCAGCTCCTCTGCATATATTTTCAACTCTATTGAAATATTTTGTATTATTAAAGGTACTCAGTGAACAATGTCAGAATTTAATTCAGGTTACAGAAGCTCTCTGCAGACACATGAAATCTGTTATTTTATCCCAGACACTCTTTCTTCCCTCTTGTAAAGCAGGGTAAGGGGTTGCTTTGTGCACTGGATGCCCCAGGTCAGTATGGGAAGATTGTTAGGAATTAAATTTCAAGGAATTGAATGACTCTCACACCTCTGGTAGGAAGAAGCATCTCCCCCCACCCTTGCCCTTTGTTTCTACAAGCAGCCCACTGAGCCAGGCTTTGGGTTAATCCTGGAATTTCACAAAACCAGCTTGCCTTTGGGTTGAGTCTAGAGCACAGTAATTAAAAAATGAAATTCCAGCTTGTAGATGCAGATGATCATTCCATGCTATGAGGTGTCATGCTCAGCAGTAAAAAATGGGACCGAGAGGGAGGGAGGATGATAATTTGAGTGATGGCATTTTCCTTCCCAAATATCCCATGGGATGAAGTGCTGCCCTGCTGGAAATGGCTGAACATCCACCTGCTGGTGGGAAATAGGGAATTCATTCTTTGTTTGGCTTTGGTTGCACGTGCTGCTTTCCTTTACACGTTAAATTGTCTCATCTCAGCCCCTGGGATTTCTCATCCCATGAGTTTTCCCACTTTTCCCTCTCTGATCCTCTACCCTGCCAATATGGGAACCTGTGCAATGTTCAGGTTCAGTGAGGGGTGGCAGCAATACTGCACACTCTGCCAAGTGTTGCTTCAAAATACATTAAAATCAAAAGCAAGTTACCATTAGGAACACAATGGTGGGTGTGAATGAGGGAGTGGTTTGGTTCTGTGCCAGACCTGAAACAGGAAAACAGCTCCAAAGGACAGGTCAACCCAGAATGAAGATAATTCATTTTTCTCCCCAGTGCAAAATAATAAGAATTATATATAACCCCCTAAAATTTCAACTCAGTCACGTTTTACTTTTGAACTAGAGTGCAGCAGCAATATATTGCTTCAAAATTCAAAAAGAGGTCCCATATTTTCAGAACATTTCCTTTTTTGAAGTCTTTTTGGCTGAAGTTGCATGTCAGTAAAGCAAAGTAATTGCCTGGAAAATATTGATTAGCTCTTGTCAAACACCCCTGTGCTATTCAGTATTTCCATTTCAGCACTGTCAGCATTCAAGCACTGGCACAGGACTTTAACTGTGTGTGTTAAGTTCTCCAAAGCAGCCCCAGTGCAGTCCCACAGACACTGAGCCCTGCAAGGGCTCTGCCACATAAATTACAAGTGACAACTTGGACTAACTCAGCAAACAATCCTGTCCTGAGCTGGCTGCTGGCACATTGCTAATTAACAATTAATTGCCTTCCACAAGACTCCTGCAGAGCAGATGATGTGATACTGCAGATGTTTCAGCCAACCCGTGTTTCTCTGCAGTGTTGCAAAGTGCCCAAAGATTTCTTTTACTTTTTTGCTTTTTGCAATGGTATTTTTAATCAGATATATATTCCTTTTGTTATTAAAAAAATATAGATTTTGCAATATTTTAATGCTGAAACTCCTCTTACTAAAATACTTTCTTTACAGCTGTGAATCATCAGTTGTTGGTTGACACCTGTAGGTTTATAACCTGAAAACTGGGTCAAAATAGAACTTAGCTGGCAGAGCAGGAAAATTAATTTTTGTGAAACCCCACCCAATTATGCCCAGCAAAAGCAACATCTGTGCTTCAAGAGCCAAAAGAGAAAATACTCTCAAATTTTACTACATCCACTTACTAAAAATGCATGGACTTCTTTTTCTTTCCCGGCTAAAAGAGGAATATTTTATTATAGGCTAATCCATTGGGAAGGCAAATGGAGAAGACACAAAGATTATCCAGAATTTCAGCTCTGCTGGACAATGATTTTTCCCAATGACTTGTTAAAGGTGAACAATGAAACTCAGTGAGAGAAGAGCCCTCCAGCAACAAGGCAAATGTCACATTTAGGTGCACAAAGCTGGGCCTGGAGGAACAAAGAGCAGCAGGGAGATCCTGGCTTGGCTGGCAGAGATTCCAGGAGCCTGACAAAGGCTGTGGTGGGAGGGCAGCAGGAGATGTGGGAAATGCTGCTGCACTTCTCTGCAAATGGATGAACAATTCAGGCACAGAGAACAACACAAGAAGATTGCTGTGAGTGGGAAAAGCCTTCCTGGAAACTGTCAGATTTAGGTTCTTCCCCCAGAGGGTGCTGGGCACTGCCCAGGCTCCCCAGGGAGTGGTGACATTCCCAAGGCTGCCAGAGCCCAAGGAGAGTTTAGAAAACATTCCCAGGGATGCCCAGGGTGGCATTGTTGAGGTGTCTGTCCAGGGCCAGGAGTTGGACTGGCTGATCCAGGTGGGTCCCTTCCAACTTGGGATATTCTATGATTATTTTTATATTTCAGGATATTTCTGACCATTCCTACTCCCTCTCATGTCAATTCCTTTTGTATCCACAGGAAAACTGAAATTGATCCTTCAGGATTTGACTATGTTGTAAAGAAAAGCTTAAAATACACTTGGCTCCAATTCTTTTCCAAGTGTCTGGCACTGAGGAGAATCATCACTCTACCAGAAACCCAGAGCCTAATCCATAGAAAACTGAATTCAGGAGAGGAGATGGAATTTTGCTGGAGGTCATTTTATGCATAACTTCTGCCTGGTTTTGACTCCCTCAACCCCCTGATGTTTGTAGGGTGACTTACAGGTAATAAATCAGGCAGAGAGAAGACATCCCATATCACCTGAGACACGGAGCTCTGGCTTCACAACAGCAGGAAAAAGAAGTTGGGCTTGCTTCTTCTTGCAGTCTGTAATAAGGAAGGCAGTAGTAGAAATGATCAGTTGAGACTCTGTGCTCCCACCATGTTTTAATTTAAGCACAGTATCTGGTGAATGGAATTCCCAAAGCAGAACCTATTTCTTAAACTCTTCCTCTAAAATTTACTTGCAGTTGTTTTATAGGAAAAAAATCCCTATGCTGAGGAATGCTAGGCATCAATTTTTTTAAAAAGCCCAATTTTTTAGAAGTTTAACTTTCTCTGAATATTGTTCTAGTCATCATTTCCTCATTACTAGAAGTACTAAAACAGGAAGAACACAGAGATCTCCTTATTCAATGTCACTTTTACTTGTCCCACTGGGAAAGGAAGACTTTGCTGATGGAGTCAAGGCAAGTAAGACTCCCCTAAAATGTCAGAGCACGAGTGACAGTGACACATCCCCAAATATTACATCTTTACCTGCCCTGGTATCACCACCATACAATTTCTGGGAGCATCATACTGTGCTTTGCAGCCAACTTCTCCACCTGCTCCTGAGATTAAATATCATTTAAGAGTAGAAAAATTGCACCCAGAAGAGGAAAATTTCCTCTGCAGAGGTCTCCATAATCACAACCTTTTAACTTCTTACAGGCTACAGAACATGCTGCAAATGAACACAGTAAAATTTTCCACCAGTGCATCATTTACAAACTTTCAGCATATTCAGCCTGAAATTCATTTCTAAAGATAATTTGCATATTTGGGGCTTAAAGGTCAAGTTTTCAGGAGCTAAATTACTGAGGTGGCCTTTTCTGCTGAAGAGGGGCAGAATATGGCACCTGGTTCATTGCTTGCAGTTCAAAAGGGGTTTGTGCACCTTGCACGTTGATTGTTTTGATGATTAGAATAGCTGAGACTGAGGAGATATGGCTTTATATCTGTAAGTGTGATTCCTCAGTTCATTACTGACCTTACACACAGAATAGAGCTGTAATCCACATAGCAATAGAAATAAAGGTTTTAAATCAGGCATGGTTTTCTTCTGAGGTTTGTTTTTAAACCAAGCAGGGAGGGTGTGCAGCAGCCAGCTCTTAGTGCAATTAATTTCATATCCTTGTTAGTAACGATAAGAAAGTATTAATTTTCAGATGATAAGAAAGCATTACACTGCAGCTGCTTGTGTTACATGGATTCTTGATTCTAACTTGACTCCTATTTTAAGTCTCTTTAAGCTTATTAAAAGTTTCACAGTTCAGCCCTGGCTTTAACAAGAGCCTCGAGCAAGGAGCAGAGCAAAGTGTCTCTCTCCTGTAGCCCTTGGGCACACAGGGATGGTTCAGCTGCTTCCAATGAAGGCAGAACTTACAGGTGAAAGACCTGAGTTTGTACAGAGACAGCAGCTGCTCTGGAAACTTTCTTCTGTGCTGTTGTACACTCAGAGAAATAACAATTTATGTTCATTTGCTGCATAGCCAATAAATCTGCAGCAGACTGCACTTGTTAAACGTGGGTTTTGTGAGCTGTAACACAAGTCATTATCTAGCAAATATTTCTATTCTCTGCAATGTTTCTGCACGCTGGGGTGTGTGCACTGACCTTTGGGCAGAGCTGTGGCTGTGTCACAGCACACTGACCCATGCAAGGCAGCGCCATCCCTCAGCAGGAGGACACAGACTGACTTCTGTGTTGATTCATGAGGGGCAATCATGGAACCATGGAATATCCTGAGGTGGAAGGGACCCACTGGGATCAGAGAACATCCTGAGCTCAAGGGACCCTCAGGGATCAGAGAATGTCCTGAGCTCAAGGGACCCTCAGGGATCAGAGAACATCCTGAGCTGGAAGGGACCCTCAGGGATCAGAGAATGTCCTGAGCTGGAAGGGACCCTCAGGGATCAGAGAATGTCCTGAGCTGGAAGGGACCCTCAGGGATCACTGGATCTAACTCCTGCACAGACACCCCAGCAATCCCACCCTGGGCATCCCTGGCAGCGCTGTCCAAACTTTCCCGGAGCTCTGGCAGCCTTGGGAATGTCACCATTCCCTGCACAGCGGCAGCACTTTCCTTTCCCTGCTCTCCACCCTAGACCTGCCTGGCACAGCTCCAACCCCTTAAACTCTTTGTGCACACTTTATAACCTTGTGCATACAGAATTTTTTAAGCACAGGGGCTCTCTCTCCATGATTTCTTGAATGGTTTCAGTGCCTTTGCTAACAGCATCCTGAAGTCCTGAGTCCCCTTTTCTATTTGCAAATCAGAATCCTGGCCAGACACAGAAAACAACCCATCTATGAGTCCATTTGATTAAAACAAAATTTGGCTGCTGCCTAATGGCTTGCTCAGGAAGCATTTGGGTTGCATTAAAATGAAGAGGCCAAAGCAAGTTCCTGAGCTGCATTCAAAATCCAGTGTTAAAGGTCAAAACACCAGAGTGAATGGCGCCTAATCTGTGGAACAACTTTCAGGAACTCTTTTTGCCACCTTCAACATTTACCACTCTATTCTTAGCTGAAGCAGATGTAAATTATGGTCTCCTCTTAAAAGAAATGAAATATTCAAGAAAACTTCTTTGAGGAAATTGGAATAGGTAAATGCAATAATCTTAAGACACAATTGTGTTCTATAATAAATCTTATTTTTCCATAAGCAATTTAATCTTAATGAAGATTGTTGTTTTACAAGATATTATTCTAACATTGATGTTGTTATAATCCTTTGTCAGGTGCACTAAAATATCTGAAAATCTGCCCAAATTACCATTTCAACTCAACAAACATCATCCTATTCCAATTCTAAGCTGAAAATAAATTCTCACTCTGCTTCTACAACTATGAAGAATCTAAAATAATTCATAGTGCTAAACATATATTGTAAAATTTGGGAAAAAAACGTATTTATGTATTTATTATGTTTCAATTCCTAATTTAGATTTTTTAGAAGTAAATGCATCTTTCACCTAGGTTTGTTTTTAGGGTTACATTTTAGTGTATGTTGGTTTTATAGGGTTACATTTTAGTGTATGTTGCTTACAGTTGGTTTCTTCACATGTTCCTCTTATGTTTGCAGGCTTTAAGATTATTCAAAAATGCCTTTTCCCAAATGATTCCTCATCAGTTGTTCCTGACCCTGTGATACCAGCCCTGCAAACCCTTTACAGCAGGGCCTTGCCCAAATGGAAGGACTTCCACACAATTACAGCAAGTTAATGTTCTTGCTTTATTTAAGGACTTGGGGTGGAGTGTTTAAAAAGCAGCTCCTGGTAAAATTCCCTTTCAATAACAATAATTTGGGCTTTCCTTTCTCATTGGTGCATCCCTAAAGTTTGGAAAAAGGAGTCCCTGCAAACTCCAGCCCAGTCCTGAATAGAACACTGAAAACTAAACAGCAAAAGTAGAACATTTTAAAATATTCCTAAAACTTTGTAGAGTACTTCCATCTCTGTTATTGAAGTCGAGCCTTATTTCCCTGGCGTTTTCTACAGCAAGACATCAAAACCCTTGCACACCTAAAACTCTCCTGACAAATTAAGGCTCATTTTTCTCATGCTTTGAATTAATTTTTCTCAAAGCTTTTGGGTTTTTTTTCAAAGTAATAACTTCCAAGATTTCTCAGTTCACTGTTTTGAACTGAAGGGTTTGAATGGAATAGTCCAGCTGGATTGCCCTGTCAGCATTTTATCTTTATTTCTCTTAATGCTTGATAATGCCTCCCTAAAACAATTTTTATTTTTGGTTTGCAAGGCAGAATTACCTGAATGTAATCAGATACAGCTTTTCCATTAACTGAAATATGTCTCTGGTCCATAAAGAGCTCTCTGTGGTTTTACAACATTATTTTAATTTATTATTTAACATATTTAATGTTATTTATTGTATTATTTAATGCATTTTTTAATATTTGAATATATTAATGTTATTTAACATATTACTTAACATGAAAACCACTTTGCTTATAAATATAATCCATAAGTATTTTAGAGGCCATTTTAACTCTAGCATTATAATTTTTAAATTATTGTTCAAGTTGCATCTTGCATTTAGTTCCTTCACTCTAGATTTCCTTAAAATATAACCCCAAATACAAAAAATATATTAAAGATCCTACATTAAAACATCCTGTATTAAAACATCCTACATTTAGACATGATTAATGACCTGAAGTTTCCTGCCCGTGGCAGGGGGAAAGAACAAGATAATTTTTAAGGTCCTTTCCAACCCAAACCATTCTGGAATTCTGTGGAAATGGGTCTCCCATTCCCACTGTCCTTTTTACTAGTATTGACTGATTTTCTAAATCATGTTCCAAATCAGGCTGTGTTTGCTCCACCTCTGGATGAAACAGGTAACTATTTCTATAGAATATTTCTAATTTTCTATATTGTCCCACACTGTTTCTACAGGTGTTTTCTAAAGATTGTAAAAATGGCCTAAACAGCAAAAATTCCTTGCCAAGAATGGACTTCCTCCATTAATTTCTGTCATTAACTTGGGAGCACCGTGCAAGGAGGGATTCACAGAGCTGAACAAAATCTTGGCACTTCAAAAAGAAACAGAGCCAGGCTTGCCTGTTTTCCTGAGCAGCTCTGAACTCTGCCCAGATGTGCTGTGGTCCAATAAACTCCCGAGGGGATCCCTGCAAACAGAACATTCTGGGTCACCAGCAGCTCACCCGCTGCAGTGGCTGGAGCTGTTCTCACAGCACTGCTTGGATGCTGGCAGATAAACTGATTTAAAACCCTCACCTGGACAGAAACAGGTGACAGAAATGTAGATACAGAACTCTTAACTCATCAGGGATGATCTGCAGCAGTAGATTTGTGAGAGAGGCAGCAGCAAGGAGGAGAGAGAATTCCCATAGGAAATTTTTATCTGGGTGAACCATGAGAGCCCCAACATTACATCAATGAGGAGAGAAAAATCCCACAGGAATTTTTTATCTGGGTGAACCATGAGAGCCCCAACATTACATCAACGAGGAGAGAGAATTCCCATAGGAATTTTTTATCTGGTGAACCATGAGTGCCCCAACATTACATCAAGGAAGAGAGAGAAATCTCCTGCTTGATTCCTCCCTGACTTTTTATCTGTGTGAACCATGAGTGCCCCAGTGTTACATCCCTCTTTTATTAAGCTCGGTTCAATTTCACACTGACTCTAGGAATAGCTTAGAAAATTTTTTGTATGACTACTGTCCCAAAGGGTTGAGATCTATGATTTATAGCTGAATCTTCATGGCATGAGTTCTTTTTGAAAGAAAAGCCTGCTGTTGTCACCTTGTCCTGTGTTGGCAGAACAGAAAGGTGCTGGGGTTTTTAAGCGTGTGATCTGCCGCAGTGAATTTGAGCTCTCAGCTACAAAAGCTGCTCCTGTCTCTCTGAAACCTGCTTGCTGCAGCTCTGACAGGTACCCCAGGCTGCTGGAGATGCACAGGTTCCCCTGAACTTGCTGCTGTTGAAGGAGAGACCTTTCCAAGGAGCAGCTTTCCTGCACCCCCTCCCGCCCTCGAGTGGGCTCTCTATTATTACAAAATGGGTTTCTCAGCAGGAGCTGCTCGACAACAAAATGGGCCCTTGGCTCAGCCACCCGATGTTGTCAGAGCTGAATATCTGCCTGGAACAGGACTTGATATTCCTTAAAATCAGTTCATTAACTGTTTGACCTTTTCTACTTCCTAGGAAGATAAAAGTATCAATGCAAAGCCAAAGCACAGCCCTGGACCACCTAGGATGCTGTGACATGGTTTATAAGCAGGGAGGTGGGGAAGAGCAGAGCCAGGGCTGCCCGGAGAGGGCAGGGCTCCAGGGAAACTGCTAAAAGTCATTAACATTCTCCAGGACTGTGCTGGGAGCCTCAGTGCCTCAGAAATGCCCTGACTGCCAAGGAAGGGCACAGGCAGTCCCTGCACCCAGACATCCCCCTGTGCTGGAGTGCCAACGCTGCCAAAGCTGCCTCTGTGCTTATCACTTTTACAGGTGAACAAAATGACTGGAAAACAGCAAGAATTCTGCTGGTGCTCCAATAATGCACATTTGGTTGCTGTTGTTAATCTCAGTAACAGGGTATTGTGTCGCCCCCAGACAAAGGAAGGAACGATGAACCTGACTCCATGTTCTCAGAAGGCTGATTCATTACTTTATGATACTATAATATATTAAAGAATACTATTCTAAACTATACTAAAGAATACAGAAGGGGTACTTACTCAATGCTAAAAGATAATAAGGAAAACTCCTGACTCTTTCCAGAGTCTGACACAGCTTGGCCCTGATTGGCCAA
>JAYDZK010000032.1:17990400-18009368 GCA_034509185.1 Euphonia xanthogaster | reverse complement strand
TTCCTCTCCAGGCCTGGCAATCAAGGACACCTCACTGCCTCAGGGCCCAGAGATGGGAACAAAAGGGACTTGGGGGGGGCAAACTTGGGGTCAATGACTTCATTCCCTGGAGCTGGAATTGGCAGATTCACCACAATATGCAAATGGACCAAAATTTTATAAAAGTATAAAAACCTATGAAACATTTTCCATTTTGGGTGCAGCCCCTGGGGGATTTCATCTGCCCTAAATGCACCTGCAGGCCCCTCAATAAACAGAACTGCTTTTTATTCCCTTAATTCTGCCTGGCCTCTGGTTTTAGGTAGCCTGAAAAGGCATCAGGACCCTCACTGGTTTCACACTTTTGCCCTCTGTTGTTATTACAAACACATTCCTCCAAGCTGGGATGTCTCAGCTCCATTGGAAGGAGAATTTCTCCCAGCCTGGGCCACTGGCATGGTGACAAATGCCCTGTCCCCTCACTGCTGCCACTGTCAGGGGCTGCAGCTGCAGCATGAGGGGGGTCTGGGGAATCACCCACAGACCCTGCAGCACTCAGCCTGGGCTGGGCAGGATTCCAGCAAAAGCAGCTTCTGATGGCCAAAATCCCCTCACTCTGGCACTGCTCATGCACTGCCACAGAATGTTTCCCTTCTGTGGCTCTCAGACCCAAGCCCAGCCTCTCTGGGATATCAGGAATTGGAGCAATCCAAAGGTTGTGTCTGGAGGATGCTGCTGTGACTCAAACTCTGCCCCTCCTGCCACCCCTCTGCAGCAAATGTTCCTCTGCTAAGATGTGCCCCTGGGGTTAGTGGCCATGCCTCAGAGCTGACAGCTTTACCAGGCACACTGCTCCTGTACAAGATCAGCTCTTCCCATCCAGAGCCCCTGAGGGCTCCTCAGACATTGGCAGGACAAGAACAGATCACCATCCTTTCTGAAATGTGACACTGCTGTTCATTTTTTATTCACTTTTCCATATCAAACAGCACATCTGGGTGCCCTGGCTGGAAGCCAGCTGGTTTTCATCCAGAACCCTGGTCCTGGCATTTCCCTGGGTCTGAATCCAGAACACACAAACCTCGTGCCCACAATTTGCTGCATTTCGATGGCATCATCTCAATCTTTAATGCCACAAGAAGCACCCAAAAATGAGTTGAACACTTGCTTTCTTTCAGTATCATAATCTGAGGAACACGCTGAAAAACCTGACACATAAATTACTCCAAGATATAATGAGACAAGGGACTGGAATTAAAAAAGTCTCACTGCAATGAGAAATCCACTATGAGGAAGTTCTAAAACACCAAAGCCCCCAAACCTCCCTTAAATCTAAACCAACACATTCATGTCCTTTCTCTGCATGAACAGATTTGAACATATTTAACATTAATCCTAAAAAAACACTGCTTGCGTTGTCAGTGACAGATTAAGCACAAGAATGAGCAACAAGAGTCTGATGAGATCAGGTTTTTTCAGTGAATTTTAAGGTTTATCAGCAGAATCTTTGAAATCTGAATATGATTTCCACTGTAGGTAATTTCTATCTGAATTCTGCCTCCCTGTTTAGTCAGAAATAAATAATTAACATTAATTTGTGCCTTGCTTATGCTCCAGGAGTGTTTTTAATCACTGACCACGGCTTCCCATCAGTGGAGAGATCCTAAAACACCCAACAGCTACAGAATTAAAGTGCAAGCCCACAGGTCCTGTGCACCCTTCCCTGGCCTTGTTTTCTGTTACACAACACCCATGGACACTGATGGGAAACTAAGGATGGTAAATAGGAAAACTTGGGGGAACTCCTGAAATCAGATATCTGTGCTCTGTCAGCTGAAACGTGGAGCAAGGATTAACTGAGTTATCCAAAGCTGCAGAACAATGCCTTAACTTGGGAAGACTGGAATTTTTTCATGGTTTATGGAAATGATTTCAATTATAGGTCTCTGGTGCAATTTCAAACCAGCAGATTAGAAGCAAAAACCAATTTCAAACCAGCAGATCAGAAGCAAAACCCAACACCAATAACTAGAATAAATATTCCAAAGAACTGCAATAATGTTTGAGGATCCAGACTACCAGGTTGCAGACATCTCTCACTTCCCTCAAAGGTAATCATGATTTTGGGATGGGAGAAGGAAAGCAGGATTTCCTCACTGGGGCTTTGCTGTACTATTATGCCCCATAGAAGCCAAAATTCTACCAGGAAGTTTCTCAAAGTCTCTAATGGCAAAGAGCAGAATAAAGGCAAGTAAAGAAAACTAAAAAAGAGCAAGAATGTGCCAGGTTATAACTCCCAGCAGGGCAGGTGGGTGGGGAATGCAGCACCCAACCCTCACTATTCCTCCCCAAACCCCATTAGCAACACCCTGCAGGACACAGCAGCTGAACAGAAGGGAATCACTCCCCTGAGCTCCCCAAGAAACAAAACGTTCCCTCCCTTCTCCCCTGCTCAGCTCCTTCCCTTCCCTTGCCAGCCCTCCAGGCTGAGCTCTGAGTCCCCGAGCTCCCCTCCCCTCCCAGCCTCACCTGCTGCAGCCCCTGGGGCTGCCCTTTAGTGCCTTGAATTTGTCTCTGATGCTCCTTGGAGATGCAAATGGGATTGACCTGTCACAGTCAGCAGCAGAGGTGCTGTAGCTCCAAGCTCTGGGTTTAATTGCTTACACACATTAGAATTTCTGGAATTTCTGCCAAAAGATTTCCCTGCTGTTTGCTCTGTCTGCCCAGCAGTCCCCTCAGCACAAGATTTCAAACACTTGTTCTGCTTTTTGGCTTAGCCTGGAATTGAGTTCAGCTGCTCAAATCTTGTAAATTTTTAAATGGTGTCACCTGCAGTTTTCTTTAAAGAATGGACTTTTTTTCCTGCATTGAAATTACTTGATCAGTGTTTCAGTATTTGGACTTTTCTGCCATTCTGACACCATTGAGTTGCAGCCTCAGGAGAAAAAGCAGTATTTTTTAAAGCTGCTACCATTGCAAAAGGCAGGATTTTGTCTCTTTCCCTTCCAATATTGCCTGCAAAGTCTTGACATCAAAAGTGTCATTTTCTGAGCCCAGGAGAATTCAATGACCTGTGGTTTGGTTTTTTTAAGCCAGACAGATTTTTTCTGCTTTGACAGCATTTATGGAATGATATTCTGTGGGACTAGTTTACAAGGAGAGATCATTCCGGATGTTTAAGTACCTGCCTGTTTTCCCTACTAAATCTCAGGTTGCTGGAGAACCTAAGGAATGTTTGCTGCTTGTTTTTTAGAATAAATCCATGATTTGTAAAATGTAACATGTGGATGAACTACAGAAGAAGGCAAACTCCAGTTGTGACCACAGCTTTGCTCTGTTTCAGCATTCAATGACACAACCAAACCCTTCAGTGTGCTGAGACTGCAGAGGTTCTGCATTGATGAAGAAATTCAAGTGATTCTCGACTAAAGGCAGCAAAGCTTTCCTCAGATGAGAGGTGATTCAGGGCTGTCCCAGCCATTATTTGCAGTGTCTGCTCTTTGGAGGGATGGCAAATTTCCACCAGGCTCACCACGAGCATGAGGATGCTCTGCCAGTGGCAGATCATAGATCAACCTCCAAATTTTCAGGAACAAAATGTCCTGGCAGGAACACTGAGGAGACAAAATGCTTTGGCATTATTGGGGAGTTCTGTCCTGCTACATGAAAATGAAAAGAGAGGCAATTGAATCATCCCTGCAGTGTGCTCAGCCAAAGTGGGTTTCCTCTGGGTTTTTCTCATCCAGTGAAAATACAATTTATATCCAGGAGTTGTGGGGTACAGGACACTGTGGAGTTTAATACAAGGAAAGCAGTCAGAAGGAATATTTCACTATGGTCATTTTTATCACCTCAGGCTTACAGAAAACAGCACAGAAAATGTAATAGAGAAATACTGAAACCTTCCAAATCCTTCCCAAGCACAGACAGCAGGACAATAAAACCAGCTGGAAGGGACTTTATTCCTTGCTAGCAGAATAAAACCTCCAAAAAGGTCCCTATGGCACCAGAACCAGGTTCCCAAGGAGCAGCCAGAGCTCCTTCTCCTTTCCCAGGAAGTGTGGTGGGTTTGGCACAGGTGAGCCTCTGCCTGGCAGGAATCCCTGGCACAGGTGAGCCTCTGCCTGGCAGGAATCCCTGGCACAGGTGAGCCCCTGCCTGGCAGGAATCCCTCCTCCCTGCAGATGTTTGTGGGTCTGCAGCTTTGCCTCTGAAGGCAAAGTCCTTTCTGATAGGTGGCAGGACACAAAGACAGTCCAGAGCACTGAATGCTCTGCTGGGGAGCTCTTTAATTCCCCTTTTTTTGTAGGTTTGCTAGAACAGACTCTTTACTCTGAATGAATTATGGCTTCATTCCCTGAGCAAGCACCACTCCCCACCAAACCATGCAGTGAAACCAGGCCTGGAGCTGGAGAGAAAGCCACTGAAATGCCCAGAAACATCCCAACCAAGCAAACAAACAAGTGGGAAAGCAATCTGTCCCAGGCCAGGAGCAGCAGGGCTGGCCCTTCAGCAGAGCCACTGGGGACAGGGAGGTTCCACTTGGGTCCCTTCCTTCCCACAGAGCACTGTTCATGTGCACAGTGACATCTCCTAGAACTCCTGGAATCTTTGTCTTCTAGAAAATAATTCCAAACGTGTATGAAGTTAAAAATTGTCTCCATTTAACTCTCCATATGCAAAAAAGCATGAGAGAGCTTCCCCATTTGGTGTGCTGGGGTGAGAAAGTGTTAGTAACTCATTCCTGTGACTTATCCTCCCATCATTCTTAGTCAATTTTCTTCAGTAATTTTAGGTAATTATTTTAAATGCCTCTTTTGAAACTCGAAGCTGGAATAATTTTAGATAACTCCCCGATGAAAGCACTGGGAGGCTTTATAAATCCATGTGCCAGCCTCTCTGGAGACATTCCAGACCCACCTGGCTGTGTTCCTGTGTCACCTGCTCCAGGTGACCCTGCCTTGGTAGGGGTTGGACTGGGTGATCTCCAGAGGTCCCTTCCAAGCCTGGCTGCTCTGGGATTCTGGGATAAAGGGCAGATTAGCATGGATTTAGCAGGTGCCATAAATGCTCTGTGAAAATTTTCCAGAAAGCTGCATAACTTGTTTTTCTGATTTTCATAATCTTGTAAAAGCTGTTTGCTGTGCACCAACAATGCTGATTTTATACCAGCTCAGCTCCTAGAGATTCCTAAATGCCCACACACAAGGGTAGAGGGAGGTGCTTTGCAATTTGCTGGAAAATCAACCAAATCCATCAGAGGAAGGAGTGAAGTACATCCCCTCATCTGGGATTTAACACTTCCCTTATTACCAGGCAAACATGGGCTCCCAGATGGACAGAAAATCAGTTTGGTTGAGCATGTGGGAGAAAAGGTTGTTGTAAATATTTCCTCGGGTTCGTGTTTGTCAGCAGTCTGCCCTGTTTAATAAATGAGTTGTTTCATCATGCTTCTCTTCAGTTCCCACCAGGCCTGTTAAAACCTGCTTGTAAAAAGAAAAACAGAATCCAACACTTCCCTATTTTTCCCAGTACCTCCTACAGCAGCGTGCTGGTGAGCATTCCCTACACGGATTTCATGAAATCAGAAATATGGATTTGTACTTCATAGCCCAGGGCAATGCACACATGGACCTTGTCTGGATCTGAGCCAGGAATACTACATTATTACCCTTTTATTATTATTATTATTATTATTATTATTATTATTATTATTATTAATTGTTATTGTTAATGTTCCATTCTGCCAATGTCTCACACAGCTCCAGGAACACAAACACAAAAGGCAAATATCCAGTGCTTACCTTCAGTGGTTCCTCAAAAGCCACTCTAAAAGTGCTGGAAGAGCCAGAGGAAGTGGGAAGAGCTGAGCCCTGGAGCTGCACCCGTGCCCACATGGCTGCCCCAGGGAGGAAGCAGCAGCTCAGGTGGTGCCAGCCCTCCTGGTGCCGTGGGACAGCAGCAGACACCCAGGGGCACAGGGATGCTGGAGGACACCTGCTCCCAGCTGCTTTGGGGCTTCTTTGGAAAGGGCTTCAGGCAGGGAGCAATCTTGGGTTGGAATTCAGTGCCAGATCAAGCCAGGAACCAGCAATTATAACTTCATTTCATTTCAGCAGATAGCAAATTACAGGTGCACCTGCATTTTCTTCCTCTTTCTCCCTCATTTCTCCCTTTTCCCTCTCCTTTATCTGCCATTTATGCCCCATTTCCCCCTTCCTTATCAGTACAGCACCTCAGCAAATCACCACCTGGTTTTCTTACAGAGGTCACAATGTTTACCCTCATGGTCTTGGCATAAAACAGCTAAAAACTTCCAGCATTGCTATTTTGAATCAGAGTATCAGCCCTGGTCCTCCCTCAAGGATGAATAGCCTCAAATATGTGCCTTTCTGAAGCCTCAGTTTGCTGCACAGAGCAGGAATTCAGCATTGTGGGGAATTTCATTTCCTGCTTTTCCTCCCAATTTGCACCTATGACTCACATCCATTCCACATTCCACAAACCCTCCTGCAAAGGTGAAGCTCCTAAAGCAAATCTCTGGGGCTGCAGCATTCCCAGAGTGCCTAAACACACTGCACAACAACTCCAGAGCTTTTTCTCCCAGTGCCTCCTCACAGCTGCCTCTCTGCAGAGATGGAGGGTCCTGCCCAAAGCACGCAGACTAACACTGCAAGTAAACTTATGGGTGTAAGGAGGAGGGAAGTGGCTGACAGGCAAGTAAAGCAAAAATATTTCCTGATTCTTACCTACCCTGAGCTCCCAAAATTAAAGCAGAAAACAGTTGCATTCCAAACTGGCTGTAAAGCTGCGTTAGTCCAAGAAATCTGCTGTCTAAACAATTGTTTTCTGTGGGGGCTTTGTTGAATTCACTGTGCTGAGTACGTTTTTATTTGTTGGTAACTTTCCTCACAGTAGCACTTTTTCATTTTGGCCTCTATCAAGTATAACATCTGATAGAGAATTGGTGAATAAAAAGTTTGAAATCTAGGTGAGAAGACAGGAAAATCTGTAATCTGAAGCATTTTACCTTTGCAAATGAGATTATCTGACAGCCACTCACCTCATACCCGGCCTGCTTGGCTAACTCCTGTAGCAACAGTATTTTATGAGCACAACTGCATCAATCTGAGCTGAAAAATAAAAAAAGGAAAGGAACTTTGGGCTCAGGGCCTGAGCACTGGAATGAGAATTCCCTCTTTTTCCCTAGGTCTGCAGTGGCAGGAGGAGTCCTGGAGTGAACTCCCCAATTCTAATTCTCCTGGCTGAGACTCCTGATGCACTCCCCAATCCTAAAATTTCCAGGTTCATTTTTCTCACTCTGACAGAGGGAGAAAGAGCTGGAAAAAAAAAATCAGTGTAGAGCTGTCATGAATGACAGGAAAAGCCTTAGAAAGCTGCTGTTCTCAGGGCCAAGATTAAGATTGTTGTTCCCTAAGCAAATTCACTCCATGGTTTGGCTTTCCTGAGCACTCAGTGCAGCCCTTTCCCTGCAGCACTCCCAGGAGCATTCCCAGCTCCAGGCTTCCCAGCCCGGGCAGGCAGGAATGGAAGCCCCGGGGGCTGCTCAGCCCCTGGGCAAGGACAGCAAACTGTGCCTGGGCAGCAGGGTCCTCACTGCCAGTCCAGATTTGCATCCACCTGCACATCCAGACATCCCAGCGGGAATCCAGAGCTGCACCTCAGGAGTTCAGGTGAGAATAAAGAAAGCTGGTACATCCAGACCATTATTGTTCATGCTGCTTTGTGAATTTATTTCTTTAAATTTTCCACTTGTGCTCCTGCCAAGAGAGATCTATTAGACAGAAAGCAGCAAGAGTAAATCTTTATCATTTTGTTTCAAACTATAAAATAATTTACATCACATATTTTACTTACTTTTGTCTTTTTTGTTTGTTTTTTTTTTGAAACCACAAACATTCCAGCATCACACTGTAGGAATAAGAATAACAATAGAAAGCATAACCTTTTGCATAGTATTAAATGAACAGACAGAGTAAGTTCTTTATTTACAATTATTGTCTAGATAAAAAAATTCATAAAAACAGATGAATGAACATATATTAATAACCCCTAGTGGGATGGATTGCCAATGTACCACTGTATTGTTGTCCACAAATCTCATGCTGCTAAGTACAGTACGTAGAGAGCGAGCATTTATATATTGCAGGGAATTTTAACAAACTGATCATTTTGGTTTTTGATCCATTGTTCCCATCACAGAGAGGTCAAGCAATAAAAGAAAGGAATTGTGATGCACGACTTGTAGTTGAAAGGTCATAGCTATTCTGCTTTTAAAAAAAAAAAAAGTCTATCATTTATCATATACATAAAGCACAGTCTCTGCTCACAAAAGCCCAAGTTTTCTATGCATCTCAGTTTATATATGTTTTACTATATATACACAGAATGCAGTGTTCATTTTCTTAACAGTTTTCAAGTCTGCAAATGGTACCTTAGGGAGGGGTACTCCTACAGGAAAAAATTCAAAAATAATTAAAAAAAAAAAGAAAATGGAACTGAGAAAAAATATGAAGAGTGTTGGAAAACCAAAAGGCAAACAGTCAGTGTGTTAAGATGCTGAAAAGAAACTGTTCCAGTATTAATAGCTTCTGTAGATGTTCAAGTCCAAAGCTAGAGGCTTCCCTGTAAATAGATACCACTTTTGTCTTCTGGCCAGAGATGCCCAGAGGCCCCAGGGAGCCCATCCGTGCTGGAGTCCCCAGTTACAGAGCACCTTCCTGCCTGGCGCCCGCCCCTGGCTGCTGGGGCACAGCTGGGGCTGCTGCCAGGTGCCCTGCCCACCCGGGCACCCTGCCTGCCCCTCGGGGCTGCCATGAGCCACAGCCAGCAGAGCTCCCAGCCCCGAGTCAGGCCGCCGGCAAGGGGAGCTGCTCAGAGCTTTACCTGGCTGAGAGTCCTGACGCACCCTGAAAACACCAGCCTGCAGTTTGGCCATGAGTCTAAGCTTGGTTTGGAGAGTTCTGGCTCGGTTAAGCTGCTGTGACTGCAGAGATGCACCACTGTGTGGAGCCAACTCTAGGACAACCAGAATAAAACACCTTAACAACTCAACAGACCGAGATGGTTGGAGGGTGTTTTGTTCCAACACGCCTGGCATAATCGATGGTGGAATTCCAAATGTCTTTTGCACTGTACAGTTATGGAAAAAATCATATGCTGAAAAGTCTCCAAGCAAACTTTATATTAAATACAAAAATTATTTATGAAAAATCTGTGATCCACAAAGTGCTTAGCATTCAAGTGGTTGACATAGCAATTGTATAAGCTCATAATTTTTACGTTTCTAGGGCTGTTACCATCTTGAAAAACGTTTTTTGCCTTCCATACTGCAGGTTTTCAAAGCAGCTTTCTTGGGAGAAAGCTGAAGGTAAAATAATGTATTACTGTGTTACTGCAGGAACACAAGCTTCATTAAAAAAAAAAAAAAATCACACAAAGCACATCTCAATACACAATTAATAAAGATTCGTTCAGTCCTAATAGTGCAGAAATTATATTTTTCTTTAAAAAAAAAATCAAAGCAACAACCTACAGTGATTTTCATCCAAAATGCCAACAGCCCATACTTTGCAAATAATAAGGAAATAAATGCCTAAAGTACTAATTGAAAAGGATTAACACAGTATATCACGAGATTTTAACATTTCTTTTATCTCCATATAGACAAACCAAATATAACTTATTTTAAATTATAAACTCATTTAATGTCTCTCTAAAAATAGTTTCTGAAGCCATTGCTGTATGTCTGAAGAACGAAATAGCCTCCATTCCTGTATGTTGCACCAAAACGAGTTCAAGCAGATTATCAGAGGGAAGGAAGGGAAACAAAAAGGAGAGAACCTGATCATTTTGATTTTTATTTGAAACAAAGGAAGCCTGGTTTACCTCCCTGTATATAGGATCACAATGCTACATCCAATGTGTTATATTTTGGCTTCTTTTGTTATTTACTAGCAGTATCTACATTATTAACAAAAAAGAAAAAAAAAAAAAAAAAAAACAAAGACCAAAATAAAAACCCAAAAAGGAAATCAGGCAGAAATCAGAGCACGGTTGTAATAAAATATCCAGGGTGCGAGAGTACAGACATTTTCAATGAGCTGAGCTGAGCCATTTTTATACTACTTCGGCAGGAAGTGCTTTCTTAACCCTACAAATAGTTAAGGATATTATCTACAGGTTTGTAAACAAATTACATTCTTTTTTAGGACATAAATAAGTTAAAATAGTCAGAGCAATTTGAGCAGAAACAAGGCAACATGCCAACAAAGAAACTTTATATATATATAACTATATATATATAGATAGATATATACATATATATAATTAATTATCTATATACTTATATGTATATATCTCTATATATAGTCTCATAAATGTTTAAGTTCCTCTGTCCAACTGGTGCAAATCTACTGTGCAAGTTAAGCTTTGCAACTTCAAAAAAGTTATTTAAATTAATCTATACAATTGAGTCCATGCCACACAAGCATTTCAAAAACTCACAGACCAGTGAATTGGATAAATAGCCTCAGAAAGAAGTCCTCTGCAGTTCCTGCTTAAGGAGGAAAAAAACAACAAAAAAAAAAAACCCAAAAGGAATAAAAACAAACAAAAAGAGAGAAAGAAGGGCCAGCAGTGTACAGTACATTCATGCAGGAGGATTTTTTTTTTGTTTGTTTTTGTTTTTCTGAAAGGGAACGGGGGGTATGTAAATCAGCCATTCATTCTTTCCCCAAAACCATTGTGATCAACAATTCATTCACTTGTCTCAGAGCGAATAAGAGTTCAAACAGCTTTTCAGCCAGCAATGTTTTTAATATATATATTTATATATCTCGGTTGCTGTGGGGTTTCTTATTTTATTTTATTTGAACTTTTTATATTTCTTTTTTTTTTTTTCCTTTTTGCAGTGACCTTTTCAGCTAAAGTGATGTCTCCAGGCTATGTATTGGGCTTCCTGGACTAGAAGAGGTAGCTGATTTACTTGTATCAGTTGTAAGATTGATTCCACTGTCGATAGCACTGTTGTTCTTGTTCAGCGAGGACGGTGGACTCGAGTTTTTCTTGAGAGCAGGGTCTTCTTCTAGGTCTGTGTCATCAATGAGTGGGATGTGGGGCTGGGAATCTTCTATCCTAAATTCAGGATGAGTCATAAAGTTGTGAATAGAGGTTCTAGATTCTGGTTTTTCTAAACCTTCATAGAGAGAGCTACGGAATGCCTTCACGACGCGGATCTGGGGGGAGAAAAGGAAAGGGCTGTCAGAGGGCACCTCCCCAGGGCACAGCAGGGCAGAGAACACTTGGTGAAAAATGTAGCACATGGTTAGGGCAGTGCAGGCAGCTGGAGTCCAAAGTCTCTGGATGTTATATGCATAAACGAGTGGCTCAGTTATGTGCATTTTGAATGTCTGTACCAACTGCAATATTAAAATAAACCAAGGTTTAAAGCCATCAAAGAACTGATGGGGAGGAGTGGTTAAAGAAAGCCAAGGTCCACTCGTGTGGTACATCCCTAGTAAAAGACAAGCCATGTTAATTGTAATGCAAATGTCAAACCATGCATGTTGATAGTTTGTTTTGTTTTGTTTTTTTTGCAGTGAGTAAGTAGAAAGGCTTTTTTTAAATTAAAAAGTCTCTTTTGTATTGTTGTTAAAAAAACCATTACACATAACATATCACACTTCACAAACAGAAAAGCACGGAACACGGACACGGTTGGATGGGTACGTATGAGACAAACACAGGAGCCAAGTGTAAAAACTAGAATATCAATGTTTTAAAGCAAAATCTAAATGGATGCAGCCAAGAGCACAAAAAGCCAAGCAGACAAAGTACTAAGCGCAATCATGCTACCACAGGGAGGGGGGGAAAAAAAAAATCACAGTTACCACATGAACAGAGATAACTTGCACACAACAACTACACTTGGAAGCCTGGATAATGTGAACATAGTATCGTTGAACCAACTTTTATTTGTCCTTCATGCAGATGTGAGGTAAACACTCGAGTATAGACCCACTGTTCTAGCCATTCAGCTTGTTAATAAATAGAAGAACATGTTATAAAATGATGGGTTGGTTGTTGGGTTGAATTGAGTCCCATTGTTAGCAGCGAGATGTTTGGATTTGGTGTCTCAGTCGTGCAGTTAAATGCTGAAAGCCACACGATTTATGCCATATATGCAGTCTTTAAAGCAGGTCAGTGACCTGTGCCAGGGGCCACCTAATGCCAGAAACCACCTGGCAGGAAGAGCAGAGGTGAAAATCAACTCAAGACTCAGGCCAGCGATTCTCAGGGATGGTGCCCACCATTTTCCCAGTAGGAAATGGGAGGAGCAGAGCGAGGAGTGGGGACGCTACATCCTCTGCGGGTGGGCAAAGGGAGGGATGCTCTCTAGTCCCAGGGTAGTCCCTACCAGTTCTCAAAAGAAGTGAAGGGTTGTGCTGGGTTACTGCTGAAAAAAACAGAACTTTTTGGAAGGGGGTGGAGGGGCAGAGAGGAAAAAACAGAATGGCAAAACGTGATCTGTTGGCAAATGTTTCATGACTAAGTATGAGTTCTATCCCTCTACTTCCATGTAGTCCATGAGCAAACCTTGAGCATTTCTCAGGGGGGAGACTAAAACACAGGCAGAGGCAGAAAAGGTGCAAGCAGGTACTGTGAAAGCTTCTCCACACACATTTGAAATGGTTTGGTGGTTGGCATGTGGATCTTTTTACATGTAAATATGCTGCACATTGTTGGTTGGCCTGATACGCCACTGCTTTGGAAAGCTTCAATTCCTCCTTTCCTTGGCAGACTGCACGTCAGTAATGGCACAGGGCCACAGGGGTCCAGCTGTGGGGTCCAGCTGGTCCCATGCTTGGAGCTGGCCAAATTGTACAGGATTTCAGCACATTTGAGGAGAAGGCTGACTTGGTTAGGTTTGGGGTTTTTCTCTGTTCTCCGTTCTTGTTCATGCGCTCTAAATTTGGATATTCGTCATTTTTTAAAATCTTAGCAGCTGAAGTCCTGCCATGTTCAGATCGTTGGGTCAGATCAAATACTCTCCCTTCCCTTCACAGATAAATCTAGTAACAGCAGGGCACAGTACAAAGAGTAGCTCATGTGACTGTTTATGCTCCAGGTAAGAGGACTGGAGTGGCACAGAACGGCTCAGCCAGACCTTGGGGTGTGAGATCGTGTTAGGTTGGCAGAGGCGCAAGAGCGAAAATTGTCTTGCACAAAAAAATCAACAAACAAATTTCAAATCAGTTTCACCCACTGCAATCACACAGTGTACCTAAGAGAGCTCCTGGAATGAAAACCCAGGGGTTTTTGAGAGCTGAATCTGAGCTGTGAGAGGGCTCTGTAGAGTAAAGAGAGTGGGGTAAGGGATTCATCTGCACTGCTAAAGCCAGAAAAGGCGACAAATCCCTTCACTATCTGTGCCCTCCTAGCTCGTCTTTTAAAGTGCAGTCTAAATGAGGAAAAAAATGGTATGACTGTTGAGGCAGCCTTAAAACCACATTCCCATATTGCCCTAGTTTAAATCAGGAAACTTTTTGTACCATGGGTACTTTATAGTATGGGCTGATGACGTGACATTTCTGCAAACCTCCCCATTATTTCTGCCTTCTACACACAAATACCAGTCACCTCTTCAGCTGCAGCTGGATGCTAGAGCTTATCAATTAACAAAATAAACCCATTATCTTGGGAACAGCCACTTCTTATGGCACAGACTTAGGTTCTATTTGCCAGCTGCGTTCTTTATGGTGAAGGGAAATTTTTACCTAAATAAAAGCGTTTGATATTCTCCTGAACAGATCCAGCAGAATCCAAAGAAAGGAAAGCTTTTCTTCATGACACAAACTGTATTTAAGCCTGCAAGATCTAGCAGGGCAGGAACTGATGTCAATTTGTGAGCTCCACATCCCACAGTAGGGAAAGCATCTGTATTGCTTTAATACCAATGTTTGGCATCTCATTTGGATTTAACTCCAAGCCCCTAGTCAACGCAGGGAAAACTGCAGATTCCAGCTGTGTTTGACAGGCAGCTCTGCAAACGTGCCTGCCATGACCTGGATTTGGGGCTCTGCAGTGGCTCTGGAATTAATTAATTAATGAGCCATTAATGAGCAGGGGAGCAATGATGACTTTGAGCTGCATGGTCTGAAGATAGAAGTGCAGCCTCTCACTTTGGGTGAAGGTGTGTGGCAAATTTTTTGGCCTGGACTGTTTGGGTTTTGCAAGATCATTGAGATGTTACTAGAATGGCTTCTACTTGTTCACACTGGTTGGCACTGGAAATATTAGCTTAGGACTGCTTCAGCTCTGCTGACACCTGAGGTAATTCACCTTCTGAAGGCAATGGTAATGGAAAGGCCAAACTGGGCAAGTCCCTCAAGCTGACAATAAATCAAATTAGATTTCTAAAGAGTTTTCTTCACAAGGGAGCAGTAGAAACCCATAACTTCACCTAAAATCTCTCTACAGAGGTGTATACTAGTTTTCCATTGATTTTTCAATTTAGAGGAAACTCCTCCCTCAACTTAAAATTTTGCATACTGAGCTTGGCATCCAGAAGAAAACTTTTTTTTTTTTTAATGTCACACATCATTCAGCGACAGAATTTCTGCATTGCAATAAAATTCAAAATCTCCTTCAAAGCCTGTCCCCCAGTGGATCAAATTATTGCTTGCAGGGACAAAACTTAGTGGAAACAAAGGCAGAGGTTTGTTGCATATAAAGGTGGCATTTTGGTTTCTCTACCATAATACTACAATATTTAATCTACCTATTATAGCTGATCCAACTCCCAGATTTAAAAATATTATTTTCCCAGAGTTACATGGCCCAACAGCAACAAATTCTTGTAATACACGTTTAAATTCAAGATTTGAGGTAATATCTGGAGTAAAAATGTTTGGGGGCTCTGCTGAAACAAAGCCCAGGCAGATTTTTTTTTTTTTTTTTTAAGATAAAATAAAGCAAATGAACTTGGGATGTAGTTATGGCTGTAAAAGCATGGAAAAGCAGGGACATCCATGATGGATAGAACCTGGGAAGTGTTGGTTTAGTATGAACTATGTAGAGTTCATGTAATGGTGTTTCTTTATGAGACTGACAATGCTGAGGGAAGACAAACAGTGAGATACAGCTCCCTTTTCTCACAGTAATGGAGACAACAGAAAAAAATGAACTGCTTTTAACAAAAGACTGCAGGGACAACACTTCAGGACATTTTTGACATTGCTATAAGTTTCCACTTCTTTCTTCTCTGGAGCTGTAACAGAAAAAAACTCTTCAGCTTCATCCCACCTTGAAAGTCAGATTTATTATACTGCATCAGGCAAGAAAAACAAAAAAACAAAAAAACAAAAACAAAACAAAAAAAAAGAAATAGAATTTTAGATACTACAATTTTTTTTTTCCCATCAGAAGAAAAAGATGATATTCAGAATGTCAGTCCTAAGTACAACCATCTAGGCAAAATCTCCAAAGCCTGGTAAGCACCAAGAGCTGTGTTCTGGTTGGTAGTGTGTGGGCTTATACTCGAATGTTTACCTGGCTTCATCTAAGCCAAGTATCTGGAGTTTGGTTCACATTCATTTCAGGCTCAAGGTTAAAGACTCACAACCTCTTTTTATTTCACTCTCTCCTGCTGAACCCTTTTGTCCAATGTTCTCTAGCCCTCTGGGAAAACAAACACATTTAATATTCAGACAGTAGAGAGTAGGGCACTGCAACAGCAAATAAATTCAATACTGAAAGGTCAGTAAGGTGATTAGTATAAAATTGTAAACAAGAGGTCAATTTTGCAAAGAGATGCCAACTCTTAGGTGTAACTGAGACTATTCTAGGTCAAGACTAAACTGTACAAAGGTAAAGGAGTTTGGTCAAGGACTGTTGCATGGAAAGCTTTGAAATAGAAAACATCTCCAGTATATTGGGATTTCTTTTTGAATCCTCCCAGTTTTAGGTGAGTAAAATCAGATTACGTCTCCACAAGAGATGCTGCTTGAGTTGGGGTCACCTGCAAATGTTGTGCCTCATATATTCTGGGGAATAGGATGCAGAAGTTGAGCAAATTCAAATATAAAGTTAAAAAATCTTGTATTAAAAAAACATATATAAAACGTAGAAATTCTAGTTTTCTGCTTTAACGAGTGAAACAGATGCAGAACACTATCTGTGCTACTCTCTTCCCACCTAAAGATGCAGCAAGCCCTGCAAGTGCTGCTCAAAATTCAAACCACAGGCAGCAAGGAAAGCAGAGCACCCCACAGGCCTGGTTCTCATTTCCACAAGGGCTGAATTCCACTGTATTTCAGAGCAAAAGAGCAGAGCCCTGTGCAGGGCTTCCACTTTCCACAGCAGAATTGCTGCAAAATTATGGACTTGGACATTTTTGCATCAGATTTAAATAAATCACACAAGCCTTTAAAAGAACCTGTTTGTGCTTTAGGATCTGACCCTTCCTGCCATTGCACATCTCCACTCCAGGGCTTGGGTTTATATTTAGGCTCTAAATCTGCTTAATTATCCTTCAGGGACGAGATCCAGGAGTTGATTTTGATTTTTTTGCATATCCCAGGAGGGTTTTGTCAAACCTTGGTCAAAGGCAGTGGGAAGTCCTAGGCTTTAGCATGGAACCCCAGTCTCTGGTTCAAAGGTGCAACTTTTAGAAGCATAATTTTAGCTGTGGGTTTGACTGAAGTTCTGCTTGTTCCATTTCCCCCTGTGATGGTTAAACCTTCCTGTACAGAAATTGCCCGCTGGGCTTGGTCTGTGATCTGAATGTAGATCAATACTGAGCAGCAATCTTTGCCTCAACATTTATTAAAATAGATGATTTCTTTAAAAGAAATTAGTTCCCATTTTTCTTCATGAAAAAATTCCATCCAAACAAGACTTTACCTCAAGTTTTAACTCTGAATTTTGAATTATTTCCTTCAGAGAAAATTAAATATGGAAGAAATAGAAAAGCTCTTCATACACAACAGCTTGCAAAAAACAGTTAAATGAACTCTTTAAGATGATCTCTTGGGAAATGGGCTGTGAAAGCCACTGCAGCTGGGCTTGCTGGGTGCCTCACGTGGGTGTGACACAATTTGCAGATGCTCCTGGCCTCAGCAGAGCCCTGGGTGACACCTCCCCCTGTCCATGACAGTTCCTGCCCTCGTGCCACCCCAGCAAATGCTGAATGTTCTACACAGGACACGTTCCTGGCACATCTCAGAACCAGTCTCTGATTAAAGGGGAATGGGAAAGGTTCTCTTGGCCAGCAAGTGAAGCCCCAGTTCTGGAGGCTGTGGCCCCTCCGAGTGAGGCAGAGCTCAAATCCAGCCTTAAGGGTGCTGTGCTCTGCTCTTGCAGGAAGATGCTTCTGAAAAACCAACCAACCAATCAACCAGGCAGAAAAATAAGCTAAAACCAAAACCTTCAGAGATCTGTGTGATGGACAAATATCTCTGAGAGCATTTTGGGGTTGATTGGTGAGGTTTGAACTGCTGCTATAAAATTTGGAGCCCTGACTCTGGGTTTTCTCCTGTCTCACCACACAAGTTGGTCATTTGAGGCCACTGCTGCTGGGGTTCATGTACTAAAAAGTTTCAAGTGATTGCTTTAAATATTCACTTGTAAAAACCTCTAGCAAGACAGTTCTCATCAGAACCAAGAAAAAGGAACTTGGGAGGTCTCTTTTGCTGGGGTTTGGTTTGGTTTGGTTTGTTTGTTGTTTCCCCAGTGGTCCCTGAACTTAAAAATTAGAATATTTTCTGAAAGAAAGGAGAGATTTGTTTCAGAGACCTGCAGTTCCTGACTGATTCCACTTGGGAAGAGTATGAGCTCCATGTGAGAATGAGGGGAAGAGCGAGTACAAAGAAATGTTAAATGTGTGTCTTTCTTGGAAAATCTGCAGCTGTGTTCTTTTGCAGGGGTTACCTATTGCTACCACAAACATCTGAGAACCAGGAATACACAGAGTAGGATAAAGACTTGTTTACTTTGTGTACAGTTAGATATTCTCACCCTGTACCTAACTAAAAAATCTAGTGGTAAGAGCTTTAATCACATACTCAATTTTAAGCACTAGATAATTTTTGGTGTTACCCATTCTGAGCTTCAAAAGGAAATAAAAGATGCTCCACTTCCCCAAGGTTCTGGTTTTTTTCCCCCCCCAGATAAAACATAGAAAGAAATTTATATAAACCACAAATCCATCAAAGGTTGGACCTGAACCCACCCTGAACTCTACAGTGCAGAGCTTTCAAATGATGGAAGTTTGTGTGTTTAAATCTGTGTCTGAGAAGATCTGAGACCACCTTGCTTAACTTCCCATATTTTCATTTTCAGTGGCTTAAAGGTTTGCATATTAAACAGGTGCACATATTTAGTGTGCATTTAAATTAATTTAACCATTTTATCAGATTAAACAAAATGCCAGGTTTTAATTTGCAGGGATTTTTGCTCTATTTCAAGCTGCAATGTCTTTCAAAAGAGATAAGAGACTCACAGACCTCACTGTCATCCATTAATGGTGACATCCAGAAATTTGTAATTTGTTATTACAAGTAACACCCTGGTGGTTCACTGGGGGAACTCTAGTATTGTATTAAATATTCCCTTGTACAAACTGCTTTTAATTAAGGGGTTCCACAACTCTAAATGGGCCATATTTGTAAATAGCTGCTAATTACATGTAATAATTTGCTGACCTGTTTCACAAACCACTCTAGGGGTGGATGCATTCCACAGGCAGACTTCTCTTTAAGCAAGCACTAAGCTTTGAATCAAACATGAATTTCCTCAAAAATACTAGAAAAACATTCCATTAAAAAAATAAATTCCAAAATGTTACTATAAACTTGCAGGAGACATCTCACAGATTGGAAGGTGTCACAATGAACTTTATATTAAAAGTTAGTAGCACAATTAGTAAAGAGCTTCATAAATGCTCTGTTAAATTAGACTGACATATC
>JAYDZK010000032.1:17973377-17990300 GCA_034509185.1 Euphonia xanthogaster | reverse complement strand
TCATAAATGCTCTGATAAATTAGACTGACATATCAATAGAGCATCATGTGATTCCTATTTTTTTAATTAAGTATTTATTGATATCAGACCATCTCCACTTTGGGCACCCAAAATGCCACCTGAAATATTCCAATTGTTGCAACATCCTGAGCAAGCTTCAAGAACTACACCCTGTTTCCTTCCTATACTCTCAAGCTTTTCCCTTGATATTCCCCATAAGATATTTACATCTATTTTTAACAATCCTGAAGACTGGGAAAGGCTTCAAAATCAGAAGTACAATTATCCTATTATTCTCTTCTACCTCATAGGAAGGAGAAAATGGGGTTTGAGCTGCTCTGAGCAGCTCAGAGGAAAGCAGCCAGTCCTGTGTGCCCACACACACAGAGCTCCAGCACAGAGCTGGAGAGCAGCCCTAGGTGAGCATTTTGCCATTGGGATTTCCTCAGAAAATGCCAATTCACAAAACCATCCTCCATTTCTATGAAATTTGGATTAGGAACAGTTTTCCAGGTTCTTGAATTTGAGCAACCCACTGTAAATACCCCATTTAAAAATAAAAACATTGGGGGTGTTACTTGATGGGTTTTTTTCCCTGCCATTCATAAATTTGTGTCTTTTTATTAATAAATCCAAACTTTCCCTAAGTGTTACAATTTCTGATTTAATACCAGCAGACATCCTGCTGTGGTAATAAAACACCAACAGTCCAGAATAAGCACTTTAAATCCCAATCTCTAATTGCCCTGCCATAGAGATCCTTATCTCTGGGAAGTTTAACAAATCAATCACCTGGCTTTTATTCTAGTGAAGAAATGTGGTTATAACCACCAGGAGCTCTGGGCACCTGTTTTATTTCTCCAAATGAAAGGTGACAAAGGCTGGAGCAGATTCTGCTCTCTCCTGTTAATTAACTTCAGCCCATAACGAGTGAGGCCCTTGTTAAGACACAACAACATCCAATTCTTGCTTTGCTGCAGCGGAGAGTAGAGAGGGAAGATAAATTGTCTATTTAAATTTTATTAGATCTTTCCTCCCAGAGTGCTGGCTACAGCATGTGAAGGAAAGATTTAGCACAGCACAAGGAGCTGCTCCCAGTTTCCTGCTCAAATGGAGAAATTCTATCCCAGGCAATCATTCCCTGGATGAAAAGCTGCTTTGGGATTTTGGGGTTTTGTGCCCTGCTCAGTGTGGAAATGAGGGAAGCTGGGCTCAGGAACCTCCATGGCTTCACTTCCTCTGATCCTGCTCCTGCCCTGGAATAGTTGTGGCTGTTGGGGTGAAACTTCCCAGGCCAAACTTCCCAAGACAAAAATAGGAAAATATAGAAAAATCTCTACGAAGCAACTGCCAAAGTTGGAACCTAATTAGCTTTAGCAAAAATAAAGTTTCTCCTTTAAATCCAACAAAACTTCTGCTCTGCTCTTGCATGAAAACACTTTAAAAACCAACCCACCAGACTGAAAAAAGCAAAAGTACCCTTCAGAGACCTGTCTGATGGACAAATACTTCTGAGACTATTTGGTGATTGTTCTATGAGATTTTAATTGCTGCTATAAAAGTCATGTCTGAATGTTTGGTGTGCAAATACCGAGGGGGTTTGCACTCAAACAGGATGGAAAGGTCAAACTTGCTTTTTCCTGCAGGAGTTCTGGAATTTTACTCCCTTCTCTTGTCTGCCTTTTCTCTGTCTGCCTTCCCTTCTCTGTTGGCCAGACAGATAAGAGCAGTTTCTTCTCTGTTTGGCCAACAAACCTCAAACCCGTGTGAGGAATATACCCAATTATCTTCTGAAGTGTGTGACATCCTTGTAAACTGAGTTCTACACATTTAAATAGTCTTTTAATGCTATAATAAAATAGCTGCTCACAATCCTGAATAAATAAAAATCTAGAAAATCTAACAGAGTGAGATCTTTCTGAGCAACTGGAATTTTTCTGTTACTGAAGCCCTTCCTTATCAGCTGCCTCAAAGATTTTTTATTCACTTCAAGACTTCTTCAGTAGATATTTTGCATCTTTTACCAAATTGTGTCAGGATATTAAGATTCAGAAATCTGTTTCTTCTAAAAAATTTGTTACCATAGCAATCTTGCTGTTTCAACACTGTCCTTTAACTTGTCTAGGTCCCTCCTGCTTCAACGCTTTCCTGCCAGTGAATTTAGAGATAAAAAATCTACATCCAAATAAGACAGAGATAATAAATCTAAATAAGATAGAATAGATCTACATCTAAATAAGACAGAGATAATAATTCTAAATCTAACTAGGATAGAGAGAAAAAATCTAAAGCTAAATAAGACAGAGATAATATATCTAAAAGTATATCTATATATCTAATATGTCTAAAATATGTCTAAGATAGAGAGAACAAAGTTAAAAAAGTCTTTCATCTTTCATGTAAAGTTTAAGCCTGGCATCATAAACTAGATTTCCTGTTTCTAGCTCCTTTGCTTCCATGTCTTTCCTGGACTAGTTCCAGAGAGTCTTCCTGGTGGAATGCCCTGATATCTGAAAAGCTTTAGAATCATTAAAAGTCTGTGTTTTAGAAACAGTAGAAAATAAAACCTGACAGGGAGCCCTCAAATAAAACTAAAATCTCCTCACAATGGGTAAAAAATGACCCTAAATTCCTGTCCCCACTGTGAGTTAGCAAAGAGACAAAGAGAGAGCAACTCCTGGGGAGCATCTACTGTACACAAAGCAATCATGTCACGGGCTTTGGAGCTGACTGAAGTGGGAGCAGAGCCTGGGGAGGGGCAGAGGAGCTGGGTCTGAGGCGACTCTGGCTAAGTTGGCATCTCTGAGGGTCGGGTGCAGTAAGAATTCACACTCACGCCCAGCCGCAGCAGCAGAGGTGCTGGTAGGAGAGGAAAGAGCATTGGATAACGATACGTGACTAGGGCTAGAAATATTGGTTACATCCTGGGTCTGGCTTGTGACGGAGGACTGTCTCCTGAGAGCCCCCTGAAAGGAAGTGCCACTCTTGAAAGTATTGACTACTTCGATCTGTAACGGAGGAAAGAACGAGACAAGTTGCTTAAAGTATGGACACAGTTGCATAAGTGACAGGAATAATCATGAAAAACAACAAATCAACCGTGCGCGCGCTTCTACTCCAGCTGGAATCCAGGTGCCCCTTTCCAGGGTTTTTAGAAATGAGTCAAATTTTCTGTCTGGATAAAATGAGGCAGCTCCGTAGGAGGCGGTGGAGCTGCGTCACTTTAAACAAGTAGAAGATTTGAAATAATAGGGGGTTTTTATTTTAAAGTTTAAACCCTTTTATTTAGAGGTAAATAAAATCAGCTGGAAGACTTGATGTAACTAATCTCCACTCTTTTTTTTCCTACTGAGATTCAAATTTTGTTGTTATGTCTCTCCAGAGGGAGAAAAGTTCAGTCACTCAGTTGGAATTTGGGGCATGGGGTTGGGGATGACACTCAACCAAAACAGAAAATCTTTAAAATTCAATATATGACTCTATTTTGTCTACAAACCCAGGGTTGTCAGTGCACTAGTTTGATAAAATAATTCTTCCACTATTTTATCTGACTTTTTCTGTAATTAAAATTTGTAAAAATTTAGCATTGTGATAAAGAATGTCAGGGTTTTGTAACTGGAGATTTATAATTATTAAGGTTTTATTTTTATACAGAGCACTTAAAAGCACCGAGAAAATGATGTGGAACTGGATTGACTATTGCAGCAAATAACATGACAATTTCCCACTTATTTTCATATGCCTGCTGCATTCCCTGTTTGACAGACCCATCCTGAGCACCTTCCTCTTACTCCCCACCAGAGAGGATGAGTTAAAAACGGAGCTGAGTATTCCCAGGCATCCTTTGGCACCAGTACAAACCCATAAAAAGCAGGCTCTGGGTACAGAGGGAAAGCCAGGGATTGGCAGGAGTCAATCCCACAAATCCCTACACCCCAAAATGTCCTCTGTGTTGAATCAGCACAACCACAACAGACAAAGCAGCCACGGGAGGAATTCAACCAACTACTTGTTTGAAGCAACCCACTGTTACCAGACCATGCAACCCACGTTTCTAGAGATTCCCAGCCTAGAAAGAGGTAAATTGGTGGTATTTGTATCAATTTAAACAGCACAAATCTTGGTGAAAACCCTCCTAAATTTTCCAAGTGGGAAGCACTAGAAAGAATTTATGATTTTCTGCTGTGGTCAGACCAGTTTGTAGGGCTGCATCTTTAATAATATGGGTGTTTTCCCTCTCTTCATCTTGTCTTTGGCCATCATTGTTTATTTTCCTGCATGTTTTAATGGGAATAATCAACACAGCCAGCTGGAAAAGGGATCCCAGGTTACTGCTGCACAATTATCACAGCAAATTTTCCTCCACAAAGCCCAGGTTTGTTCTGTCTGAGCCCTGGTACCATTTCTCTGTGCACACCCAGGGCTGGGCAGGGTTCAGCAGTCCCCACAAGGTTGGAGAGCTTTGGCTTTGGCAGCAGAATTACATGTCCAGTGCAAATCTCACAGTGAATCAAAGGTAAATCACAGTAAATAAAATGTGAGGTGAGTTTGCACGTGGGGCAGGGCACGGGGGGGATCCTCAGCTCAGGCTCATGGAAACACCACATGGCTCAAACCACTGGCGGCGTGGCACTTTAAATACTCACCTGGAATGCTCTACAAAAGTAGAATTAAATACAGATCTTGGCTTCTCACGGTCTAACCCAGGTGACAGAGCACTCTTCAAGAGAGACCATTCAAAAAAGACTCTAAAGACTCTCACTGAGGGCCTGAAATGAGTGTTTCTGTGATGAACCCTGAGATGTGCAAAAGCCTTCCTGACAAACTGAGAGCCTTTGGTGCAAGAGTGGAAAGATGAGGGAAGATCTGTATTTGATGATTTCTTCAGAGAAAAAGAATTACAGACATGTAATTTGCTTTTCTCCTGAAGAAATGAACTCCAGCTGTTCATGGATATAATTCCTGGTGGGAGGATGACAACCTCCCCAGAACCCTGAAAGCTGAACATACAGGGCTGTGCTCTGCCTGAAGCCAAGAAAGAAGAGAAGAACTTGGCCCAAAAGTTTATCTCCTCCAAGCAGAAAATAACAAAGAAGAAAAGAGCTCATGGAAATAAATAGTGCATTTTGAATTAAAATGGAAACTTTTCATGACAAAGGAATGCATTTCTTTAGAACAATTCAAGCTGCTAAAGAGGAGAAAGGAAATAAAAATTCATAAGTTTAAAAAATTTCCAACACAATATAGGATGCAATCATGTTTTGATTATAGGCCTTCAGGTAGAGAAAAAATACTGTCCTACATTTGAAGCTTATCCATGATGTTGACATTTTTCACAACTCATTTTTCTCTATGTTCTATACTCTAGAAGATCCAATTTTTAGGTGTGCACAGGAAATAAAAATATCAGTGATTAGCAATTTAAAAAAAAATCAGATAGTAGCAGAATAGTCCTGGCAGAACAGATACTTCTTCCTGATTTTTAACACAGAACAGATTTTCAGAAGAATTTCTGTTGTCATTTATGTGAGTAGGACCCAGGTATCATTCCCCTAATAACCAAACAGGATATTAATTAAAAAAAAAAAAAAAAAAAAAGCCACCTTTCTGTAAGAAATAAAACAGTTTCCATTCTACCCTTAAGGGGCTACCATGATGTTTTCTATATTAAAAGCTACATGGAAACCATAAAATGAGGTGCTGGGATTTTATCCAACTTCAGAACCTCTTGCCAGGAGTGACTTGCACTGCTGGAAGGTTTGAATTGGTTCAGAAGAAAAGTTTTCATGTTTTCTACATGAAAAATGAAGGGTGAAAAATGCAGTCCAGCACCTTTGTGTGGTTTTTTAGCATCTGAAGAGGAACAATCTTTAAGCAGCAGTTATCCTGTCACCTGTATTTTTTTCAGCTTTTCCTTTTATTCTCAGAACATTCCAGGCAGTTGTTTCCCACCTGCAAACTGAATTTCAGGATGAATGTAGCAGAAGAGGAAAGAATCAAGCTGGGGGTGTAAAATTCTGACAAACACAAGCAGTTTTTGAATCTCCACTTCATAATGTTTCCATTCTCAGATGTGAGGGAACTGGAGAATCTTTCAATAAACAATCAAAAGAGGTGAGATGCGTATTTTTTTCTGTTTTTTTTTTACTTAGATTATAAAGTCTGGCCTGAAGGTGAACTTGGTGAACTTCCCAAAGGCTGTTAGACCTGCCAAGAGGGTGTGATCACTCTTGTCTTCTTTGGAACGAAGAATTTCTGAGAAAGGCACCAAAAACTTGGGGAAAAAAATTACAGAAAACTGTTGGAAAGTCCTGTCTCTATGCAATTTCAGACCCCTTTTAGATCCTTCTCAAACTTCAAACTTGCATATCTATGACAAGCCATTTGTGAAGCTTCACCACTGAATGGTCATCTGAGAGAGCTTTCCAGGAAGGAAACTCTTCCAGTCAGAGAAGGGGAGCACACATCCCTCCACAGATTCCCTATTGGATATTTATCAGATACTCCCTACTGGATATTTATCAGACAAGAGAACATCTAAATGAACAAAAGGAGGCCAAAAAAGAGCATCAGAAGTTGACAGCCAGCCTCTGGCCTAGTTATGTGCATTTTTCATGCTCCTTTCTTTCAAGTAAATTTATGCATGTCTTCACAAAACCAGAAAATTCCCAGTGGAAATCCCTCCTCTGGTGTCTTGAGTTGAACCCTCTGTTTGAGAGAGGATGTAGATGAAAAACCTCTTTAACACTGCAAAATCTCTTGAACTGACTGCCTTGTCAGCTTGGATGGGTTTTAAAGGGAGCACTCCAAGGAAGAAGTGTTGGTGGTGTGAAAACAGCACCCAGCCTGTTGTAGGTTCTTTGTTTCAGCAGTGAAGGCTTTGCTGGGAGCTGGGGCCACCTGTCCAAGAGTGACTGAAGAGAAAATAAGGACAAATAACCCAATTTACAGCACAAGTGTGGAAACTGGTGCTAGGATTGAATGACCAAGCTGGTCCTAAACCCAGAGTTCCATCCTAGTCTGCCATCCCCAGAGATATAAAATGAGGGGATGCTCTACCTTCTTCCTCCACGTCTCCAGGAGTGCATTAGACAGCAGAGGATTCCTGCAAATCCTCCCAGGGATGCTAGAGACATCCCAATCTTCTCCAGGAGCTCGACTTTTGCTGGCCTCCTGAGAAATGTGTTATAAGGGAATGAATCCATCTGGATGGGCCCCACATCCAGCAAGGATCAAATTTGACCTTAGTTCATCCCTCTCCACTGCACACCTGGGCACTGCTTTGGAATCTGTTGGCCCATTTTCTCTTTTTCTTCTTTTTTTTTTTCTTTTTCATTCTTTTTCACAGATGTGAAATGGATGCAAAAAAATCAAAGTCATTGAGTAAATAAAATGAGGAGAAAAATCACAGAGGTCTCTTGGCAGAGAGGAAGGAGACATCCTACTAAAGGTGCTTCTACAACTAAGAGCAGAAAGGAAACCAAGATGGATGTTAGCAAAGAGACATAATTAATGTTCATTTGGGTTTAAGTAGTGGAAAAGAATAATTTCTCTGTGAATTAAGTGGACAAAGAGATGCAGAACTAAAAGCTACCTCTCAGACTAGGAAGAGAACTGGAAGGATGTCATTTGCTTTGTGTTGCTCGAAGTTTTTTACACTCACCCCAACCAGAAAGACATCCTGACAGAAGTGCCAACAGGCAACACTCCTCCTACAGCCACCAGGGAGAAAAGAATGCACATTTAGAGGTCACCTTTCCCTGAAGATCACCAGTACCTGGGCACTTTTTGTCACAACTGAAATTTGAATTTTCTCTAGTGATGAGTGCTCTTGACTCAATGGAGTCAAGACACACAAGCTCAGAGCTCAAGATCCACATTTAATCACTTACCACAGACCCCTGGGAATTCCCCCAGCTTTTAATCTCTCTAAATTTTATGCTCTGCAGAAGCCAAGAGACCTCACTGCCCTAATTTAGCTTCTTTGCATCATTTTTTTTCAAAATTCGTGGCTGCATCTTCCCCCCTCCCAAAAAAAAAAAAAAAATCAATTTGTAGATGTGAAAAAGCAGAATGTGCTGTTTATCTTGGATGAAGACAAAAACCCCAAATCTTCTGAGACAAAAATGTCCTTTAGAAGATTCTTTCAAGAAAAAAGGATCATTTTCTTAATTATTCACCTCTTTTTCTTGTCAGGCTCATGTAAAACACGCACATCTGATGTGGTGATAGCTGTACTCTGCTGCAAGCTGCCAGAAATACTTGATCTCAGAAAGATCAAGCAGAGCACACCTGAGTGCAATGAAACACTTCACTGCAATGGAAAAGGCAAAATACTTCACATGATTTTCTTCAGCACTCCAGGACAAATTTCACAGCTCCTTAACCTGCACTATATTTAGCACCAGGATTCAGTGCAAAGGTCTGGTATATTAAAAAATGCCGTGGATTTTTGTGTTTGGCAAACGCTGGGGAGAGATATTTCTCAGGAATCGTTCCTAATAGCCAGCTCTTACACCTCAATATTTAATGGCTGCTTAATTCCTACTAAAATCCAGAACCACATTTTTCATTATCTAATGGGAAATAAAATCAATCCCTTTTAATCGTGATCGATGTGTGGCAGTGCCAGAACTGAACAGATTTATTTTTTTAATCAAATTGTGCATCATACTTCAGACTCAATTTCAATTATTCTGTTAGTGCAGCAATGGCAGCAACAATGTATTTTTTTCTTTTTTTTTGGAGCAAATCAAGCAATACATTTTAGAAAGCTTTCATAACATTCTGCGAGCTGACGTTGGCCAAGCAGCACAATTTCATGAGCTGTCATCACTCTAGGAGAAAAAGAACATCCAGTCACGGTATTCCCAAATCACAGATCCCTGGTTTTGCATTTTATCCCTTCATATCTTTTCAGTTTATCTCTTCTGCTGCACACACCCCCTTTGCTCAGTTCCCTTATTTTGTTTTTCATGTTTTTCCTTCAAGAACAATTAACCAGCGTCATCCTCCACACACACAAACACTCCTTGGCTTTCCTCTTAATGTTATCTTGCCTTGATCTCACATTAATCACTTCTTTGGGTGTTTCTAGCCCTTGTGGGCATTTATTTTTAGCATACCTGGGTTTGGATTCTGTTGAGCCCTCGGAACCAGAGGATTTGTCCACGTCGGAGTTCTCTCTCTGCATGATCTATCTCTTCAACATCTTCATTGAGCTCTTCCTCAGGGACCTCCTCCTTCTCAGTGAGCCTCCCTGCCTCCTTTAAAAACTTTAGCCTACTTGTTGGGATGGTTGCAATGACCTAAAATTATAAAAAGGTACTGAAAACATAAGCCTGATTCAAGAGCAACAGTATAACAATCTGCTAATTACAGAAGAGTAATCATATTTTAGTAAGGTCTGTAAAGGTGAGCTAAGCCTGTTCCTAACAGCACCTTGTGCTTGGACAACTCCATTTTAGTCCCAAAAATATTTCATTTACTGTGTAAACAATTAGCATGACTTGCACCACTAAACCCCAGTGTGGAGCAGGTTCAAAAGTCTTACCAATAAAAGAAATTGAAAATAAAACAAGATGGAAATATCTCAACGTAAAGAAAACTTAAGCAGATCGATAGCTCTGCAATTAGAGTTTGGGTATTTGTATGGTAATGGGAGGTGAAAATCCATTGTATCTCCTGCTGATAAATCTTCTCACACTCCCTTGGTTCATGGATTCAGCTTCCCTTTGTTCCAGCAGCTGGAATGCTTTTCTGGCATTTATCAAAATTGAGTTTTCTGGAAGGTGTGGATCTGGTTGCTGGATTTCTCATAGGGCTGTCTCTCACTCTGTGTCCTTACCACCAATGAATTCTGATTAACTTAACCCCTCTACTTATTCTGCTTGCCCACCCAAGTGGTCCTTGGAAATAATTAATGCAGGAGAATAATCTTTAAAAATTGCAGATACTGTAGCTGGACAATTATTTTAAATCCATTTCAGTGTTACCCTGTTGGGCAGTCATTTTCTCTTTGTTCTGATTCCTTGCATAAAACCAGGAGCAAATCATGGCAATTTAAACAAGACATTACCTGGAACACACTGAATGCTTAAATCAAATCTCCTGCAAAGCAAATTTCTAAACCCACTTAGCAAAAAGCTGCTGCAATTTTCTTTTTTTGTCTTCATTTCAGCAGCGAGCAACCACAACTGTGAAGCTCAGATGTATGAAAAATGAAGAGAGAACCAAGACAGCTGCCAGAAAATTGGTGTGGAGGGCTTTGGAAAACTGGAATGGATGCAGTGAAGACACATGGAAATGTTCTGGATATTTTCAGGGTGAAAGCAAACCTCTGGGTTTGCTGAGGGTCTCCTTGAGCTTCACAATCCACAAGGCCAGTTTTATTATAATGTTTTAAAGACAGATTGAAAAGAAAAAAAACAAAACCAAATAACCAAAGCAAACCCAGTTTCTACACTACTATAAAACCTATTTAAAGGGGGGGTTGAAAAACAAGATGCAAACCTGGAGAATTAATGGTGAGGCACGAGCAAAGACAGAACAGGAGAGAAAAAGAAAGGGGAAAAGCTCATCAATGAAATACTTACTGAAAGTCCTTCAGCCTCCCAGCTTTCAAACTACAATGCCAGCACTCTACAGAGAGAAACTACTGCAAACTCTGGGATCTGATGAAAGTGATGGTGATAAAGGATTTTTAAACCAATATTCATAAAAATAACTTTTCTGGGTCAGAAGTGTGTGTGACAGAATGTTCCTCTCCTGCAGCACCTCAGCCAAGCTGAGGGCACTCTGCTCTAATTCTTTCCTAAAGGTGTTTACATGGGGTTTTTTATTATTCTTTTATTTTCTGTATCTGCCAACACCCATCCAGTTCAGGACACAGAGTCAATAGATGCAGATTAAAGAACTAAATATTATTCCCAGGAAAATGATCACAGTTTCAATAAGTGATCAATAATTCTGGGAATGGGATATGAAATACTTTAGAAAGTCTTGGTTTTCAGAAGGGATGGGAGCTGTTTGAAAACTGTCCCTCCAAGCACCTCAAATTGACTTGCTGGAAACTTCTCCTTAAATTTCTTTCAGAAGTGCCTGCTTTGACACCCAAAATCTGAAATCTTGATTGCCTTTCATGGCTCACCAGAACAGCAGGTTCAGCACTGGGATTAATAATTAAAAAAAAAATAAGAATAACAAATTTCTTTTGTGCTGAATGAGTGAGAGCAGCAGAGAAAATGCTGTGACAGAAGAGAAGCATCACTGCTAAAGGAAAAGAATTCTCTCTCACTGAAGAGCTCCATGAAGAAAGGCCTTGCCACAGACTGTAAATCATGTAAATAGGGACAAAATTGATTGGTTTTAGCATCCTATTTTCTTTTCTTGTCACTAAATATTGACCACAAGAGGGATATTTTTTCCCTCTGTATTTGCTTTCTTCTCAGCAATAAAACTGTGGAGGTGTTCCAATACCAGTTTTAATTTAATGTCTAAGGTCCCACAATAAACCTGGGAAACCTGGGGCAAGTAAAGTGAAAAAAAAATTGCTGTTATTAGTGTTAGTTCTTGGTGGTTATGTAATAACCATGGATAACAAAATTTAGAAGCCAAAAAATTTGATCAAAGGCTGTGGGAAATTGTTACAGCTGAATGAAGCAGTTTGGATTCTTGTCCCTCTCCCTGTTTGACTTCCCCTTTCTCCAAAAGTTAGTATATTTTCCAAGCAGTAGAAAAAAAAACCCAATCAATCCTTCCTTTCTGAGATTATCAAACCAATTCTAGGTCTTCCTCCTGAAAGGCCTTAAGTCAAATCCTGACCTCAAGTAATAATTTCAGCAGAATCATCTGCTAGTGGTGGTTTTCAGCCAGATATGCATAAAAGCTGCTCTGATTCTGAGCTTATTTCTAAAGAAAACTGAGGCCAAACTGCCAAAAAATGTTAATTTTTTTTTCCCCAGAAGAGAACAAATAATCAGAATTGAAAGCAAGCATTTATTCATTGCAATTCCAGTAGAACCACAGCAGAATTCAACTGCAGTGGACAATTTCTTGACTCTTCATAGAGGCAAACTGTGGATCTACAAATCTCTTTACATCTGAGACAAAAAAATGTAACTTCACATTTTTCTTTACTGCACCAGGAGGCAACAACTTAAGTACCCTGTTGGTGCATTCAGAGGTGAAAAAGTATTATTATTATGAACTTTGCAACCTGTGTTTGCACATAAAAGAACAATGTAGAATGCTAACAATACTGGTTGTGTCTGTATTATCACTTCCAGAGAGTTAATCCAAATTTATTTAATGTCATCTCATTGACATTTGTTTCTTCATCAATATATAATTCTGTATTAGCCATTGATGACAGAGGAGATGGCAGAAATTGAAAAGGACATGTTAATTTAACTGTCATTTTCTACAACTATTAATGGCAAAAAAAATCTTTTTTTTTTCTTTTTTTTTGCACTCCCTCTTCCATCCTTCACACACAGAATTAGGTGGATGGAGAATCACAGCAGAAATATTGGAATTTTTCCTATGACAGTAAGCCAGAATGACAATTTCAGCAAGGGAATGAGTTGATTGACCTAGAACTGGAACTTCATTTCAGCTCCAAAACTTTGCCACATCCTACAGGAGGAATTCTATTCCAGGAAAGGTCACAGTGCTTTTGCCTTTGCTGCATTTTTTTGTGACTGGAAGACTGAAGTTGTGACTCAACATCTTTCACAAGATGGCCCTGGCCATAGCACACCCTGCTAGAAAGGAAATATTTGAAAATTAACAAAAGCCCCCAAAGGAACAGAGGGATAATTTATCCTTTCTAATAAATGCCTCCTTGAAGCTCTCAGAGAGCACCTTGGGTTTCAGTGAAGGCTGCACTGGGCACTGAGAGAGGAAATCACAGGAATATCAACCATATCACACCTTTGAATGTGCAGCTTCCTGAATGCTTACCTGACCCCACACCAGCTCTCCCAATCCAATAAATACACACCACATCCACTGGTCCAGCTGCAAGGGAGAACAGCTGAATAGTTTTCCTCCAAACTGGACAATTACTATCTACAAAGAGAAGCACAAGGGAAAAGGGGTCAATTTTTTCAGGGGGAAAAGGCAACAAAACAAAAACAAACACAGCCAGAGGAAAAAAAAAAAGCTGCATAATTTTGGTCCCCAAAAAAACCCCCATCAAACCCCACAGACTTCTGCATCCCCAATTAAAAGTGAGAAAAAGAAATAGGAGTTGAGACTGAAATTCCTCAGCCTCATATTTACAGTGGTCAGAACGTCAGGAAAAAAGAGAACAGGACAGTCCCCATGTGCTCTCCCAACTCCTGATTTTTTGGATTTATTGAATCTGATCCAGTTCACTTTGGAATGTTCATTGCAAGAGAGGCTTTTCCCTCTGAGTAACATTTTATTGTGTATTTACAGATGTGCATCATGGAGAGACAAAGGGTACAGAAAACTCCAGATCTGTTGGAGGAAGGGGGTGGGAGAACCCCACACCTTCAGCAGGATAGCAACACACAGAGTCTGAGCAGACTGAGAAGGTTTTGCTAACTGAGAATCAGATATTATTGATATTTCTTGTTAACATTGCTGCTGCAAAACTGGGGACCTGAAATCACATCCAGAGATTTAAATTATCCACATTTTAAACTCATCATTTTGAATTGGATGTTAAAGACCCTCACTGTGAAATTCTGCTCCTATCACCGCTGCCCTTCCTCCAATATTCAATTTATTGAGGAGTTTCCCCTGTTAAATCACTGCAGCCCAAGCTCAAACTGCTCTTTCCTCCTCCTTCCTCCTCCCAGGAGAAAGGTGCCAATGCTGAGCTGCCACTGCAGAGCTGAGCAATAACAACAAGATAAAAATAGGTTTCTAAATTTTAATATCAAATAGTACCAAGCACAGGATGGATGCCAGCAAAAGAATGGGTGCAGGAGCAGAAGGGGGAATTCTTACAGAAGAAAAATTTTGGGAAAATGTCTATTACTGTGATTATGTTCACTTGTGATGGTACAGCAAAGTTGGGAGAGGAACATGAGGAATCACAATCCAGGGGCATCATTGCTGGGAATACTGAGCAGCATTGGGCAGTGACATTGAACAGAAGAACAGTTCAGCATCAGCTGTTTGAAGGTATATTTGTCTTTTCAAGGAGTAATAAATAACTGCAAAATGCTTTGTTGGTATGCTATTAAACAATTTCTTCTTTAAAAACCAGTTACAAAATCAATGATGGCTGTTATTGTTGTGCATGCTAAGATTAATTTAAGAATTAACCCGGTCCTAAGGATCAAAATTTCTGTTTTATTAGCATGGCTACATAACATTTTCCATTATTAACACTTGTATTGATTGAGAAAATACACGAAACCAGATGGTTTACTCTTAAATGGGCCTCCTGCAGCACTTAGATATAAAATTAAAGAAAAAAAAGAAAACGCAGAGAAGAAAAGCCCCAACAACTTTGTGTTTCATTTTTTTTGAGTGGATTTGTGATGATTTGAGTGATGATTTGTGATGAACAGCAAGTGATTCTTGCCCAGAGCTTTACCTGAATAGCAAAGGTGCCCAGGACAATAGTGCAAAAAATGGGGTTTCTGAAGATGCCGTCGAAGACGTTCCTCTCGCCGTGGATCTTGCGGGCGTTGATCTCGTTGAAGAGCTGCATCATGACAAAGGTGTTGAAGATGATGGTGTAGTGCTCCGAAGGAGGAGAGTGAAGAGGGGCGTTCCTCCCACTGTCAATCTTAAACATTTTCTCACCTAGGTGTAAGACAAAAAGAAAAGTTTCCTCTAGAATGAATCAAACCAATTTACATTGCACTCGTATTCTTCAGCCTGTTGCCTTTTTGCTCTGCTTTTTCTAGATAAAACTTTTCTTGCACCAATGAGCAAAATGCATCTCAACTGAGCAAGAAGCTGTTCAAATGCTGACTTTTATCTACCAATACCTAACTCCCATCCAACAACACCTACCCAACGTTGTCAGTCCTACTCTTACCTACCCAAGTAGGAATTACTCTAAGCACTCAGTTCCTTCAGGTGTAACAAAATCTTAGGGTCATTGCCAGAATGTTTGAATTTTCTACACTGGTTAGAAGCCACCTCTCTTCATCAGATTTTATCCATTTACTAATCCAGTAACTTCTGCCAAGCATTGAAGGATATCAGTCACAAAATACACAGGCATTCCTGGTTTTAAAGAGATTTGGGGTTGATCAGCAGCAGGCACTGCTGTTTAGTTTGATAATTTGGCTTTCACCCATAGATCTGACCAAACAAAAACAAGATACAACCCATGATGAGTAACTAAAAATGTGGTGAACTTTGAAAAAATTAAGTTAAGATTTTTTTTTATACCACAGCCTGACAGGACCAGACAGTGAATTCTGGATTTCTGATGTCTCAAAGACATTTACGTTTTGTATGTTCAAACACAATGTATTTCTAAAAATAAAAAAGATAAAACTTTGATGTACTGGTCTCTGAAGAAGCCTCCTACAAAAGAAAGAAATTATTATTTGACCAAAATAGAGATAATTCTCATTAATTTGAAATTTAATTATGGAGGCACTAAGTTTTGCACATCATGTCACTGCAAAGCTGAGCCTTGTGGAGTTTAGAAAGGAAAAGATTATTTCCAAGGCTTATCAGAAAATTGTCTGGGATGTGTCCTTCAAAGTATGCAGGAGTTTTCCAAAGACACACAGGGGCAATTGGAATGGGGGGGGGGGAAAGCCTGGTTTGCTTTCCATCTGGCTCAGGATAAAATATTTTAAGCCACAAAATTCATCAAAAAGCCATTCTAAGTCCCCATAAAGTTCACAGAAGTTCTTGTTCCAAGATGCATATCACATGAATTACCAGGAGTTTCTTCACTTGTTTTAGAGAATCTGAAATTCCAATTATCTAATGCAGACATTCCCAAAATTCCCTGTAAATCTAACAATGTTAGAGACCACCTCACTTCAGAAACCTGGCAATTCTTTTGGTTTAACTCCATTGTGAACAGATCCTTGCCTCCTGAGCATCCCAGATAAGCTGCCAGACGGCCATAAAGTGGACAAGGCTTTCACAATGGAGCTCAAAAACCTCCTAAAAATCATAGATTTACATTTGCAGCTTCTCTGGAAGTCTGTGTATAAGGAAAAAAAACCTGAAAGACAACACATGTGATTTAACAGTGACTACAAAGTGACAAGAAGACAATACCCAGCTGAAAAAAATCATCTGTCCTTTGAGAGGGTTCAGTTATTATTGTGGAGCAACAGAATCTATTATTAGCTCCTACTATTCCCTGCAGCAAGAAACATTTCTCCTCCTTCCCTGCCCTCTCCAAAATACAACCTATAAAAAGCATCCATCGCCAGCAAGGCCTGAAGAAGAATCCAGTAATCCAATAAATTAGACCTTTCACCCCTTTTAATATCCATTCCACAAATTAAATGTCAAAGCAGAGTGTTATCTGTATCACTTAACACTGATTACTTACTTTCCATACCACTTAAGATCAACATTATTTCTGGACTGTGGACAACACTTTGCTCTTGGTAAAATGGATCTTGATTTTTATTGTGGTTTGTTTTGTGGGGTTTTTTAAATCTCTTTTTACGTCCCTACTCACCATGACAAGCCTCACAATGAAATCTCAGTACAGAAGCAGCAGGGAGGACACTCCTATTACAGCATAACCTTCTATGCTGGGTTTGGATACAAACTTTTGCCAAAGCCCAAACCAGTATTTCACGAGGGCAAAAAAGCTCAATGAGGCCATTCCCAAGGTAACAATATGTGGAAAGTGACTACAACGTGACACCTTCTGTGCTTCCCATCCCATCAACCAGGATTCACAGAATCACAGAGTGACTGGGTTGGAAGAGATCTTCAAGATCGTTGAGT
>JAYDZK010000032.1:17931173-17944934 GCA_034509185.1 Euphonia xanthogaster | reverse complement strand
AACTTGGGGTCAATGACTTCATTCCCTGGAGCTGGAATTGGCAGATTCACCCCAATATGCAAATGGACCAAACTTATGAAAGTATCAAAATCCATAACCTGTCATCCATTTTTGGGTGTACCCTGGGGGCTTCATCTGCCCCAAGTGCACCTGCAGGCCCTTCAATAAATAGAACTGCTTTTTATTCCCTTAATTCTGCCTGGCCTCTGGTTTTAGGTAGTCCCACAAAGGCATCATAACCCTTGGAAGCGGGAAGAGGGAAAGGCTTTGAGCTGAGATTTACCACAGGGAGCTCCAGCAAGGACCTTCTGCTCCCCACAGGTCACCTGCAATCTGTTCCATCACCTGCTTGCGAGGGACTGAGCCAGGATCTTCCCCCAGTCATGACCCCTGCAAAATTTTTTCAAACACCTCTCCCAAGCCTTTGGATTATTTACCCACAACATTTCAATTGCAAGCAGCTACTCACATGCAGAAGAACCCCCAGACAGATGTTTAAAAAGCCCTGGTTACACCCAGCAAATCCAAATAGGTTTCTAGGTCAAACTACAGCTGCATTACCAAGGCTTAAAAATACCAATCCAAAGCCAGTATTGACCTGATACTGAGTTTGGATCACAAAGGGAATTTTCAGAATTGTTGCACTGGGAAATAATTGATTAATAAAAGGTTTTAAGAAGGAAGATAACATTCTGGGCATAAATTAAAGAGGTGATCCAACTTGTAAAATTAGATCAGGAAATAATTCCTATTTTTGTCCTCTTTACTAAACCTTCCTTTTCTCACTGCCTCTTTTCTGCAAGAAGACCCAAGAAGTCCTTCTACATTAAAATGTCAGGATTTTCCACATTACCTGAAGTCTTAATTTGTTGTATGTAACTCTCCTGTGTTCTACAGGTTGAACTCCTTTAGAATAACAATGACATCAACTATTCTAATTTATTAACATGAAAAATGAGCTTTGCTAGAATACTATATCACTATTGAGTGTCCTACTTCAACCCAGCATCTCAACAGGAAAACAGAGGGAACAAAAACTTTTCAAAATTAAATTGCAAAAGATTTCCACTTCATGCTCTAATTACTCAAACAAAAGACAAAATGGACCAGGATGCACAGGATTCTTTCTCAGTATAATTAAAAATATTATATGTAAAATTAAAATAACCAACAAGGAAGAATGCTGTTCAAACCACATGATATTTTTTATTTTTGAATTCCTAATATTGCAAAAAAACTGTGGTCCTATCAGAGAGATTCCCTTGCTACATAATTTTAATCAACATTTTAAAGTAAGACGTCTAAAGCAAGACTAAAACATCCCAATTTATAACCAAACGTTCCAGTTTTTTTGCAGATACAGCTTCCTTCAACTGACTTCAAGTTAAAACAACAGAGATTGTGCCTGTTTATCTTAGAGAAAAGCTGCAAAATGAAAGGGGTGAGTCTTTTTTAGCCTAGGATTAAGAATTGAAAACTTTCCTTGACTAAATAAAGTTTCCCATTACAAAATGGGAAATGGTTCCAGAAGCTCTGCTGGCAAGAGGAGGGCAGTGAAATACCAGCCCTCAGCTGGTTTAGAAATTGTGGTTAGAATTTCTCTGGGATTCTGGAGTCAGAGCAATGGTTTAACCCCAGCTGGAAACCAGAACAGGAGCCTCTCTGCTCACTACCCCTTCCCCCTGAGATGGCACGGAGAGGAAAATCAGAAATCCATCAACCCCTGGACTGAGATGAGAACAGATCCCCTGCAAACACCTGGCAGCAGCTGTGCACCTCTAAAATGCTGTGAATTTATTTCCACAAGGTCTCTATTAGGAATAAAAATCAGCTTTTCTGCCTGTGTAGACTGGGATCCTTGCAACCCCAAGGGCAGAGCTGGAATATCATCATTGATGACAATTTGCCCTTGCAGAGTTTGGAAGTTTCTGTGAGGTTTCCACAAGTTGCCTGGGTTTTACCCAGAGCAGGATGATTTGTGGTACCACACAGCTGCTTCCCAGCTCAGAACCAGCACTGCAAGCTACAGGGCTGCTGAAATTCAGTTAAAATAAAGTCAAAAGTCAGCTTGAATTGGGGTCAGCAGAAGGGACTGCAGAAGAACAGGTTTGAACTTGGGGCTGGTTGTGTAACCTCCCTGGCACCAGGAGACCCAGACTGCAGGACTTCCTCACTCTCCTGAGCTCCCTCTCTGCATTTAAAGCCCAGCACTTCAAACTTTGAAGCTTTGGTGGCTTTTTCCTGTCCTTTTGCACAGTGCTGAGGAGCTTCACATCAGTGTTCCCATTCACTTATATTTATATTCACTTATATTTATGTTCATTTTATATTTATGTTCACTTATATTTAGGTTCACTTATATTCATATTCACTTATATCCCCTGTTCACCAGAAAGTAAATTGATCTCCTTTTAACCTTCAAAAGATTAAACATATTTTTACACTGAGCTGATACAGATCTCTCCTCTCACTTCATTTCAACTTCCAAGACCTAGAGGTCCACAACCCTTAAGGAGAACGAGCTTCTGAATCCCTGACTTTCACAAGTTTGCACCATTTTCTGGGTCCAATGATTGCATATCCAGGATTTCAAAGCCCTGTGGCTCATGCATTTGGAAATTAGCTCGAAACCAGACAACAAAAAATGCTTGGAAAGCCTTTAGCAGGTACTTTACATGCCCAGGTACCTGAGATTGGATATATTTTCCAAATATTATTGGATTTGTTACATGTGGTACATAATGGTGCCACACAGTGCTTGCACAGAAGACAGAAAAATATTGAATGTTTTTAGAAGTGTTAATACAGCTTCTCTAAAATAAAATCATTATAGGCTTAACCAGGAACTTTGATTGTGAAGAGCTTCTGACAGAGAAGAAGGGAAAAAAAAAGACAACATTCACCCCTAACAGTGCCACGAATTTTCAGAGAGAAAGAATCAAACAGAAGGTGATGGGAGAAGGAAAAGTGGTTTTTGCTGATTCCCACTGTACTGCCATTCTCTACCTTTTCTCCTGCTATATTTCCTGTGTGATTTAAACACTTAAACATCTCTGTGCCAGACAGGAGGACACGGAGCTACTGTAACATGAGAAAGTTTGAAGTCAAAATTGGAGGGAGGAACAGGATCAAGAGAAAAAATTGGGTTTTACTGATTGTATCAGCAATCCAGCACATCTGCAGCATTCCCAGGCACCAAACAGGACTGAACCAAAGCACATTGCAGAGGGGTAAATTATAAATTATCACATAATTAAATAAATTGCTAAAACTTCACCAGGGCTGCCCTTTATTGATGTGTCCCCCATATTTCTAGTCTGAAAACACACAAAAAATGGGATTTAGAAGCTAATTCCTTCTGCTTCCCATCACCCACAAAACCCCAAGATCCAGAGCAGTTCCGTCTCTTGGGAAAATGGCACCAAACAAATCACCTCAAGTTGTCCCTATTTCCTTTAGGCACCAGCAGCCACCACCAAAACCTCTCAAAACCAAGGCAATTTATTCCAAACCCTGGCTGGCAGGTAAGGAATTGCCAGCTCATCCCACATCTAGACAAACTAAAATGGAAGCACAATGAAATACCCACAGGGGATGCAAAATCTGAAGACTGGAACCAGAAATGTAAACAAGATTATTTCCTAATAACAAAGTTCTACATTAAGAGGTTGCCCTAGTGTGAGAGGTTTCATTTAGTATTTGATGTTTTTTGGGTGGAATGTATTAATAGTGAATGGTTATAATGGATTTGTAGTTTAATACATTTTGGTAAAATAGTTAATAGTATAATTACATATAGGTCTAATTATAAAATTAATATTACAAGTATGTTGGGTATTGGTGTAGATGTGATAATTTTTTATGTGTTTTGGTTGAGTGATTGGAATTTAGCACTTATGGGTGTTTTATAGGAATTGGAGGAGTTCTATTTTGAACTATATTTCTATTTTTTTGTTTGTAAAGTGAATTCATGATTACTGTGATATTTGTGAAGGGAAGATAGTGATTATTTGGTTTTTTGAGGTGCAAAGACTGATAGTATGGGGGAGACACGTATTGTTTTTGTGGGGAATAAAAACAGAAGTGAGTTTTTGATGGGAACTACAGTGGCATGCACCAACTGTGAAAGATGCATTGTAGCAGGACCACGTGGGGAAAAAATATTGGTGATTGGTATTAGAAACAAGAGCAGCATTGTGTGGCAAAAGCTAAAAGGGAAAAACATTGATGATAAAGGATTGTAACCTGCAAATGGGTTGGTTCTGATGGAATGGCATTGAGTTTTGCATCCTTTGTGACTCACTCTTCATCAGGACTGATAATGGAATAAAATCTTTTAAAATGCCTCTCAGTTGCCCCTTCTCTTAGGAACCAACACTAGGGGCTGGTGAGGCTCCTGAATTCCCCCAGGTTTAATATCCCTCATGGTTATCAAACCTGTTTAAATATCAGGTCTGCCCAAACTGCCTAGGAAAAGGGTAGCAGGAATTTTTGTCTCATTCCTGTATCAGTTTAAGAGCAGGTTCATGTGTGATGGAATTATCCAGGTACGACTGACACCATCAGCTCTCCCAGGACAGCTGGAGGATATTCAAAGGCTTCCTGCCTCAGATTAGCTGGGATGCAGGGTAATTATTTCATTTTTGGGAGAATAATTATTGAATGGTTTTCCCTATTATCTGAAAACCACCCGAAAACGATGCCCAAACCAAGGGAACGTTTTGCACCTCATCATTCTCCTGCTGCTGCTCGGGGTGGGGACAGGTTTGGTCAGCTATAAATTGATATAAAAATGATGCATTTCAGCATCTTGCCTGCAACTCCAGCAAGGCAATGCTCCCCTGAGAGGGGGGCCAGCTGGAATTATGCAATGGATCAGGGTGACATTTCCCAGCAGCAAAGCTGAGGGAGCAGCGCCGATGTGGCTCAGTGAAAATGGACTCGTGGTCCTTTCAGCTCACAGAACAGGGACAGGGGAAAAAGGATACAGCCCATGAACTCCCCCACGAGTGGCTCTGGAAGAAGGGGAAATCAGGCATGAAGAACAGACTGAGAGGCTGGTGTGACAGTCCCCACTCCCCTTCTCTTCAAATCTCACCTATTTTTACATTCACAGAGAGTTTTTTTAATAAAAACCCCTCAGTTTTAATAGCAAATAATTTAATTGTCCTTTTAATTTGAAGGACGTATTTGCCTTTGATTCACTTTAAAAAAAAAGGCAAAAAAAGTACTTCCAAAAGCATGGAAATTTTTGATTCTTCTCACTGATTTAAGATATGTCAGGTTTGTACCCAATTTTTGAAAAATTAGAGAGTTGCTCGGGGCTGTGTCCAGCAGGATTCTGAATATCTGCAGGGAAGGAGACTCCACAACTTCTGTGAGCAACCTGTGCCAATGTTTGACCACCCTCACCACTAATTCAAATGAAAATTACTATTTCTTTCAGTTTCACAACCAGATAAACAGAGGGATAGCTCTAGCAGAAGTAGTTAACAAAGCAAAATTTAACCACATTTATCGATGTAATTAATTTAATTTGGACCAGAGCAAGGTTTTCTGATTTCAAACTATAAATAAACCAGCTGATAACTTTTAAAAATTAATCTATTCAGAAGGTCCTGCACATGTAATTTAACAACACCTATTCTAAGGAACCAAACACTGACAGAGATGCTACATTTATACATCACAGATCAGCAGTGACTCCATCACCTAAAGATATTAATTATTTCTCTCCATCTCCTAATCCTTTCTGGTTCTCTCATTTGAACTTTTTCCTTATGTAAGGATTTTGTAATTGTGTAAATTGCCTATGTTTCAAGACAAAAATAATTAAAACAGAAGGCTGAGAGTCTTTTAATTTAAAAACCAAAACTAATTATGAAAAATCTCTCCATTCCAAATGACAATAATTTGTGGCTCGATTTAAGCAGGGGTAAATTACTGCATCACACCACAGTGCAAAGAATGAACTCTGCCTTGTTATGACACTACTGATCAATTCTTAGTTATGATTAGGACTCTCCAGCCTTGCTGTTTCCAGATGAGATTCAACTGAATTTTACTGGCACAGATTTTTCTCCACATTTCCCTCAGAGGAGTCTTGGCATATTTACTGCACTATAAGATGTTATTCATCTGTATTGTTTAGGGACCTTCCTATTGTTATTGATCAAAGCCATTCCTAGAGTCCCTTAAATGGCCTTTTTATGACAATTTGGCTGTAAATTTGGAATAGTCCCTATTCCCTTTCCAGACTGAAAACCTGCACTCTTGTCCTTTTGTGCAGCCCCAGGGAACTGGCAATGGTTGGATTTATCCTGGCACCATCCCAGCTTTAAGTGCAACAAGAACTGTTGACAAGCAACCTATATAATCAAAGTAATTAGACACAGCAATTGTTACTAACTTACTTTAATCAACAACCAATTTACTTTAAATATATCTAAGTACAAGAATTCTGTTTGAGTTTGCTGTGAAGAAAGACTCAGCACTTTTCCTGTTACAAATATCAGCAGAACCCAGACCACAGTGACAAAGGGACAATTTCTAAACCAAACTGGCAAAAAATTTGGAGCAGATTAAGAGATTTTATAAATTTCTAATGAATTCTTCAATACCTTTGGCAAACAATCCCCAAATTGTCATGAGCAACAACCAAGCTGAGCATTTTTCATTTCACAAGAGAAATTGCACTTAATGGCAGGGCTGTAATTAGTGGCACCCAGGAGCTGCTACCTCAGGTTACATCTGTTAAACTCAGGTTTTACTGCCTGTTGGTCCTGGACTGGCTCTGTGAGAGCTGCAGACAGAGAAAACAGGACAGAAACTGCCTGGGGTGGAGCTCATCAGGTAGGAAAACTCCACTTCCAAGGCAATGTGCCCAGTTCAAAAAGCATATTTCCAAATTAGACCCAACACTGGGATTTACATGGGGTTGGCCAACATTAAAAGCCTTAAAGCAACTGCCTCAGGGCTGAAACCTCACCTTTTAGGTTTAAGGAAGCAGAGATACATTTTCTTCAGTCTAAGCAGCATCTGTACATTTGGAAAATGTCCTTGGAGCCACTCTACTACACACTTAAATCATTTATCAACAGATTTTTCCCTCACATCTCAATCTTATTCTCACTGAGCCAATATATTATTCAATGATTCTGACCACGTGATCCTCAAATCTCATCACCTTTTATTAACTGTTTTACTCTTTTAATCAAAATTAATCACATTTTTTTAGAAAACACCTCCACTGGTAGCCTGAGCTGCCTCTCGTGCCTGTTTTTGCCTGGCCATCCTGCATGAATTTCAAACACAAAGTGTAAAATCCATCACCCATCCCATGGAATCTACATATACCCACTCTCATTTCTATTTGTATTGCCTCCTCTACGCTTCTTTTAGCTAATTAAAAATGGAAAAATTAATCAACTAAACATCCCCTTGCCTAAAAATCCACCAAAACCCAGTCCCACCATCTGAAAAACATGAACTGTGATAATAATAATAATATACAAGAATTTAATCAAAAATCCACCAGAACCCAGTCTCACCATCTGAAAAATATGAACTGTAACAACAACAACAACAACAACAACAACAATAACAATAATAATAATAATAATAATAATAATAATAATAATAATAATGTACAAGAAATTAATCATGCATTAAATAACAGAAAATGCTTGACCTTTACAGATGTGCATCAAAAACCTGACTCTCCATAAAAGAAAGAGAATTTACAGGTGGCTGATCTTTCCATCCAGTTTTCCAGTTGTCAATACTCTGGGGATTGTCTGTTTTCCTATTAAATAGAACCAGTTGGGGAAATAAATTTCTAGAAAGACCAAACCAAAGCAAAGATTCATCTTAATACTTGCTGCCTTTCTGGTGGCACCACAGCTACAAACAATGTGTACAGTGGAAGGAGCTAAATTTAGTGAGTGCAAAGCAAATCTAGCCACATGGAAAAGGAAGTTTTTTCACTTGATTGAAGCTCCTGATTATAGCCCATCCTAATTACAGATCTCTGCTAATAGTACTCATTTCCAGAGTAAGGAGAAGGGTTCTTCAAGCACCCATCTCCAAAGGAGTCTAAAGCCACCGAGAGCAGAAATTTCACTGCTGATATGAAATGTGCTCCTCTTTAGCAGCACGTATCAGCTGCAACTATTTTTAAATGGGTTTGGGTCTGTTCCATTTGGGGTTTGGGAGGCAAATGGATGAGCTCAAGTGGATATAATCTGTCAGAGACATGCTTAGCTAATATATTTTCTCAGAGGGATTTTTTTGCATGATTGGTGGGATAATGTTTGGAATGCATTCTAAATTGAGTCCTCTGGCCAGGCCCTCTCCTTGTCAGGACACCAGGAATGATGCCTTGGCTGGGCAGAGCAGCAGACGGAGGCTGCAGCCAATTTGTGCCTGATTATTCATTCAGGAGGAAACGGGACAGCAGTGATGGAGAGCTGGAACATCCCGTCCTTCTTTAGAGAAAAATTCTCCCAGAAAAATCCTGTTTCTCACCTCTTCCAAATGCACAGCAGCACTGAGCACTGCCAGCCTTTGGAGTGAGGGGAAATGGAGGGGGATGGAATAAACGGAAATGACAGAAAAATAGCAGTGGCATAAAAAAAATCTGCAGTGGAGCTGTTTAACATGCTCAAGGCTTTCCTTGGTGCCATGGCCAATGAGCCAGATCTTCTGCCCAACTCTCATCCAGAATTTCCCAAGGATAAGGTGTCCCAATGACCCCACAGGGACTCACCAGGAGCCAGGCACACTCTACTGCTCTGTGTGTTTGCACCTGCACAGGTAAGGCAGGCTCACAGATTTACTCCATTTACCCCATTCCATTTCTTTAATTTATTAAAGAAGGCTCACAGATTTACTCCATTTACCCCATTCCATTTCTTTCATTTATTAAGGCAGGCTCACAGATTTATTCAATTTATCCCATTCCATTCATTTAAGGCAGGCTCACAGTGCTTATTCCATTTATCTTAAATTTTTAAAATTTCTAGAAGGTTCTTTTCCATGCAAGGTGTCTGCACAGCAGCTCTGTCATTTTTTCAGTGATGCTAAGGGACTAGATGGCTTTGACTAAGTTAAAATAATCCTTATAAAATTGGAAAACTTCCTGCTTCCTCTGCAAAGCTCCAGCTGGGAAAAGGATTTCGTGGGACCCATGTCCTGCCTGCTCCCTGTCAGTCCCATGCCCCTGGGAATCTGGATCCATCACAGCCACGTGCCTTCAGGAAGCCAGACCCCCTCATGGATCCCTGGGAACAATTCTCCAGGTTTCCACCCACCCTAGAGGTTTTGCTGTCCCAGGACCACCTCTAAAAGCAGAAAGGCCCAGGATTTTTGGACACCTTCCCACACCCACAAGTGACCCAGACATAAAACTGGTTGTATCCCAAAGGAGCCAAGAGCTTCGCACACAAGAAGAGAAAACTGCAAGCTTGACAGAAAAATGGGCTCTACCTGCAGGAGAAAGCAGGAACTGGAAATTGAAGCAGAGATTTCACTTATCATGCAATTAATACCAATTTTGTAAGTTATCTGTGTCTCAAAAAGAAAATAATTTTGCTTACATTAAAAGCAAATTTATAGATCTTGTGAAGTGCAAGATCAGTCACAAAGAGTAGCAATGAAAGTCAATTTAAAGCCTTGTTCAAGTCTGGAAATAACTCCTGCCATTTATTGCTCTGAAATCAACACATTTCCTGTCAGACTTTATTCCTGATCCTTTGTACTTCAGATCTTGTCCCATTTGCAGTTTCTTGGTGATTGTTGACCTTTTCCCACCACATTGGAGCTCTGAGAGTAAAAAGAAATCATACTAAAACTGCATTGTACATAAAATATATATTTACACAATATAAATCTGAAAGGAAATTAATTTCCTATTTCATTACGAGGTGATTCACCCACCACATTGATTTCTAATCAGCCTGTTTGTGTACCTTATAAAAGCACCCCCATTTTCTGTGAAAGTGGTATTAAATCATCACATTGGAAGGTATTATCTTCCTGTTCCTATGACTGAGAGCACAAAGAAAGCTCACATTAAACCAAAATGTGCCTGAAGTAATTGGTTTACACCAACTCATGCGAAAACAAAAGCTCCCATCAGGAAAACATGCTCCCTGAGAATATTCCCTGAAAAGTGCCAACACCACATCCCCACCAGCACATCAATCAGCTCCAAGGTGTGATGGCTTCACCTCAGCAGGGGGGCAGAGGAAAAGGAGCCCAACACATTCCAATCATTCATTGTGCATCATTAAAAAAAAAAAAAAAAAAAAGAAAAAAGGAGTCCTAAAATGCTCAGCCAAGAAGCAATATTTATAAACCCCGATGAAAACACAGTGCAGGACCTTGCAGGAACCACTGATTTTTAAAGCCTGCACTTTTGGGGGGAGCTGGAGGTTATCCCCACAAATGAATTTTCTTATGCCAGGACAAGATTTGTGCGGAATAAGAATGTGAATATAAGATAAAAAACATAAAATAAAATTCTCTGCAAGGCAATAGGAAAAACATTTTTTGCATCATGGCAAGTTCAAAATCTAATTTACTCATTTGCATACCTGCAAGAAGGAAAAAAACCCCAAATGCATAAAATGATATTATAATAATAAAGAGTTTCCAAGAGATTTTAGACTGCTAAAATCTTGTAGTGAATATTGATTCCAACAGGGCCTGATGGAATCTGCAATGGCCAAACTGAAGGCAAAGGAGGCCAGGATGAAGGAGGTGTTTCTTACCATGGGCTCTGTCACCTGAGGAAATGTGACAAAACAAAGATGGCAAAATGCCATGAAAATGAAGAAATGGAATTCAAACTTTTAGCTGGTATGGGAATAACTTGTCAAGCAGGAGTCTTGATTTATCCATCTCCTTTTCCTGTGGCCATTTGTTGCTGGGGCAGCACAGTCACCCCTTGCCTTGGCAGGGAATAAGGAAGAAGGGAGGGAGCCACTGGTGCCCAGTGCAGCCACAGTTCTGAGCTCTGTCCCAGCACATTCATCCCACAGCCTCTCCCTCCTACCCCTGTGTCCCTCTGCAGGGAATGCCCCCTTTCCTCTGGCAACCAGGCCACCAAATCCCACCAAATCCCACCAAATCCCACCAAATCCCACCAAATCCCACCAAATCCCACCAAATCCCACAGCCTTGGGTACACAGCAGAGGGAGAAGATGGCCCTGTCCCCATCCCTGCTCCCAAATCCCCTCATCTTCTCCCAGATCCCCCATGCCTGCTCCCAAATCCCCCTATTCTGCCCCAAATCCCCCTTTTCTGCTCCCAAATGCCCTCTTCTGCTCCCAAATCCCCCTCTTCTGCTCCCAAATTCTCCTCTTCTGCCCCCAAATCCCCTTTTGCTCCCAAATCCCCCATCCCTGCCCCAAAATCCCGTTCTTCTGCCCCCAAATCTCCTCTTTTGCTCCCAAATCCCCCTCTTCAGCTCCCAAATTCTCCTCTTCTTCCCCCAAATCACCAATCCCTGCTCCCAAAATCCCCTCTTCTGCTCCCAAATTCTCCTCTTCTGCCCCTAAATCCCCCTCTTCTGCTCCCAGATTCTCCTCTTCTGCCCCCAAATCCCTTCTTTTTCTCCCAAATGCCCTCTTCTGCTCCCAAATCCCCCATCCCTGCTCCCAAATCCCCCTCTTCCTTGGCAGCTGACTCCATCCCACCCCTCACAGCTCACAAAAAAAGGAGTTTTCATTCAAGCCCAGCTTTTTTGGCAAGACAAACCCCTCCTGCCTGGCAGGAAGAGCAGGCTGGGGTAAGGAGCTGTTGCAGGCTTTACACAGCCCAGCCTTGCCTAAACACAATTATTTCAATTATGAAGTCAGCTGCTAATTTAGGGAGAAAAGCTGGTTTTGTACCTCTCATTCTACACAACTCCAATGGCAAGTGATGTGTGAAGATCATTACTTTCTGCTAATTACCACCCCTAGAAGCACAGACAATTAACTGCACCATCTATTATCCCTAATAATTATTATTTACACAGTAAATAAGATGGACACTATAGGTTGGGTTTTTTGGTTTGGTTTTTTTTTTTCCCTGCCTAATTTATCCTGAGAAAATGCTTACCAAGGGCTTTAGGAAAAGTTTGAAATTTGTTGGGGGGGATTTTTTGGGTGATGATTGTCTTGCTTATATTTAGAAAGTTTCTCTGGCTTGCATTGTCTGTTCCCATCCATAATTTATAACTGCTTACACAGTTGTGTAACACTGGGAACAAAATATTAAAAAAAAAAATCTGATTAAGATATAAATTTACCTAAAATAGGAAATGTTTTGCCTGGGAAATCAAACCTCTTACAAAATATACAGATTTTTAATAATCAGTTCAATCAATTTTCAACCAAATCAACCACATTTTTAATTTTAAATGGCTCAAATGCACCATTTAGCTGGAGATACAGACAATATTTTAACCCTTTTACCTGAGCTCTTCAAAAAGATTTTCACAAGTTTCCAGTACCAAACTAATGTGCTGAAAGCAGCCAATAAATGACTTGCAGTGCTATCCAGAAGCTGTTTGATTATTGGGATGCCTTCCCTGATCGAAAGCCACCCTGAAAATCACACGGGGTTTCAGAGGCAGGAAAAGAAGCCCAACACAGTCAAATCATTCATTGTTTCAACATATTTTGTTTAAAAAAAAAAAAAAAGAAAAGAAAAAAAAATGCTCAGACAACAAGAAACAATATTTATAAATCCAGATGAAAACACTGTGGAGCATCTTGCAGGAAACAGTGAATTTTAAATCACTTAAATTTAAAATTAAGTGATTTTAAAATCACTGTTTCCTGCAAGTTTTTAAAAGTGATTTTTAAAGACCCATAAGTGAATCTGATTTTCTGCTAAGCAGATATTCCTCTGTGTTTCACCTGGTATCTCATATTTAGTAATTTATTGTACCCCCAAGGCTGCAGGATCCAAACTGTAAAACCTGGAGCAGTTCCATGAGCAGTTGCCCCAAATTCCCATGGGGTTTTTCATACAGGGAATGAAATGAGGATCCTTGACTTTCTCCACCAGTTCCTCCCAGTACATTTTTCTGAGTCATTTTCTGGATGGCTTTAACTACACAAGGAGAGGATTTTGGGACTCCAAATGTATCCCACACTGCAGGAAGGTGATTCCAGCCTGTTTCTCCTCCCTCACCCAAAAGCAGTGGCACCAATGTGCTGGTCCAATGTCATTACATGGGCTAAGATAAAAAAATTAATATTTCTTATTGTTTACTGATTTCCTGTATTATTATGTGAGGATAAAACCTTCAAAAGACCTCCTTTTCCATAAAATACCTGTCAAATAGCACTTCTCCTCCTCACCAGCCTTAAAACACAAATTATGAAATCATGACAGAGTGTCTGAAGGGACAATTTACTTTTGAGCATTGCCTGAGGAAAGGAAGCAGAGATAAACAAACATTCTGAAGGATGGTCACCGCTGAATTGTCACCAAAATTCCCTCAAGCCCTTCTGTACCAACACCAGCACTGCAAAGCTCCCTGTGGACAGAGCTTGGATTTGTGGAGCACACATGGTGCAGAAAAACAGGGAAAAGCACACTGCAAACAGAGGAGCACAATGTGGAGAACTCCTGCAAACTCTTCTGCTGCCAATTCAGAATTTCCCCTTTCCCCTTTCCCCTTTCCCCTTTCTCCTTTCCTTTCCTTTCCTTTCCTTTCCTTTCCTTTCCTTTCCTTTCCTTTCCTTTCCTTTCCTTTCCTTTCC
>JAYDZK010000032.1:17908413-17927962 GCA_034509185.1 Euphonia xanthogaster | reverse complement strand
GGGCTGGAGAGAGGAAAACAAGCAGGGTGGGAGTGCCTGGGCTGGAGCTGGGATGGGACAATGAACTGCAAGGTGCACATAGACCAAAATTAATAAAAGTGAGAGACTCTGTGACCACTTGACCATTTTGTGACTATTTTGGTTCATCTTGGGTGCAGCCCTGGCTGGGCTCTTGTGCTGCCCAAGGTGCATCCATTAAGGAAATCCTTTGAATCAATCCCTGCTTTATTCTCCAGCTCTTCCCAGCCTCTGCTCCAGCTCAGCCTTCCCAAGGCATCACTGCAGGCCTCTGTAAACCACCCGAAAAAGCCAAGCACCTACTCACCAGAATCTTCGTAGTGTAAGCACTGTTGATGGCAATGGCGTTGACCAGCAGCTCCATGGTTTTGGCAGGGATGGAGTCGGGCTCGGGGATCTCCTTGTAGTGCACGTCGCCCACGTAGGCCTGCACCACCGTCATGCGGTTGGTGGTCAGCGTGCCCGTCTTGTCCGAGCAGATGGCCGTGGCGTTGCCCATGGTCTCGCAGGCGTCCAGGTGTCGCACCAGGTTGTTGTCCCTCATCATTTTCTGAGGGGGAAAACCCACCAAAAGCCAAGTAAGGAACGCTTCGCTGTCGGCTTTGACAGGATTTTAGCCGTGAGAAGCAACGCGACCCACAGTTAGTCCCGCTGGTGAGAACACTCCCCAAAGCAGAGCTTTGGTGAGGGCCAATAACCCCAAATCCCAGTTACAGACAGCAAAGCTCTGCCTATCCCTGAGGTAATTTTGCCTATCCCTGAGGTAATTTTGCCTTTCCCTGAGGTAATTTTGCCTATCTCTGAGGTAATTTTGCCTTTCCCTGAGGTAATTTTGCCTTTCCCTGAGGTAATTTTGCCTATCCCTGAGGTAATTTTGCCTATCCCTGAGGTAATTTTGCCTTTGATAACCTAAAAGAGTTGCATCATTTTCCCCTGCAGTAGGATTCCTGCATTTTAAGGAGCAGCTGAAATTGGCTGTTGCCTCTCATCACTTTCTGACAGCAGGACTGTTAGCCCTCACCATTTTCTGTTTATCCCTCATTTTTACCCCCACCCGTGATGCCCTGGGCCATACACATAAATGTAATTTTCTGAGGGGAAAACCCATCAAAAACCCAAGTAAGAGACCCTTTGATGCCAATTTTTGGGGTTTTTAGTCATAAAAAGGAAAGCAGCCCTGGTTAGTCCTGCTGGTGAGAACTTGAAGTCCCCTAAAGCAGAGCTTTGGTGGGGGCCAATAACCCCAAATCCCAGTTACAGACAGCAAAGCTGTGCCTATCCCTGGGGTAATTTTGCCTTTGATAAACTTCTAAAAGTGTTGCAACATTTTCCTGCAGTAGGTTTGCATTTTAAGGAATAGCTGGAACAGCAAAGATGAGCTAAAGGAACCAGAGATTTTTAAACATTATTTTTACAGCAAACATTTGGGATTTTTTTCTTAACACTACTTGGAGTGCCAGGATATTATCTGGCAGCACACAGATGGAACACGTTTTGGGGGAAAAGCAAAAGAGAAAGGGAAGAAAAAAAGGATGTCAGAGGAAGGACATCAGGAAAATAAGAAAACATTTTCAAAGCAGCTACATTCTTCATTAGCAAAACCCCATCTTTGAGACTTGCTCCTTTTTCCTAATAATTGTGATATTTGGCTACACAGAAGCCGAGAGATCCCATCCTAAACTTCCCAAGTGAATTTGTTTACATGCTAAATGGAAATCAACCTTACACCATCCTCATCTAAGATTCCCAGAATGTTTAAATCATCTAATTAAATTGCTCAAGTAATCCTGAAGTCCAGGATCTTAATCCTCTTTAATTTCCTAATAGAAACATTTACATTGACTTCAAAGAACTGCAGCTGCATTTAGGAAAAGTACATGAAAGCTTCAGAGAAACTCTTAATTTCTTTGCGAAGCTCCAGTTTCTCTGAGAAGTGTTCCTGAAGCCTTCAAATCCTTGTCAAAACTTTGTATAGTTGCACAAAAAAATTTGAATACAAAATCATTCTATATCAAAAGACTGGACTATTTCCAGAGCACATTCTGCTCAATAAATTCCTGGTTCCTTGCAAATTAAGTAGATATTTCTACTGCTTGTTATTCCTGCACTGTGCAATTTTAAGGAGATGTGTTGGAAGATGTGTTTGTATTTTTGTTAGAAATACTTTCAATATAAGTGTTCTTTAAAGCAGTTTCATGAACATTTTGAGCACATAATTTTCAGACCATTTTTCATCCCATCTGATAAAACCTGAGGACCAACTCAGTGGTGAACTCAAACAAACATCACTTTTCTCCCTGGATTATTTTGAATGTCTCTTACCTTTACAGAATAAGCCAGAGAAATAGTGACAGCAAGTGGGAGTCCCTCAGGAACAGCAACCACGAGCACAGTAACACCAATAATGAAGAATTTAACAAAATACTGAACGTAGACAGGAGTGCACTCAGGCAACCACTGCTTCTTGTTGACCACAAAGGTGTCAATGGCAAAATACAGTACCAAGATGATGACAGTGATGGCAGACATCACCAGACCTGGGAGGAGAAATCACCAGTTACCATAAATCCCAACAGCACTAAGAAAATGAGCAATTAGAAATTGGGATTTTACAGGAAATTATTTCTTTCTTTCTTTCTTTGTGACATTTTTTCACCAGTACCAATAACAATAATAAACTGTACAATAAGGAAAAAAACACTGCCATATTATATTTACAGCAAGCATACATTCCAGTGCACAAGGAATTCTAGGGAATTCATTTTTAAGCACCCTCTGCTGCCTTTACAACTTCCCAGGCAGAGCAGGAGTTCTGCTGCCACTTAAGCTAAGCTTATTCAATTTAACACATTACTTTGCCTGGTACAACATTTATCTGTCCTTTTAACCCCCACCTTTTACAAAGTACTTGTCTATCCATATTTAAATACCTTTCTTCTAAGTAAGAAGGCTTGAGCAAAGGAGCCTCCCATGTTGCTGCATAAAATACTGCAGAAAAGCCCTACAGATGAGTCTGGGTAAATACAAAGAGGCAATAATGCAGAATTATCCACAGGACAGTTTTTCACAGGGGTTTCTTTAAAATGTGACTCATACTGGTGTTTCCAAGGTGTCTCTTTTCAAGGGAACATCTGCAGAGTGTGTATTTCCATGAGCAGAGGTTCCAAAGAGACAGAGCCACCAATAAATATTTGACAAAATGTCCCAAGCATTCCATCCACTCTCCCAATGGCACGGACTGCTGGGATAGCACTCCTGCTCCACAGTTTTGTCCCTGGGTTTGGGTATACAAATAAAATTTCCACTATAGCCTCAGGTTTGCCTTGCTCTGACAGCCCTGCTTGGCACGTTTGCGTGAAGGAATTAAGCCTGCATTTTGGAATAAATTAATTTCTCCCTAATGAGATCATAGAGTAGAAGGACAATGCTGTGAATTTCATGTCTTGACTGCAGTTTTAAAAAAACTGGTAAAGCTGAAGGATGCTAAGTTTGACAGGAAACAGATGAGTCAGGGAGATCACTCTGTGCCAGAGGATAAAGGAAAAACCATTAAAATATTGCACAGGCAAATACTCCTGACAACACAAGACATCCCCATAGACTGCTCAACACCAAAGAAAAACCAAATGAGGCAATGACTAATTAATTTAATTCCTGTTCCTTGCCACATTCTGGTCAGAAATCCCTACACAATTACTTTAAGAGTGATGTTCACGTGCCAGAGCAGAAGTCAAGGCAGTGCAGAAAGGAATTTAATCCAAGGAATTAATCATGAGGGGAAACAAAGGAGAGGAGCTGGAGGAATATGAACTGGGGCAAGGCATGAAATCAGATATCAGGGATGATAATCCTGGATTTGGTCACACTCTGTTCAGGCAAAGGGAATTGGCATCCTGGGGTTATGTGATCAACTCCTGTGGTGAACTCGAAGAGGGATGGGAAGGGGAAAATCCAAACTGGGGGAGCAGGCTGAGGGAGATGGAACAGAAGTGAAGGGATCTTGGAGGGCCTCCACCAAGGAGCTGAGATCAAAATCCCTTTAAGAAGATCAAAATCTCTTAATTACCACGAGAAAAGCAAACCTAAGGAACTTTAGGCCCTTCTGGAAGGTTTCCACTCTCTGCCCACATGTTGGAGAAGTGCTGCTTCCAACACCAGGGGCCAGATGGTTCTGGATACACGAGTCCAAAGATGTGTCATGCTTGGGGAGAAGGCAGGCATGTGGATATTTGGGGAGAACAGAATGATTTCAGAATCCATGAGAGGGAAATACTGTGTGAGTGATATTTTGATATGGTATTAGAGATTCTGAAACTGAGCACTCCCAAGTTCTGAGGGGAGAGGAAATTAAATACATAATTACTGCACTTGGGAATATTAACTCTGAGAAAAGCTGCATTTCATTTTGATTCAAATATTCATTACAATCCAAGTAGCCCAAAGCTCCTTGACAGTCAAGGCTGATTTTTAGGAGAATAAAAGATCTCCAGCACCACATACTCTCCTCAGAACAGCTTTGTGATGACCCATTTCCAAATCTTGCAGTAAAAAATGGGCCTGTCCCTTTTCAGAACCATTTGCTTTGCTCTTTGCCTCCTGTGACCCAGAGGGCTTTGGTGTCACCCAGCCATACCTGCTTTGCCAATCTGCACTGCCAGCTTGGTCAGCTTTCCCTGCAGGACGGATTTTTCTTTCTTGTGCATGTTGGATTTCTTCTTGTCCTTATCGTCTCCCTCTCCCCCTTCCGCGCTCTTCAGCGGCTGCATCTCCATGGCAGCAGCCCCGTCCTGCTGCTTGGCTGATAATGCAGAACAAAACTGTTACTCCAGAGCTTTATCCCTTCCTCTCCTCTGTGCTCATCCTCTCTGAACCCAGCCAGCATCACAGGCCTGCCTGGGACAACCTCTGCCAGGCACACCCCCGGCTCCCTGGAGAGCCAGCGGCGCTCTGCAGGACACAGCTGTGCCAGCACATCCCTCAGAACACGTGGGGATTTGGGCTGGAAAGCACTGAATGGGTTTATCCCTCATTTTTATCCCCACCCATGATGCTCTGGGCCATACACATATATGTCACTGAATGTCTTGCAGGTGACTTCGCAGGTGACAGCACCAGCACTGCAGCATTCCCTGCAATGGCAGAGCTCAGGAGCTTTGACAGATCCACATTGCTCTGGATTTTGGGATGCCTCTTAGAATGCAATGCATATTCCCAATGCAAATATTTTGTAGGCAATGTGGTTGCACAGGTGGCCTGTGTGTCACCTCTCTGGGCTGCAGGGGCACCTCAGTGACCAGGGGACCACACTCTGCCATCCACCCTTCCAGAAAATCCCTCAGTTGTAAAGTTTCCTCAGCATTCCATGATCAAGGTACTCAGCCCTCAGGTCTGATGGCCGTGGCACCACCATTTCCCCACAAAACCCACACAGAGTCTCAGGGCCGATCCCTCTTTTCCTGACAGAATGCCAGCAGAAGGAAACTTTATTTTTAAATGTTTCTGAAAGGCAATGACATTGCAGTGGATATATGTGCATGTGTCTGGTTTGTAGGGAGCACAATAAATAAAATAGGATGAGATGAAACAGCTTTGCTTTCATGAAGAGATTGTACAAAACTGGGCTTGTTTGACCTGGAAATCTAATTTATCTACCTAGCCTGAATGCTTATTATTTAATAGCATTTGATTTGGTACTTTTGTACCATGAACCACTGAGTTTCTTTATCCAGTTTCTGAGCCATCACCTTTGCAATGTTCAATATTATCTGAGAAGAGAAAATTGTTGTTTAATTTGGTATAACCCGAAGTGCTCTTGATAGCTGTGTCTTATAATAAAAAGAGAACCATAACTTTGCTTCAGAGAAAGCAAAATATTGATTCCAATTTCTTCCTGACATTGTATATTAAATAAGAAACACCTGGGACTCTCAATCTTCCTGCTGTCTATCCTTATAAAAGGCTTTTACACTGCTAGATAACACCTTGGCTTTAAGGTTGCCTTTTTTTATTGCTTTGCCTTTCCCCTGCAAATGAAGAGATGTCCTGACAATGCCATCAGAGATGATGAGACATGAAAAAACTGGGCTGGAAAATCACCAACAATACGTAGGATACACAACTTGCACAGGAACAATTAATTCAAATGAGCTTTGTGAGATGAAAGCAACATCTATAAATGGTCCCTTTAAAATGCTCCTCTCCTAAACCTCTGCAGCTTGTGGAAGTTACAATCTCTTTGGCTGGGGTTGGCTGTTTGGGGTTTTTTTGGACATTCTGCATGAGAAATTAGGGCCAGTTTCACACACAGGCACAGACCACAGGTTCTCACTGTACTTTGGGACAGGGTTGAACTACATGCTAACAATACAATCCACAAGCTCCTGAATAGCAAAGAAGATTACCTTTGTTCTGGTTGTTCTCCATATTCCCATCCTGCATCTTGCCTAAATGATGAAAAATTCCAACAGACAACAGACAGTAAACAACCTTCAGCCGAGACAGAACACGAAAATGGGGATTTATATCAATGGGAGACAAAACCATGAGCACACCACAGGCACCTGGGCACCATCCCCTGCCCTCACACCTGCACGCACAGAGGGGCCAAGGAATTCCAGCCAAGCTCAGGGTTGGAACACCTTAAATGCTGAATATCAGCACGTATCTTTGAGGAATCTGCATCAATTCAGAGGGGAAAACTAATAAAGTGGATCTGGTGGAAAGAGGAATTGGAATAATATTCCTGAGCTGATGTTCCAGAGGAGTGGGACTTAAAAATTCTGGCACACACCAGTAGAGAGTATGGCTTTCTTAATGTATTCCAGAATTAAATTATTCATGTTACTAAATTGAGAAAAAAAATAGAAACAATGGTGTTAATAAATCGAAATGAATAAATCAAAAATGTAAATCAGATAGGATTTTTAAATTACATCTTCCTCACTTGGTTTTACTAATTAGAAAATTTCTCCTGGAAGTACAAGTGCCAGGTGACCTAAATTCAGATTTATCCTGAACATAGATTTACCATGTGCCTCTTTAATTTCCAGCTTGACATTTTATCCACAAACAGTTTTACCACAGCAAAGTCCTTATTCCTTCGTGCCTTTTTCAAGTGGAAATGTCATTTGAAAGTGTGCATGAGATAAAAAGGACAAAATGTCCAAATCACATACAAAACTTTGGTATTCGGAATAACAGCTAAATATTTTCAAATTGATTCAAAATTTCTTGGTGGGATCCCTTTTGAAACTTTCACAGTAATTATATGAATTTATGGAAAAGGCTACAATGAATATTATCTCAGAATGGATGACAATATGTTGGTCTTTGCACTAAGTGGGAGAGCAAAAGTGACCAAGTCAGTGTAATATTTGTCAAAAATAGGCCCCAGTGCTGCACTGGGAAATTCCAAAGCCTGGAAGCAGAGCCAGGGAAAGGACATCTCGTGGCAAAAATCATCTCAGAGCTCAGGTGAATCACTGCAATGAAGCCCTGACCATCAGCTGCATGTCTGCATTTCTAATTCTATTCCTACCCCAGCAATAACAAGACTTTTAAAAATTCAGAATCCACCTTCCAGAGCTTTACACTCTGCACAAGAGAAGAATCCATGAACCTGAGCAAAACCAAGCTCCTTTCCACAGTGAAATTCCCTATAAAACCTTGGCCTGTGGGGCACAGTTGGACTCAGTACCTGCCTGGTGGCTGTTTTTCTTAGAAGAGCTTTTAATAAAGTTACCAGAAGACACAAAATATCTCTGGAGATTCAAATTTCTGGCTGGAGCATAAAGCCTTCCCTAAGAACTGGAAGGCATTAATTTAGAGCAGGCAGTCTGCTCCATTTCCTGCTCTGGAGATCCTTTTGCAAAGTGCAATTCCAAACCTCAGAGCAGCAAAAACTGGAACAATATTCAACTTTCAAAATGATAAAAATCACCAACAAAACCCAAATGTGACTGTCCCAACTGGCAGACACATCAAAGAGATTTTTTTTTTTTAATTAAAATATGTACTTTTAGGACTCATATTTTACACCAACGATTGACTGGCTACCTGAAAATAGCAGTACACAAAATAAACAATCATGAACAACAGTTTAAGCTCAGGTATTTTAAAAATACATTCTTAATATTCTTAATCTACTGCATTCAGGTTATTGAGTGGGGGAAGCCATCAGAGGTAGTTACAGTTCAGTTATTTAGACAGAATAACAAAGAGGTGGCAATTTGGGTTATCAAGATAAAGAAAAGGAAGCTGTAAACTATTTCTTTCCCCCTGTGCTAAATAATGTTAAGGCTGCACTTTGGTATAAAACATGAACAAGGAAATTAAGGCAGAAAGAAAGGTGACAGAATCACCACTGCTGAGAGATCCTTCCTCCTTCCAGGTACAAATACTCCCCCATCCTTCTCTCCTTGGTGCATTATTTAGAATTGTCAAAAGGAGGAGTATTTATTAATATTTTGATAGCATCATGTGAAATAATTCTTTAAAAATACAATATTTTTTTACATAGTCCTGAAAATATTTTTTTCTTTTGTTTGGAATAATAAAGAAAATAAATGTTGTTTGGGCTGGAGAAATCAATCTGAGTTTTTTATCACTTTTCTAAGCAAGGATGAAAAATCAGAAAGTTTAGAATAGCATTTCTAACATTTGCATTCTGCAGCTGATTTGAAAGTTCTGAATTTAAATATAAATATTTTTCACATGCCTTTGCCTCACTACAATTCCTGTATTTTGGAAAGGACTTGTGGCACCTTTACTGACTAAATTCTTCCTATAAAAGTCATGGACTTCACCAAGTAAAATTCCCAAGAAAAGCCTCCCCTTTACCTGCTGCAGCCCTTGAGGACAAGGTCACAGAACAGCAAAGTCCTATCACTATTTCCCCCATTTGGAAATATTACTAAATTGGAAGAAGTGCTTGGAATCAACCAAAGAAAATAATGGAATTGTGCTCACAGTGCTGAGAGGGAACCACTGTATTAAACAGGAAGTTTTAGATAATCCTTCTGTGCTTTCAATAAATGACTTCACTTAAAATTCAGAAATGTATTAAAATATAAATAGAAAATGCATTTAAAAATAGAAAAATATTATTTTAAAAAGAGTTCAGACTGCAAATTGCTTTGCAGGAGCAGAAGTAGCTCAGTACCTACACTGGGATTAGCTGTAGATGTAAAATATTCCAGCAGAGATTTCTCTGACTCTGGTAAGTAATTTCTATACCTTTTCTATATTTTCTAAACACACATCTAAGTAGCAAAGTCTCTGGCTTACAAATGCCAAAAGAACCCCAACAACCCACCCTGGAAATCCTGATTTAGGAAGGTGGCAGTGCTTTCCTGGAAGGAAATCAAATTTGGGGTAATTTGTACTACTAGAAGGAAATCAAATTTGGGGTAAACAAGCTGTAAACAGTGATTGCTGCTTCCCTGACTTTTATTTTTTCAAGTTACCTTTACTAAATATAATACTTTGGAATGAGTTGAGTTTTCCTGAATTACTACATTTCTGCAAAATTTTCTGCTCTCTTTACGGCCTTAACTTGCAACCTTTCCAAAACTGAATGCATTGTCCATAGTTCTGACAATGAGATCAGCAACAATTCTCTATTTTGATCTCAATTCCTAAAACTCAACATTTATAAGAATTTATAAAAGTTGCTTTGGTACAGCACACAATACACAGGCTGGGTCACAAAGCAAATGAATTTATCATTACAGGCTCACAGGCCAACAACAAACTCTTTCTTTTGTGTCAATTGTTTATTGACAATTAAGAATGAAAATATTTCATCTGAAATGTAATTGGTTGATTTTTCAAGCAACAGCATTTCCTGAGCTTGGTACTTATTCAAGTATATAATTGTAAATTCTTATTTTAAGATACTTTCTACACAAAGACTATAGGTAAAAAGACTACTATACCTACAAAGACTGTAGGTAAAATTCTTGTTTCCAGTCACACCTCAGGAAGAATTTTCAGACTTTAAAAAAATATTCATTTCATCCAGTCCAAATGAATACGCAGATGAATTTGGGGTCCTTGCTTTGTAACTTATCCTCTCCTTCCTTTCTCCCCTCCAAACCATACCTACATTTTCAGCATTTAACTCATCAGCAGTGCTAACTGAGAAATTGCCAGAAATCTGACGTTGCCCATTTCCCAGATAATTCCAAAGCACTCAGACCTATGTTCGCCTGAGGTTTCTGAGCAGTTGAACTGGGGAAAGCCTCTCCTGCCCTTGTTGATCAAAGACCAGCAGAATTATTGACCTGCCTCATCTCAGAGGAGCTAAAATCCAAAACATCCTTAACTGCACAAAAAAAATCACTCCACACTGCAAAGCCCTGAGCTTGTATCTCTCAGCTCCAGGATAAACATGGGCAGTAACTGTTGTTCCTGACTGGAGAGAGGATGATGGAAAATCACATCCCTGATTCCGACACTGATCTAATATCCCCTGGAACTCAATTTCCTCATTAAGCTCAGCATTAAGCCCCAACACAACAGGGATTTACCAGGCAGCCCCAGCTCTGAGCAGAGCCCAGGGCTCATTCTGCACCTGCTGGGCACCAGCAAAGAGGGGCTGAGCCCTGCTTCCATCCCTCCTCTGCAGCTGGCAGGGAGGAGCAGGAGTGCTGAGCAGCCAGGGGGGCTGCAGGGGACTTTGCTTGTTCTACACTCACCAAAGTGGAATTATCACAGAATCATCACAGGACGGTTTGGGCTGGAACCTTAAAGCCCATCCAGTGCCACCCCTGCCATGGCAGGGACACCTTCCACTGTCCCAGGCTGCTCCAAGCCCCAGTGCCCAACCTGGCCTTGCACACTTCCAGGTGTCCAGGGGCAGCCCCAGCTGCTCTGTGTCAGGACCTCAGCACCCTCACAGCAATGGAGAGTAAAACAATTCATTCCCTGGTTCTTGCTCTCTAGGGAATCTGGAACCAGGATGATGGAGGTCCCTGCCATGCAAGGAGATGTAGGGATTGTAAATCCTAGTTTTCCAGAACGGGTTTTAAATCTGGTTATATGTTTCTTTTAAATGATTTGAAAATAGGCTTAAATATTTCCTGTGCCACTGTCTTAAATAAGATCCTACAGCAGTAAATCCTGTTCCTTGTTTAGCACTTGATATTGCTGTCAGAAACTCTTATTTCACATGTGAAATGCAACCTGCATGGAAAAAAACTTCTTGCACCAACATGATGAAAAGTAGAATGACTTTAGTCAGTATTTTTGGCTCTGCACAAGAAGGAAAGGTTGCTTGGCAAATAAAGGCTCATGCATCTGATTAGCAGCAAAATACAGCTGATGCCTACACTAATATTGACCCATTCAATCCAATTTAACACTGGAATCTGACTGTGAGGAGAGACTGAAATATCTGTGTGCTAACAAGCAGGGTCAGGAATCTGTACTGGGACACAGGCAAAACTGGCTGCAGGAATGGTTTGCTTTGGGTTCACTTTACACAGGCGGGCTCGGGAGAAAGTCACTGAGGGCTCCCACAAATATCCACAAAACTTCTTGGTCCCTCCTGAAACAGATGCTGCAACCAGCAAACGTTGTCCCTAACACAGTGTTGGCTGAAATGAAGGCAGATCCCTGATCCCAGCCCTCTCTCAGAACTGCGTGAGGAATTAGCAGAGTGAAAAGGAGGAGAAGCAGAGAGAATCCCTTTCTCATGGTGCTCTTCTCCAGATCTATGCTGAATGATGAAACTTTACAATAAAACATCAGGTGAGTCTGCCTGAAAGTTTTGGAACTGGCCTGACATAACTGCTTCTTTTAACTGCAGTTTGAATGGCAAATAAATCACGATTTCAAACTCTGCCTCTGCCAGGCTGAACTCTGGGGGAATGAAGCTGCAGCATCCCTGGGGCCCCTCTGCCAAGCTCCTGCAGAGCGTGTGGAGCAGGATCTCTCAGAGTGCAGTCACACAAACACAACATCTGTGCAGGTCAGCGAGGGGAGAGGGAATTTGACACAGTCAGGAGAGAAATCCATCAAATCAGACAAGCCGGGGGTTGTGACGTACCATTGACTAAGCTGGCATTTGCATTATCAGTGGCATTTGCACCTGCTGCACCATCTGTGGCTGGAGGAGGGTGGGAGGAGGGATGGGAAGAATCTACTGAGCAATAATGGATAAAAAAAATAAATAAATAAACAAAAAGCACAAAACCAAATAATAAATAAATAATAACAGCAACGCGAACGAATGCACATGACAGAGCGAAAAGCCTTCGTGGCTTTGTTTGCTCCCAAAATCAAAGGGTCTGAAATTAATTAACACAAATTTCCAAAGCAATGTGGCATTGGGAAGGTGTCACAAAGTAAGCTGAAAACTCAAATAATAATAACAATAATAATAATAACAACAATAATAACAATAATAATAATAATAATAACAAAAGATAAATATGAAACACATTTAGAGAAGTTAAAGCAGCTGGTGAGAACTGGCTGTACACAGGCCTGTGTACATTGCTTTAGTCCTTTTATGTCTTGTTTTTTGTACTTTAATGTAATTTATGCATTTTTTAAGTGGTTGAAATGTTTCCTTTGGAGTTAATTTACACAGTGCTTGTGTAGCTTTAAAATTTGCAAATAAAAATGCATTACATCTACACCTGTACTTACTTCTACACACAACAGTGGTAAATATTTTATGTTTTAAATAATTTTGCACATTATGATTTATCATCATTGATGCATCCCAGTCTAACAAGGTCCTGCCATCACCCAGGTAAAATGCTTATTGATCTGAGTAAAAACATGGGATTTTCCTATATTTTATGTGGAAAAGGCAAATATAGTCTTGAGGAGAATAAGGAGTTATTTTAAATCCAGGTAATGGACATGAGACATTTCCTGGTTTGTGATGACATAAAGGAAGAATCAGAAAAGAAAACCTCTTCTTTTCAGTTATTATCCACATACTAGAAAGAATTGGACAAGAAATCTTTCCTAAAAGGAAACTGAAAAGCTTGAAAAAGGTTTTATCATTTTACTCTGTTTTTTATAGTGAAGATCAATAAAATTATTCTGTGCAAATAATAGCTAAAATTTATTTTGTTTTGTCTCTGGTGGTTAATTGCTCACAACAGAACCAAGTCCTCCCATGGATCCTGACTGAGGCTTCAAACTGCTCCAGTCCTTGCCCCACAGGGATTATTTCATGCTGTACTGGGTTGGTACTGCAGAAGAATGGACTGATTTTATTTACAAATGGCAAATTGAGAGAAGAAAATAAACAGCTCCCAGGATTTAAAAACACACCCTGTGCAACTGCATTGAGGAAAATTTCAATTGCAAATTTGATTACTGTGGTGGCAACGACTTAAACTGTTTTGGTGACTCGTGCTTGCTCTTTATTCCGTTTGGATCCCCACCCCAACCAGCACAGCGTGAGCTGCTAACAGCAAATCAAGTATTCCACATTAAACACTTTGCAATTTACTTCTGGAGAACAGCTGATTATTCCAGCTGAACGGGAAGATTTGCAACACCAACAATGCCTGCTCACCAAAAGATTTGGCACCGGCAATCTTGTTGATCTGAAATCATTTTTTAATTTCAACTTGACTGATTCAAAGATGATTATTTCAATCAGCAGTTCCCCCCTGATTTGCATCATTGGATGGCGTACAATTCTTACTCTACCTGGAAGCTGCTGTTCTTCCTCCTGTTTCACACCTGCATGATGATTTTTAAAGTGTTAATGAACAGTTAAAGCACACACCCACACAGACTGAAAGGGGCAGGGTTTCTGAGAACTGCAGGTTTATGTTCCAGAGATTTTCATTTGAGTTGGTGCCTCCATCTGTCACCAGCTCTGCCCAGGCACGAGCACAAAGCTGCATCAGAGAATGAGGAGGAATTCTCTATACTGTGGATTTTTTTATATTACAGCTGTTTCTACAGAGCCATGTTCAATTAAATTCTGTGTCTGCATCCAAATTCTAACACACCTCTGTAAGAATCTCTGGGTAAGTTACAGCCACAATGTGAGGAAAACTCCCTGATTTCTCTTTTCCTGCCTTTCCAGGCTCTTCCCTGGGAAACCTGAGAGAGCCACCAGTGTCCTGAGCAGAGCCTAGGGAGGCCAGCCCAGTTAAACCCAGCACAGGCAGCTCTCACATCACACGGGGGTGAAGCTGCTCTTCCTCTCCTCCAGACCACACAGAGGCTCTGGACAAGAGCAAGAGCAAACTCCAAGGTGCTGCTCAAAACTGGTCTGGCATAAAAGAGTTTGGCTTTGTGAAGTTTCAGTCTTTTCTCCTTTTAATTCTCCTGCAGCCCCCCATGCCTGGCAGCTACTGTGTATTTCTGTGCAGAAATGAAATGGTAAACATTTCATTTAGTAAAAAGGGATTTCCTCAAAGCAGCAGAGAGTCAAAGGCAGACACTTGTTGAACATACTCAGAAATGGAAATTGTAGGTCCTGAAAACCATTGGAACTTGGCCTTCCTATCTGCAGCTTCATATAAAATGGTGGAAACAAAAAGGTGGAATCATACTGCCTGACAGATAGCAAATAAAATGTTCAGCAAAGCTTTAACTGCTTTTTTTTTTTTTTAATTGATAGTGAACACCACTAGAAAGAGCAGAAATGTCTGAAAAACCTGTATTAATTGGCCCTTAATCATGTCTGAAAGACAACTATTCTTAGGACAGACTTGGAATGAAATTGTGGAAGCAGAACAATTTACAAGACTGCATGAAGAACAACTGGCAAGGACAGACATTAAATCATGTTTCTGCTTAGTGTGCAGCCCATAAATTAGCAAATGCTTATGACATCACACTGTAATAAGGTGAAAAGCCCAAAGAGGCTTCTTGATTTCATTAACTGATGCAGGACATGAAAGTAAAACTGTCTGCTAACATTTACTGCTACATTCTTGGCTTTTACTATTCTTAGCTTGACCTTTACACCTGAAGAAATTAAAATGCCTCTCAAGTCAGTCACTGACATTAAACAATCCAGGCTGGCAAAGAGCCACAGCTTATCTTTATTTTAGTCCTGAAGCTCCAAGGCAGATGCTATTTCCATGGCCAAAAGGTTTTTTCCTGAGGAAAAAATATTGAATTGATAGAAAAGCACAAAATCTTAGCAAACTGTAGGTGAGCATGGATTCATGTAGAGAAGCCACAGCAGCTGGAGCATGCCCAGGTATCCCCTTGCATCCCATGGACTGGGAGCCTGCAGTTTCACACTGGAAAAACATCTTGTTATCCAATGGATTTATTGGTTAACAGCTTCTGCTGTTTTTCTGTGTGACATGTGATGATAAAAATGTGTCATAAAAAAAAAAAAGGCCGTTTGAAAAATCCTGTTTATTTGTCAAGAGCGGAGGAGAGCTCTGGCTGAACAAAGCCCAGGAGCTTTCTCTGGAGCATCCTGGTGTTGGGAGATTTACCTTTCTTGTCTTTCTTCTCCTCCTCTTCTCCCCCAGCTCCCAGCAGAGTGAAGATGATGCCAGTCTGAGAATTCACCCCCACAGCAGTCACCAGCATCCGCCCAGAGCCTTCCATGACATGGGTGCCTGAAAATAGGCAAGACAGAGCTTACAGAGAGATAAAATAAATGTAAAAAATTATGCAAGGCCTTTCTGAAAATATTGAGTTTGTAAACCTGCATTGAGGAGGATATTATTGCATAACCAAAATAAACCCTGTTGTGCATTAGTCTTAACCAAGAATTAATGCTTAAGCACAAACCTCAGGCTGCACATCCATCATCATCAGATTCTCTTTTTAAAAGAAATATTGTCACCAACCCAGTTTATCTTCTGCAAGAAAACAATTTCAGCAAAACATCACAAATACAAAAATTAAGTCCAAAAAAAATCCCCAAAATAAATTCCATCCAAACCTAAAGATCAGAGAATATCTTTAAAAGCCAGCAGAGACTTGGTTGGTTCAGTTGGAAAGGAAAAGAGCTGCAACCTTCCTCAGAAACTATCAGAGCCTCCTTTAAGATGTGTCACTATTTGCAAATACCTTTTAATTAAGAACTTGCTATTTGTATCCCTGTGTTTTGTTCTGAGGGAATCTTCTCCTGAATTGGACAACAAAGGTGGATAAGAATATCCTCCAAAAAGTGCCCTTGGCTCCTGGGCTCCCAGAGCAGCTTTGGCAGGCAGACAGGCATCCAGCAGAGCTCAGGCTGAGCTCTGCACACCTAGAGAGGGCAGAGCAGGCCAAGGGGATGGGATGGGGTGTGCTGGTGCTGCTTGTTGGTTTGTCTGGGTTGAAGCCCTTGAATGGTAGCTCGTGTTCAGACTCAGGTGTTTATTATTTCCTATCAGTAAAACAGTCTCACTGCTGGGAGTTCAGCAGCTTCTCATTAGAAGGCACAAAATGCCCAACAATCTCTTGTTCCAAGGGCTTTTAAGACTAAACTATCCAGTGAAGAGCTGACACCTGGATTATTTTCCCTTTTAACCAATAACTGATCCCACAGAGCCCCAGTGGGGACTTTTCTGCCCAATTACAAAATGCCCCCAAACCCATGGAGAAGGAGGAAGAAGCAGCATGAAGCAGAAACCCAGGACAGCACCCTGTGCCTCCATCCTGCTGCCATCCACAGCACACTAAAAACCCCAAACCCTCAATTTCTCACCCAGTGACACACCTGCACTGCTCTCTGGAATCTGTTTCACACTTTTGTGGGTTCCAGTCTATCTTGAAGTCTGGGAAACTTTCTCCATGGATGAGGGTCCGAGTCAGAGCTGCCCTGGGGGTCAGGGCACCCCAGAGCAGACAGAGGAATATTCCCAGTGCCCTGGGTTTCCACAGGGAACTGACCTTGTTTGGTGGCTGCTGCAATTTGCAGACAAAAAGGAAGAAAAATTTCAAAGAAAAGTTTCTGTTGATGGTCCCTAAACCAGAGCAATTCACAGCCCAGGAACTGCTCAGCTCCTGCTGAAAGCTGGATGGAAAACTGACAGGAAGAGCAATTGTATTTGTTTATTCACAGCTGGCAACCAGTCACGAGCTCAGAGAACGTTTTCAGACCCAGTATTTTGTCAGGATGGAGAAAAGTCCTCCTGTTTGTAGACTGATGTCCCCATAAACAACAACAACAATAAACAAGATGGCTCAGAGGCAGCCCAGGCTCTAGCAAGTGTTGTTAGAAGTTAATTGCATCACTTAGCAGGGAAAGTCTTTCATTTTACCTCAAAACAATATCTTTGAATTGTATACTGAATAGAAATACTTTTTTTTTTTTTTTCCCCCATGTTTGGATCCCACCAAACCTGGTTCTTAATTCCAAGCTTGGTGAAAGTAGCACCAAAAAAAAAAAAAAAAATTAAAAAAAATTAAAAAAGACACTGATGTGAGTGAGATTTTTGGTTTGGAGAAAAGTAAATTTTTCTGTTGATGTCTGGTCTTGACCATAGTTTTGGTCCTGTGGAATTAGAGCAGAATTGTGCAGCTTGACATGAGGATGAACCTGGATTCAGGACGCCTTGCCTCTCTTCCTCACAGTTGACATTTGAGCTGCTCAGGCTGCTGTACAGTGAAGGGGAGAGGGTGCAGCTCTTTCTGCACCAGAGCCTTCTCTCCCGTTTCCCAGCTCTACTGCAGGATACATTGAGCACCAGGAACCAGAAATACTCCTACTTTTGGAATTGACTTGATTTCCCTCCCACGCTGAGGTGAGGAGGAATTACAAAGCTTGATCTGGGACTGAGGGCACATCCAGAGGTGGCACAGCTGGTGGCAAGGGACACTGCTGAGGACAAGAGCCGTGTGCCAGCCCACACATTCCTGTCCCTCTGCTTCACCTCAGAAATATTTTATAAGGCAAAACAAACTTTCAACAGTAGAAACAGCATTGAGAAATAGAGTTTGAGAGCTTTGCTTCCTTTATAGAGGTCTTCCAAGCTACCACCTCCTCAAATAAAATGTGCACCATAGATATTGATGTTTAATATTTATTTAGCACATGCATGTGTTCTTTTTACCACTCGGGAAAACTTGTGATTGTGGGATGGAGGCTCTTCAGATGAGCTCTGAAAGCAGAGGAGAAGTCAAAGCAGGGGTATCCACACAGCACTGAGGAAGGAAAATGTTTGAAATCACTCCCAGCACTTACTTATCCACAGAAATCATTCCCACTTAATCTCTGAGCAGGAATAACCACAAAGAAGAGAGAGACTTCATTCCAGCTCTGAGCATGGACATGGAAAATGATTTTGCTACCAGAGAATGAGGTGGTGGAACAGAAAACCCTGTGGGTTGTTGGTGTGCTGAAATGCACACAAAGCCCAGTGTCCTTTCTCTCCAGCTTTATTTTGCTGGATTTTCCCTCTGGTATTTTGCTGAATTTTCCCTCTGATATTTTGCTGAATTATTCCTCTGTTATTTCGCTGAATTTTTCCTCTGATATTTTGCTGAATTATTCTTCTGATATCTTGCTGCACTCGCCAAACCCTTTAAAAGCAGGAACATTTAAAAGCTGGGAGATGCCAGATAAGAATAGAATCACGAGCAACCCTCAGTGCGGGTGGGCAGGAGCAGAACAATCCCATTGTCTAATTATCAAATCTATTCAGCAGGCTGGGGAAGGTGTCAGAACACTCAGGGAAATTCATCCCAACAGCAGTGCTGCAATTAGGGAGGTGCTCCAAGCACTGGGGAGAGACAACAAAATGGGAATCACAGCTGGGGGTGGTGGGGGAAAGTCCATTTAGGGTGCCCAGGTCTGTGCCCAGCTGTTTCTCCCAGCAGGGCTTCCTACCTGCCTGGGTGAGCAGGGCCAGAATGAGCAGAAAGGATCAGGAGAGGCCTCAGGAAAAGGGAATATTTGGGAATCTAGGTGGAGCACAGCCTGTTTCAAGGAGAAAGGCAGTGGAGGCAGAGCTTTGGGTTGGTTTTCATGGGAGGGGTAAGAATTCCATGAAGTTCCATGAAGAATTCCATGAAGTTCCTTCTGCCCTCCCACTGGGGCTGAGTTTTTGCCAGCAAAGAGATGGAAATGATGGGGTTGAGCAGCAGCCAGCAGGGATCTCCTGGATTCACTGCCAAACCTCCCCAGGCCTCGTGGTGCACCCTGACTCTGGCATTTCTGGGGTGGCTCTGGGAGCCCCTCTGCAGGAGCCAAGGGATGGAACCTCAGCCTCCATCACAGTCCCATTGCTGTCACATGCTCTGAAAAATCCCTTTGCCCAGGATTTCTTCTCCTGGGAAGCTGAGAAGCCTCAGAGAGGAGTGAAAACAATAATTATCTGATTTGCTTCTCCTGTGTTTGCTGCTTTGGAATGTGGCCTGGACATTGTTTATCCAGCAGGTGAATGTTTGATTGGTTCCATGTGAATGGTTTTTAATTAATGGCCAATCCCAGCCCAGCTGTGTCAGACTCTGAGGAGTCAGTCACCAGTTTTTATTGTTCATTCTTGTTCAGCCTTCTGGTGGCTCCTTTCTCTTTCTTTAGTATAGTTTTAGTATAGCATAATATAATATAATATAATATAATATAATATAATATAATATAATATAATATAAT
>JAYDZK010000032.1:17874779-17886241 GCA_034509185.1 Euphonia xanthogaster | reverse complement strand
AATAAAGGCAGATAAATGCTCAATTTACAAGTGGTGTTTCCCTGACATTGTGCTCTAAAGCCTCCTGTTTCCATATTGTCCTTTAATCCTCCAAAGGAAGACTGTCACTCCTGGGGGGTGACAGCTTTTCAAGTCACTCCAAGCAAGAAGTTGATGAGCTCAGAATATTGGCAGGGGTGGTTGAAAAAATCAGTGTGGAAAGAAAACTCCTCTTAGCTCATTTTCAAAATGAAAATGCATTTCATTTGGAAAAATGAAAGGAAAAATTAGAAATTTAAGGAGGAGGCAAGATCAAGAATAGAGAACAACATGCTCCAGCTCTCCTTTCCAACACCTGGCTGTACTTTCAGGAGTAAATATATTATTTTCAAGGGAAAAAAAAACCAACATAAAAGTTGCCAATAAGTGCAATGAAATATTCAATGAAATTTTCATTCTGGAGAGAGTCAGGAAAGGAAAACACTGAAGTCAAACCCATTAAAATCAATTACAAGTGGGATTACTCCCCACTTCACCAAGGCAAAGTCAAGCTTCATATGTCTATTTTCCAGAGTTTGGGACTCTTCAAAAAGTCCCCTACCAACAAATTATTGGTACCCTCGGCAGTAATTTATGATATATTAATTTTAAAATTAAAGGGAATTATTTAGACAACTGCCCAAAGAAGGACTTCCAAAAAAAGTGTGGAAGACCTTTACAATGTGTTCCACAAATTGGATTACAAGATATTCACTAATTTGATTTTTCTTCATGTGTAAACCAGGGCAAAAGCTTTCAGGAAAACAATTCCTAAAGCAGGGAAAGCAGTGACTATTGAATAGGATGCTGTGCTGTGGGAAAACACAAACACATTTTCCCAGGCTGTGCTGCTGCTGAGCTTTCCAGACTCCCTCAGAATCTCAGCTGGCTCCTGTCTTCCCATGGGAAAAGAAACATTTTAAATGCAGGATCAAAATAATAACAGTTTGAAAAAGAAAGGAACAAGCCTCCACTGCCTGATGACACAGCTCCCCTCTTCCTAAAACCTGGAGATATCATGCTTTCAAAATTCCTTTCCCCCAAAATGAAACAAAATAAAATAAAATAGGGCAATCTGCACATTCAGTCTAAGCTTTTGTCAAGAATCTCTCATGGTTTATAATGTCCCCAAGACGTCCCACCAGTTAGATGAGGTAATTCCAATAAATAACATTTTCTTCAGTTTAAAAAAAAAAAAAAGAAAAAAAGCAATGACTCCTTTCTCTTTCCATGCCTAAATCGAGCACCTGCTGAATCAATAGCCAAGCATTCAAAAAGCAGTGAGGAAGCAATGAAAGGCTCCCAGTGATTTCTGAAGGATGAAAGGACCCCAGGCAGGAGCTGTGCACGGCTACGTGCCGATTGTGCAAGGAAAGGAGGAAGGGGCTGCAAGGAAAGCAGCCAAAGGAAACTGCAGCAAATGTAAAAAGCATTTCAGGGCTATATTTAGAGGAAGACATTCTTCCTGCATTTGCCAAGCTGCTCACGTCATTTCACACAGCATGTTTGATCCAGCTTTAGAAGGCTGGGAGGGAGAGGGAGAGGGGAGAAGGAAAAAATCTGGATCAGCTGCCAGAAATGGAACTCTTGCATTTATGGAGAGGAACAAATATTTTAAGCATGTGAATTCAAGAGTGCTTTCCAAAGAGTGTGAGGGGGGGAAATGGGAAAGAAGGAAGGGGGCAGGCAGGGTGGTAAAACTTCCTGCAGCCAAAAAGGCTCTGCAGAATATGGAGAATATTTATCAGGAACAGGACTTTGCTCCAATATTCCCTTTGGAGCCAGGCTCACGAGCCTGAGCTGCACCACTAAAAATACTGAAATGTGTGAATCTCACTGAGTTCAAGCCTTCATCTGGTGTAAGCTGGAGATCTGTGCTCCTGCAATGGGATCCAGCAGTTACATAAGCAATTACATATTTCTCATCCATAATACAGGATAAACAAGCACAAAGGATGAATCAAACACCCTCCAAATGCAGGCTCAAAGGTGCAAACTGTATCAAAACCACGCCAGTTTCACAAGAAAGTTATGATTTGCCTTTAACTCACGTCATGAGGTTCAGGATTTGCATAAAGAAACGTCAAGATGAAAAGAAAAATATGTCAGGAGCAGATGTAATGGGATCAGGGACAAACCACGTGGAAATTTCCTGTTAGTGACCTTCTGGAGGCTGGTGATGGAATTGATTTGAGATTTAGGACATGCTTTGCTTAAACTGAGATGACTTCTGTGAAAAGTTTTTACCTTCATTCCCTTCTCCAGGTGGCTGATAAAAGGAAAGCCCCAAAGATATGATGGCTGCAATTTCCAAGATGATAAGAGTCACGTCCTGCAATGCTTCCCAAACTAGCTGTATGAATGTTTTTGGCTTCTTTGGAGGTATAAAATTTTTTCCAAAAATAAGCTTTCTTTTTTCTAGGTCTGCAGCAGTTCCAGCTAATCCTGTAAAGAAAAGAAAATAAAATAAAATCAGGTCAAATTGCCATGCAATAGAAAATGCATCCCTATAAATTACTTCTCCAAGAAAAATTCCAAGCTGTGGCACCTATGGCATATTGACAAATGTAAATATTACACTTCAATTGTGCTTTCATGAGAGGATTTGTCCTGATATTCTGAACAGAATTCTCACAAGCTCCATTTAGTACTAATTCCTGCCAGGTTTAATCATTAAAAACCCTTTGAATTCAGAGGTTTGTATTAATGAGACCTATGTGTATACATATGTACAAGCAATGACTTCTGAAAATAGATCCTAAAGCACAAAGAAATTATTTTTGGGATGAAGCTGGAATAGCTGATGGGAGCTTTTGGTAATACCTGTGGCAGATCACAGAAATCTTTGTTCTGAATGCAAAGGATAAACCAGTAAAGCCTCTGTTGTGCTACTTCAAAGCAACCTCTGGCTGCAAATGGACTTCAGCACATCCCTGGAACGAGCTGCATCACATTTTTGCCACAGGAAAAAGGCAAAGTGACAAGTTAAACATGCACAGAAGGGCAAAAGGAAACAGCATGGCTCCGTGTATTTCACATGATGCTTCAATTTAAGAACATTTCAATTTAAGGACACAGGATAACAACGAGGGGTTGTGCTGAACAATCCCTTGGGGTGCTTTTCCCCCTCCATTTTAATTTTATTAAAGGATGCACGTCTGGTGCCTTTCCAGAAAAGCAAAACAAAACAAAACCATAAAAAACAAAAACAAACAAACAATTCCAAAACTTGCAAGCATCAAGGTAAAATAACGGAGCCCAGAAATCCCTCTGAGCAGCATAAAAAACTGCAAGAAATGTTCCACGTTTCTGCCAAACAATTCCTGATATCAGTGGTTAGATTGGAAAGGACTTTTGGGATCATCAAGTCCAGCTGTTCCCCCAGCACTCCCAATCCCACATCCACCCATCCCTTAAATCCCCCCAGGAGTGGTGACTCCACCACAGCCTGTTCCAACGCTGGTCATGCCTTCCTATGGAGAAATGCTTCCTAACATTCAATTTACACCTCCCTTGGGGCACCTGGAGGCTGTTTCCTCCTGTCTTATTCAGAGAGGAGACCAACCCAGCTGGAACATTGACAGAACTTTAGGTTTTGAACGTGATCAGCAACATATTTATGGTTATTTAGGATTATTTCTGGCTATTTAGGATTATTTCTGGCTATTTATGGCTATCCATCCTTATGTGACACCAGGAAAACACCGAAGGTGAGGAACAGAAGGAGCAGAAGGTGCCTGTGAGGGAGGAAACCACCAACCCCACACCATGAGGATTCCTGAGCTTGGGAGGTTCTGGGCAAATCCCTTCCTGTGGGATACCTCAGGAATGGGAAGCCCTGCAAACACCCCCTCCAAGCAGTGAGGGAATGCCAAGAGCCCCCACTCTGTGCTGGCTCCCCCAGCCCCTCCCGGGTGGTTCCTCCGTTTCCTCGGGACCAAAGCCATGCTCCCCTGGCTGGATCAGCCCTGCCTCACTGCAGGCACATCCTGACTCACCTTTCCCTTCAGGTGTCTCCTTACAGCTGCTGGGAGGCTTCTGGCTCTTGGTTAACTCATCAAAGTTTCATTTCCCCCTCAGCTGCTGAGAAACACGAGCCCCTCCTGTGGATCAGGGTTATTATTACCTCACCCCGTTTAATTTGCAGGACCTCTGCTCAGTGACATGGGACAGGTTCCAGCCAGCAGGAAGTGTCTGCAGCACCCTCCAGCACCCAAACTCCTCTGAGAGCTCCCGGGAAGCCTCCAAGGCTGGGAAAACCTTTTCCCCTGTGCCAGAGGAGTTGCTGCCTTTTGTGAGGCCACAGAAGTTTGGGCAAGGCAGGTGAGGGATGAGGCAGGCACTGACAGGGAGCAGCCCCAGGGCACTCTGAGCAGCACCAGAGAGCTGCCAAAAGGAAGGAGTCACTCTGAAAGTCAGGGACTCACGGGATCACTAAGGTTGGAAAAGACCTCTAAGATCATTGAATCAAACTTTTAACCCAAGTCCACCCACATCCCCAGGCACCTGCAGGTTTCTAAATGCACCCAGGGATGGTGGCTCCACCACTCCCCTGGGGAGCCTCTTCCAGTGCTTGACAGCCCTTCCACAGAGGAATCTTTCCTGATATTCAATCTAAACCTCCCCTGGAACACCTCGAGGCCATTTCCTCTCGTGGACCTTGTTCCCTGGGGACAGAGCCCAAAATCCCCTGGCTGTCCCCCCCGGCAGGAGCTGTCCAGAGCCAGAAATCCCCCCTGAGCCTCCTTTGCTCCAGGCTGAGCCCCTTTCCCAGCTCCTCCTCATGGGGCTTGTACCAAAAGCACCCACAACTTGCATCACACCCCCAAAACTCAACCTGCTCAACCTCACATGTGAGGGGCAAATTCCATGGGCACCACTGACAGGGACTTGGGGCAGGAATTTTTATCTGATGCAGCTTCAGGCAGCAACACAAAATTCTGGGAGGAAAATCCCAAGGAATGGAAGGAGCAGACATGTGAACAATGCCTTTTTCCAGCCCAGAACATTGGTGCTCAGTGGTGGGGCAGCTCCAGCAGCTCAGCACGGCAGGGATGGCTGGGACAGCACAGGGAAATGCTGCAGGAATTGTCAATAATCCCAATCACAGGTACCAGGATGTGCTGAGTTCCTGAGTTAGAAATGAAGCCCTGCAGCTTGCTGCCAGGAGGGCACACAAAGGACAGCTCCTGTCCAGGGTCTCTGATTTGTGTAAAACACACCTGAGGAGCCTCCAAAGCCAAAGAGAGACTGCAACTCCAAGAGCTGCTTTTCCTCTAAGACAAAATTTGTCCATTTGGACACCCTAAGGCTGAGGAACAGACTGTCTAAAGCATCCATGGCCATCCTTATTTTCCTGACTATAGTCCACATAAAGCTGGAATTCAGACTTCAGTCATTCAGCCTCTTCCATTTTTGTTAACATTATTTTCCTTAAGAACCACAAACAAGGGTAAATCATACAGATGATTGTATTCTTTTCTCTAAGTCTTGGTGAAATTATTCACCCACTCAGTCCCATCTAAAAACCAGAGTGTATTCATCTTAAATAATGAAATTTATTTCCTTGTAAATCATTTAGAAATCCTGGAAAATGACATCCAGTGCTCAGTTCAAACCAAAAGGTTTCCCTCCTCCCGTGACCCAGCCATCACTCAGAATCCTGCCCAGCAAAATTTTGGGGCTGTTTTGTTTTTTGTTTTTTTTTTTAACTCCCAGTGAATGCCAGAAATGAACAAACTCTTCTAATGAGAGAGAGAAAGGAAAGGAGACAACGGGGAAAGTGATGAATTGGATTTTAAGAGCTGTGTAGAGATCAGGGCCAGAAAAGTGCATGGAAATGACCAGGACGTGGGGAAAGGGGCTGAGCTCTGGGACAAGGCAAGAACTTTGCTCTGCCAAACTCCCATCAATCCTCAGAATGCACAGGAAGGTACAAGAGGGCTCCTCCTGACCTCTCCCAAGTCAGCTGCTCTGCTCAGAAAGGTTATTGTGATTATTCCTAAGGGAGTTCTGGGCTTGGCCAGGCTGGAGGTGGCTCGTGGTGCCCAGATGGCACAGCCAGCCAGGAGCACAAGGGCAGCACAGGACGCTGCCCCCAGCAGCACCTGAGCCTGGGGATGCCTTTCCTGCTGCCCCAGGCACGCTGGGTTTTTGTCATGTTAAACACACCCACTTCACCTCCTGAATATCATCCTTTTATTTCTCCCTGGAGCCCTGTGACAACAAGGAAGGAGCCTTGCAGATGAAGGCAATTTAAAACATCATTTCTGCGTGAGGATAGAAAACACCCAAGGACGTGGAGAGGAGCCAATGGGGACTAAAAAACATGAATGGAAATAGAAGCTCAGCAGGACTTCAGGTTTTGCATACTCCCAGCACAAGCAGCAGCCTCCCATCGTGTGTTCAGCCTGGCAATAAAAGTCACAGACTGGCTGGGTTTAGGTTCATGTCTCCACACAAGCATGAATATTTTATTTAAGTGCTTTTCTAGGTCAAAGCTGTGCAGTACAACTTTGCTTGACCTGAGTGCTTAGAACAGATGTGCAGATTCGGGTTAAATTTACATACAAATATTGCACACAGGTTCAGGAAAGACTGTGACAATTTACTGATGCTTCCAGCACTTGAGTAATTTCTTAAGGTTTCATTTTCCAGAAGTTTTCACCAAAACTTGTGGGAGAATGAAAGTGATTGCATAGAAAACTTTTCCTACAATGTCGTGCAGTATATTAAATTCATTTATGATTTAATCTGGCACTGTTGCCTTTTTGGAGGGAGAAAAAGAATGCAGAACTGGAGAAATGCCACTTAATGAATTTTCTCTGTTCCTTATCTACATCTGCCAGTTCCTGCACATTGAATATAAAGCCATTTTTTCAATTAATGCCTGGAAAATTGTATTTCTCTGACAGTCATCTCCACTGCAACCAAATGGAGCATGACAAACACAGAATGATTCTGATGCTTAAAAAATAGCAAAAGCACAGCACATCTAACACAACAATTAAAAAAAAAACACCATAAAACTTTTAAGAGAATGTTTGAAATTAGGAGCTGAAGAATGTAGAATTTACATTTGCATTAATGGAACAAATAAAGCAGTCATTGCTTATTAAATTCCTTCTGTGCTTTTTCTGATGCAACCAGAAAATAAAATAAAAATTTCAAATAGCAAAACCCATAAATAATGGTGTTTTAAAAATCAAATGTGAGATTTGTCCAGCACAGAAGGGAAAGGCTTCCAGGGATGTTGTGGAAATGAAGGGAGAGAGGAAAGGCAACCATTTTGATTAGAGATAATTAAAAATTAGGTATGACACACCTGAGTTCTTCCTGGTTTTATCTCTGAAGCCAAAATCCCCTTGGCCCCAAACTCTCTTCTCCCCTTTTATCCCCTTGGCCCCAAACTCTCTTCTCCCATGATGAACACTCCCACCATCACAGAAATTGAAGAATTGAACACCCCAAAGAATCCCCTGGACAGGTATTTCATTTTCCTTGCCTGGTTTCACCAGTTGTGTGTATTTCCCATGGAGCTCCCTGCCATTCCTGCTGCTCCTCAACAATTCAGGAAACCCTGCCCCAGGCCCACAGAGCCCTTGCAGACTCTCACACCTTCCTCATGAACATTAATTAGAAATATCAGCCTAATTGCTGCTGGGGTAACGAGGACAATTCAAGTCCCTCACTGAATATTTTTAGTGGGATTTGACTCTCTGCCTTTGCCAGCAGAGTTTTGCTCTGCTCTTCCCTCTCCAACAAGCAAGAAATAGCTTGGCTTTTTTCCTTCCATCTCCTCAGCAGCAATCTAAGCAGCTTCATCTCTGTACCAGTGGCTGAAGGAGCTGGAAATGTCACATTTTCAATTCAAATGAAGAGCTTGGAAGGAACCAACTGACTCAGCTCCTGAGGTCTGCCTGAGGAAATTGCCCCAACCTAACTGGGGAAGGCAGGGGGACACTCCCAGTAAACTGGTTCAGGTTGGGATCACATGCTCAGGAAGGTCTGGTTTGTCCCTAAGGTGTAAAGATGTCATCACTGTGATGTAATCCAGCATCAGCTTCCCCTATTTCCCACTGGAGAGTGGGACTGGGGGAAAGAAAACCTTACATTCCCTCATTTTCTCTCTATCCCTTCCTAAAAGCCCCAACACCATTCAGGAATTCTTCATGAGCCTTGTTTATCCAAGGAAAACAGGTCAGGAATTCTTCATGAGCCTTGTTTATCCAAGGAAAACAAACACCTGGAACACCACAAAACCACAGCTTGCATTAAACTGACACAAGAGGATTGGCTTCCAAGTAAAACCTGCCCCAAAGATGGGAAACACAAAGTGGAAATATTCACTCCTGGAATGGGGGCCTCCCAGTTTCACCAGGATTTTCCCTGCAGTGCATTGAAATTCTGTTCAGGTCATATTAAAATAAAGTCAGTTGAGAGAATGCTGCCCATCAGTAGGAGAGAGTTTAATGAGAGCATCATCTATTTCCAGCAAGGTGAATTGGAATTTCACCACTGAATGAACCTCAACAAATAATAATTTCCTTCTAATCTCAGGACCACAAAGCTGTCTCTAAGTGTAATGAATCTCATTACCCTTTTTCATTAATATCACTTGAATACTTTTTTTTTTATAAAGGTTAAGAAATACATCCAAAAATTAAAAGCCTTTGGCATTACAGTCACCTAAGCACGTGTCCTGTAAGCTTTATGCTGCTGCTGGGACTATTCCTGTGGGCAGAACTTTGCAGGACCCAGACCCTCCTGGACTCAAACACTTTACAGCCACATCCAGACAGCCAACACAGAGAAAAGAGGGCACAGAAACAGGGAATTAATTACCTCCCTCTCCACTTCCTCATTCATCATCCTCCCTCTTCACATCTGACAGCAACGAGTGGCCCAGCCACGCTGTCCTGCCCTCTGAGCTCTGCCACCCCCCAGCACCCCAAATCCAACAACCTGACCACAAAAACCCTCCCAGAAACCTTCCCTCTGACAGGGTGTGACCCAAGCTACTGCCTGAGCCACACAAAGTATGCAAATACCTCTCTAATTCCATGACCTTTCACAAAAATAAAGGAACTGAAGAGCTTAACAATTGTTCCTACAGACTGATTGTCTAACGCAAATGTTAGGAACAGGTACAGAACAACTTGCACTTGTGCCATGAGTTCCCCTCCCTCAGTCTGTAGAAATTCCAAAAAACTTTATCTCAATTTGATGAGGCAGGGAAAGGCTGAGGTTGCTGCCCCAGACAGGCTGGGGGCAGTTCAGGGCAGTGAATCCACATCATCTGGGACTGCTGATTTCCATTTACACCAGGCAGGGCTTGTTACTGCCCAGAAGCACTGAATGCTCCATGACATCTCTAATTCCCCATCAGCCATTCGGGGTTTTATTTCTTCCATCATCTTTTAATTCCTTTTTAAACTGGAATTGCCCTGAAATGAAGCCATTGAGCAGGAACAAACAGTTTACATAAGACGAGAAATAACAGCAGCACCAGAAATGGTTCTTGAGAGAGCCTGAAAACAGCCCCCAAAAAAGCCACTCATGTGAAAGACATGCCATGATTTCATAATAATCTAATGACTGGACTTATGTGCAGCACATGAACATGAGCCAGGACTGGGGCAACAATGAGACATCAAATGGTAAAGGCAAGACATGCACTGTAGCAGATGACTAATGGTTTTCTGGCCCAAACAGAGAGCAAGAAGCTTTCTGCAAAGGCTGATAAAGCACTCAGTGAGAGCTCAAGGTGAAGAAAGAGGAATCAGGATTTTTTTTTTCAAGCATTCTGCTGTCAGTGGGAGTGTGGCTGCTGAGAGGGAAGAGAACTATCCCACCAGAAATCATTCCTTCAGCTCTTACCACACCTGGTCATCATGAAACCAGCCTCACCTTGGGCTCCTGGAAACATTTTTCTTTTGCTCTATCATGATATAACATCAAGTACAATAAAGCCACTAGATTCAGGGCAAGGATTGTAAGAAATACTAATAATTAGAATAAATACTAATAATGCAGAATTAATACCCATCATCCCAACCATTACCAACTAAATAACAAAATGCCAATAAAAATCCATTTTTACATGACATACTTAAATACCAGAGCAGTAACAGCACAGAGCTTCACCCAGCACTAAGAGACAATGAAGCTGAAGGTTATGGAAGGGTTTGGCAGCCAAGCCAAACAATCCCAAGGCAGTGGGATACCCCACAGCCACTGGATCCTCCAGGTTTGTTCAGCATCACAGACCCTCAGCTTCTGCATGGTGTTGGGGCTTTTAGGAAGGGATAGAGAGAAAATGAGGGAATGCAAGGTTTCCTTTCCCCCAGTCCCACTTTCCAGGTACTCAAAGCCTTAAGAATTATTCTTAACATACTTTGGTTATTTAAACCAAGCCAGGATTTCCCTCCCACAGAAGGTAACGTTAGGATTTAAAGTGGACCATACAAATGCCCTCTGCACGTTTTGTACCACCCACAAAGCCCTGACTTCCTACTCAAACACAGCTGTGGGACCAGTAAAATGATGTTGACTGAGACTATACAGGAAATGGGATCAAAAATGTGGGGCTACAGTACTGAACTGTAATGATATAATTGTTCCAGATAATGTGCAGTCTTTTTCTTGCTCCTGATATTTAAGTTCAATCAGCATCCCTGGGTCCATCTTAAGAGACAATTAAGACACATTAAGGGGTTGTTCTGTAGGGCAGGCTTGGAAAGCATTAACACATAAATCAGGTCATGGCAAGGAGCAACCATGGAAGTTTAACAGATCCAAGGTGATTGTCAAGAAAACAATCACAGAATGAATGGCATCATGATGTCAACGTGGAAAGCCTTCCTTAATTAAGACATAAGCTTCATAAGCTCTTATTGCTGTTCTCACTGGACACTACCAAAAAAAAAAACCAAAATCACTCCTTCACAAAAATTGCCAGTGGCAACTTCAGGGAACAAAAGACCCTCAAGTCCATCTGTGAGTGGCTGTTCCCAGCCCACGAGTGAGAAGTGCTGCTGGCAGAGGCAGCCTGTGCCTGCCTGGGCAGTGCAGGGCTCCAGGGCAGCGTGGCCATCAGGGTGTGTGGCACTGATGCCTGCAGGGAGGCACTGCCAGCTGGGAGCTCCCTGGGGCTCACAGATGGGGATGGCAGCCCCAAAGATGTGAAGTTAACCCACAGATGTGCATGGGAGGGCAAGGTCTGAGCCCAGAGAAAGGGCCAGGGCTCTGCCTGGCCCCCCTCCCACCTCCTCCAGGATCTGGAGGCAGATCCTCCTTGTCACCATCACATTTTCTAGAAAAATCCCTTCACCCAGGATTTCTTCTGCTGGGAAGCAGAGAAGCCTCAGAGAAAAATGAAAACAATAATTATCTGATTCCTTTCTCTCGCGTTTTGCTGCTTTGGAATGTGGCTTGGAGATTGT
>JAYDZK010000032.1:17817385-17862792 GCA_034509185.1 Euphonia xanthogaster | reverse complement strand
CCCTGGCAGTGCCCAAGGCCAGGCTGGGCAGGGCTGGGAGCAGCCTGGGACAGTGGGAGGTGTCCCTGCCATGGTAGGGGTGGCAGTGGATGGGCTTTGAGGTCCCTCCCAACCCAATCCATTCTGGGATTCCATAATTCTCTTCCTTACAGTTAACTATTCAATGCTAGTGTTTTAATTCTCAATTTCTAGCAGAGCAGTTTAACTTCAAATGTGATCTTGACGTTAACTTCAATTAAGCTCCAAGTATGGTCTGCTCTGTAGCCAGGAATTTTCAATGCTACTTCAATTATAACCCTACAGATTCCAATAAAAACAACTTTGGAAAACACAAGTTGCACTTACAAGTTACCAAACTGTCCTGCATGACTAAGCTGATTTCTAAATAATGACCATTCACTCTTTTTAAAATAAAGATAATTACAGGGTTGGAAAAAAATGTTTATATAGGCAAGGCAAAAAGCTGCAACTGACAAGTAAATTATTCATCTATTCTAATTGAACTGCCTGCAAAAATTGGCTCAAAAAATTAAAATAATAAAATGGTTTCTAACAAAAAACCCTGAGAAGTACTTAAAAATTAAAAGAGTTGTGGTGTAAAGTTCACTTCTAATCTTTCTTACCACTCAGTTTTGGTCCCAATGCCTGAGAAGATTTCTCAAAGATGTTGTAACTTCTCTCACATGGGTTTGTAAAAGTTGTAGTGCCAGGGAAAAAAATGTCATTTCCTAAGATGTTACAAGTTGAATATAACAGTAAAATCTTGTAGAGCCCAGAAAGGAGGATGCTGAGTTCTGCAGCTGGGAGTCTGCACAGAGGCACAACCAACACACCAACACTGCAATCCTGGAGCACAGAGAACACCTCACTCACTCCTGTCACTTAAATCCATGGACAAGGGGCCTTGGGAACACAACAAATCAAAAATGACAATGAGAACCACCCAATGTTTGGGGTGGTTCATTTGCTCTAGCTCATTTTTTCCAGCCAGTGGATTTGAGATATTTTTGTCGGTGCTCTGACTGATGTTGGCTTTTCTTTAACTGTGGGAATCAAACCTGGAGGAAAGGAAGGGCAAATTCTCTAGTGCCTGAACTCTGATAAATGTCAGAGAACTCTGGAAACTGGGGGTCAGATTTCTCAGAATATGTTCCACCAGGTGTCACTGCCACAAAATCTCCCAGAAATCCGGGATGTATCAAAACAGCAAAACTGAAAGACTCCTGCACAGAATCATTTGGGTTCCTTGGGGCAGAGAGATGTGGTGAAAGGAAAAAGAAAGGAAATGCAAATGAAGGAATAAACCCACCTTATTTATTGAGGAAAAGAAATACCCTCTAACAGATTTAAGTTCCCATACAGATGTTATTTTCACAAGGTGTTTTATCAGCCAATTTGAGTTCACCTTTTCCATTCAACCACAAGACATAAGCAGCTGATTCAGACACTTTGATTTCCAAGCTAAGGATGAGCACCTGATCATGGGAGGAAGAAGAGCATGTGAGGAGGAGCCAGCAGAGGTGCAAAGCCAGAGATCCCCCCAAAGATGCTCAGGGCACACAGGGAGGAGGGGACTGTGCTGGAGCAGAGGCAGGTGCCCTTCACAGCACCCAAAAAAGGGGAGGGAAACCTGGCAGATCTCCTGGGGTTGAACCAGCATCCCTGGAGGTGCCTGAGCTCCTTCCTCATTTCCAGCACATCCTCCAGCACTTGCACTTTGAAGGCTTTTATCGTTATTAAGGATATCCCTGTATATTCATCCCCTTCATTCAACCCCCAGAGCTGATGGAAGGGTGGAAGATGATCCCTGAATACAGAAGCAGGTAAGTTACACCTGCTTCCCAGAGTGACAGGAGCACTCTCCAGAGCTGCTGCAGCCCCAGCAGAGCAGGCAGGGGCTGGTATTGACACATTGTCTTGGCTCATGCGAGTTCCCTTTGATGTTTCATAATCCCGAGGGTGCTGAAAACCCAGTGAAAAACACCTTCCTCCTCCTACAGATCCATCTCATCCTCCAGGCAGCTCCTCTGCACAGAAAATTGATCCCCAAGAGAAGGCAATGATGGATGGCTTTAAAAGGGTGGCAGGAGGAATGGCCAGAGCCAAGGACTGCAGTGTCCATGCTCTGGGTCACTGTGGCCACCCCTCTGGGATTGCTCAGCGCTGATCTTGGTACTCTCCCAACTGCACTGGTTATAATTAGTGACAAATAACTCACAAATGATGAGAGAGAGCTCATCACCAGCACTCCCTGCTCTCAGGACTGCCAGGAGAGCTAAATCACACAGCACATATGCACATAAACACAGACTTCCAAAGCCAAAACCATCCCAGAACCAGACAGAAGTTCTCAAATGATGCCAAGGTGACCTTTCTGCACACATCTGTTTATATTTCTACAAACATAAACTGGGGAGAAAACCCCAAACCATTGGGGGGTATCACATACAGCACTGACAGGGCAGCATTTGCTCAACTGGAAATATCACACATTTATATGTGTGTACAAAATGCTTTTATATTGAAAGCCAGACTGGATTTCCAGGTTACAGGTGCTGCTGATGGGAAATGTGAAGAATGCCAAAGTGTGGGCAAGTCTGAGAGCTCCATTCTGTTTGATTCCACACCTTGAGCTGAGATGGGGAAGCAGGGAAGTGGCTCCAACTGGGAGCCAAACACCAACCCCCTTCGAACACCCCCACATCCGTTTGGAAAGGTTGCAAAAGGATAGGAACAACTTAAGGTGAAAGTAAATTCCTCAGCTGAACCTGATGCCTTGGTTTTCCACCCTCTGGAGATAGCAAAGCCTGTGGAAGTTAAAGCAGGTCACTGCTGGAGGAGAACATTACCAGCTCCCACCTCAATAACCAACATCCTCAAGATTTATCTCATGGAAACCAGAGATTTCCAAGACTTTTCCTGCAGGGAAAGAGGCAAGCAGGTAACAAACTCTGAATTCTGGTGGTGGGAGGCAGCAGATGGGGGCAGTGAGCACTGCCAGTGTCTCCATGAGCCGGCGGGGCTGGATAACGTTACTGCACTCCACAGGAATGGTAAACGGAGACACGGCTGGAACCTGAGCTCTGGAAATTTCTGCTGCTGCCTTGAATTGCCCAGGTTTTGCTGGAGAAGAAAACTTCAGCACAGCCATTGCCTGGGCCACCATTTCATAGGTGTTTGGTGCATCTGCTCCAATTCCAGCAAAATCTGAGGAAACTACGCAAACTAGGCGTGAGAATTCAAAGGTTCAGGTGGTTTTCAAACATGATTCCACGTTAAGGAATTTATGGAAGATGCAAGGATGGAGAGGACTGCCCTGACAGCAACACTCCCAGCAAAGGATTCACAGTTTGCAGAGGAGATCCTGAGGAGAATTCGTGCAGTTTTAATTCCTTCCAGCGGAGGACAGTGGTTTACAACAGAAGGAATTGGCTGGCTGCGTTTCCTCTGGAATTGTGTTTCCCATGGTGGCAGTGCAGGGAATACACCTTGCCCAGGTTTTACATGAGCTAGGGATGGAAAGCCCCAGCCTGGCCTTTACCCGTGTTGCTCCCCATACAAAATTTTGCTCTAAAATTCCTCTGGAGCTTAAAAACGATCCCTACAAGAGTGAGCTGATGCCAAAACCACAAGTTATCATCGCATTCCTAACAGGGACAACTGGAACCAGTACTCAGCATGCTGAAGTATTTTAAGAACTTTTTTTTTAGAATTATCTGTAGGATTCAGGATGTGTCAATTTAACTGTACAATACAGTGATTTTCTGGCTGAGACTGCACCTCTTTAAAGGCTTGATTTCCACAGGGAAAAAAAATTTCTTATGTAATATTTAATATTTGAAATAAAATGCTGAGAAGGCACGTATCTTAATTATTTAGTTTCTGACAGATACCCTGCCTTTAAAAATTCAGCGTCTGACTGCAGATCTGAAAGACTTTCCTATAAATAAGTTATCTTCTCTGAAGCTGTAACAAATTTTAAAAAGTATTGCAATGGTTCTTAACTGATCAGAGGAAGCACAGGACTATTAAAATGTAAAAAAACCCACGTATGTGAATATTATTTTAAGGCAGAAAGCCATTCCAGGTTGCTGGAATTCTGCAAAAAAGGCTCAGGGAGAGCATCTTGAACAAAAGGAAATTAATTTCCCTGCTCCCCAGTACTTTCTGTCCAACAAGTAAAGCACAAGATTGAGGGAGTAGTTACAGTTTCTCTTATCTACAACAGACCTGTTTCTGCAGTGAGTATCTTCTAAATGGAAAGCATTCTAAATTAATTAAACAAACCTCAAGAGACGGTAAACTAATTATTCTGGGCATACATAAGATGCTGTTGAGTTAATCTCTGTGAACACAAGTGAGTTAAGTTTGTATTGACATATTGGGCCAAATTTATTGTCAGAGAAATTAACTTCGGGGGAGTTAAGCCAAGAGTGAATTTTTCCTCATTAAGGAGAAATAGGCCTATTGTCTGAAGTGTGAGGATTTAGAGCCTCTTGGGAAAAATCATATTGCACTTCAGTTTTCTGAGTGATGAACTCTTGCAGCGAGCTGTGCTTCAAAATGCACAGAATTCTGTTTAACCACCTCAGAGCTGGGCTGTCACATGGGACCCCTTTCATGTGAGCCCTGACCTGAGCACGGAGGATGCCAAGTGTTCTGCTAAGCTGTGGAAATAATTATTCCTGAAGCTTCCCAGCAGCATTCAAAGTGCTTGTACAAGCAGGAGACACATCCCTCATACCTAAATTTAACACAAAGTTCATTTAGTTACCACAAAATGTCTTTGTTGTCTACGCTTAACCTAAGCGAGATATTTTTGAATGAACGACTCAGAGAAATTTTCATCCAGTGCAATTTTTCCTATTAAAAAAATAATCATATTCACCTAAATTTTATAATTACTGTGCTCTACACAGGGGCACATATTAATATTTAAATTATTTTGTGCAGCAGAGCAGAACTCAAGGAAGGAATTGCTAACACTAATTAAGAAATAGATATAGGAAGGACCCAAACTGGCACAAAAATCATGTCTTGAGAGCAGCAGTGCAAGCCCCACCTGCTCAGGGGATGGTCCCCAAACTCCTCCAGCTCTAAAAGTTCACCCGAGGTGACCCCAGAGTCCTTCCCTGTGCTAATGGGACAAATCCCATCACAAGTGGCAGGACAGCATTCCCACCATCCTGGGGGACTCTGTACCATCCTTGGTGCCCCTTAGCATCACCCTTCCTTCCAGACCTCTTCCCCAGTTTTTTTGGAGCTTTCTATCTCCACAATTCAGGGCTACGACTCAGCACTGCATACCAAAGGTAAAGCATGATTCCTGTTCAATTTATCCTCTTCTCTTTCCACCAACCCCTGGCTCACAAGAGCGTCCCAGAGAGAAATCTATTTCCAGCATGGCCAAGAGAAACTCAAGAAGTGCCCGAGGGTGGAGTGAAGCAGGCTTTGGATCAGGCTGGAAATATTGGGAAACATTTGTGAGAACTGGCACAGCTCCACGGAGCCAAGGGAACTCCCTCGACACAAGGCAGAGGCCTCCAAGTTCCCGGAATATTTCCTGAAGTGATAATAGCTCACCTCTTCTCCTGGAGACATCCGTACTAAGTGCTATCTATTAGTGCTGCCACCTCGACTTGGTTTTCAAGAGTCCCTGCCACAACGTGAGACAGAAAAATAATCAGAACTCAGCCTGACCTGGGTCATGAGGGCACACAGCAATTACCACCCTGCACCTCCCAGAGCAAGCAGGAGAGAGGAGAGCTCGGGCAGGGAGGTTCATCCCACTGGCCCGGGGATCACAGCCCGGCACCTGCACCTCCTTTGGCCCCACACTTTGTGAGCTCCACTCAACAGCAGTGCAGACATCAAGTTGCAATCTTATTTAGGCTTTCTCACCGTTATCTTGGCAAAGGCAGCCTGAGCGTGGCTTTAAATACCTCTAAAAAAAAACACGTTAAATTACATTAGGGAAACATCCAAAATTACTGGTTTTAAAATCAAAACCCCCAGTGCAGAGTATTATGGTAATGACTAAGAAAATTGCTATAAAAGCCAGGAGGTTGTTTTCTTAGCAATACCAAGAGGATCTTTCCCATTGTTCTGCCAAGACTCGCAGCAGTGCCAGAGATGTTCAGTTTTCCTGAGGCTCATCTCTGCGCTACAGCTGCTGCTCCAGCCACTGAAGAGTGGCAGCCTCCTGGAGAGCCTTAATTAAATAAAAGGCAATTTTAGAGGGTGGGGGGATGAGCATCACTGCTATTTGGATGTCAACTGACACAAAGCTATATCTGCTCTTTGATTATGTTTATAAATGGCATTTGAATCAAAAGCAAAATTATCACTGAATGATTCCACTTAAATTACTTATCACCAGAGTTTAGGCTGAGGTGCTCACTAATTTAGGTTAATTTTCAGCACATTTCCTCCAGGAAAGAGTAAATCTCCAAACTTCTAGCATGGGATCCTTTTTTCTTGGATGAGTATCTGATGTATTGGATGTATCTCTAGTGCTGTTCCCAACCAGGATGAAGCACAGCAGGGATAACATGGAGGAGGAACTGTAAGATGGTACCCATTTTCCAGGAATAACATGGAGGAGGAACTCGAAGGTGGTGCCCATTTCCCAGAGATGACATGGAGGAGGAATTGGAAGGTGGTGCCCATTTTCCATGAATAACACAGAAGAGGAATTGGAAGATGGTGCCCATTTTCCAGGGATAACACAGAGGACAAATTGGAAGATGGTGCCCATTTTCCAGGAATAACTGGAAGGTGGTGCCCATTTTCCAGGAATAACTGGAAGGTGGTGCCCATTTTCCAAGGATGACATGAAGGAGGAACTGGAAGGCAGTGCCCATTTTCCAGGAATAACTGGAAGGTGGTGCCCATTTTCCAAGGATGACACAGAGGAGGAACTGGAAGCTCCTGCTCCTCACAAGGAGGATCTGAGGCCCAAGGGAGGGGCAGCTCTCACCCAGGAAGCAGCAGCAATCCAATCAGAGTTTATTAAGGGAAATGTTCCTGATGAGAAGTGGCTGTGAGCACCAGGACAGAAACCTTTCCCCCTCTCTGATCTGTCAGAGCTCGAAGTGCCAGTTGACTGTGCAAAATGACAGCTATCCAGGCTCATCCCTTGCAACAACTGGCATCTGCTCTGGAGTCGTTTGAGTTGGTTTGAATGGCACTAATTAGGAGTAGTTACACATAAATGACATCCCAAAGACTTGACACAATAAACATTGCTGTCTAGTGCCATTCATTTGCTCTCCCCATTCAAGCACACACAGTATTTAGGATAATTTCCATGTTCACTGCCACCTTTATCCCACTAATAAGGTCAGGAGACAGACAAACAACAAATATGGGAAGAACCACATGGAAGTTGAATGCATAATAAGTTATCAACTGCTCTTTAAAGCATGTGAGCCAGGGTTTTGATTGCTCCTGGAAGGTGGATGAGAAGGCTGCCTCCTTGTTTGACCTTGCAGAGAAGCCATTAGGATTCCTCACAACCACCAGGCAGCTTTACAAACACTATCAGAATTCCTTATCTTTCTCTGCTCTGCAGGCAGAGAACAGCACAAGTGAAAAATAAAGACCTTTCTGTTGTCTCATGGCTACAGACTGTTAGGAAAGATGTTGGAGCTCTGAGCTACCAACAAGAAACTTCTCAATTTTCCTTTTGCTGACCAAAAGTCCTCTGTTTCTGCCTCAAGAAAAGGCAGCAACCACCAAGTGATTTTCTTTGATTTCCACCCTACAGTTTTAGCATCTCACTGCCTGTTTTAGCCTTACAGCTTTTCTTTACCCCTGTGTCATTGCACGTGTCTTCAACACCTCATACAAACTCTCTCTCAGCCACAGTGGCACAATGTTATTTTCAAGCACCTTTAAATAGTGCTGCTGATTAAATAACTCATCACTAATGTGATTTCAGGAATCCAGAGCATCTCCTAAGGTGTAACCTTTACCACTAATTGCAAATATAGAACAGAAAATTAAGTCAGGCTGACAGAATTAAATCAGGATCTTTCAATGCAACGTCAAATTTCTGACAAAGTACATTTTACCAAAGAACAAACTATTTACCAAGTGATTAAGAATTTAAATTTTCTTAAGGATGTTTTTGGGCATCACATTTCATGTACAGCTTTGTAAAAGATGGAAGGAGAAAAATCCCAGTGGATTGAGAACAGAATGCTCATCAAAGACTACTGGGACCTGTCAAATTCTGAATCCCTTCCACCACCTTTGAAAAACTGGAATGTTTTTCAAACAGCTTCATTTCCATTGTTTCAGCTCTCAGGCAATAAATGCAGACTTTATTTTTTTTCCTTAACTACTCCCATTCCCAGCTTTACATGTGCACACAGTTGCAACAACCTGACAGGAAGGCTTTGGAGTCTTCATTTGTTGGAGTCACAGCATAAAAACCCAACTCCCTGTGCACTGAGCACATCAGCACAGAACAAAGGAGGATGAATAGAGACTTAATTTTTTTGTCCCTGCTCGTATCACAGAGCACGGGAGGCTCAAACAAAACCTCCACAGATGAACCATTGCTCAGGCACTAATTAATTCTTTTCCAGAACAGAGCCAGTTAACACACAACCTTCCTTTTACTTAACAGCCTGTTTAACTCTCCCTGTGGATGATCCAACTCCAGTTGAGCTATTTGAGCACACACAGATCTCCTGGAAATGCTCTAAATGACAAAAATGCTCAAAACCTTTCGGAGGGTCTGCCAAGGTGTGCCCAAGGTGAGGCACACCCCGTGTGTCCAAGGCACTGCAGAGGAAGGGGCTGTACCTGAGAGATTCCAAGGGTCTAGGAGACATTCCCCAAGGACAACCTCATGGTTTTGAGAATCTCTCATGGTTCAGTCCCACAAAGGCCACGCTGCCTTCAGCACAAAGACACGTGGGAGTGCCAGTGTCCCCCTGCCTTGCACCAGGTGAAAATGGTGCTCTCAACTGTGTTCCACTTGTGTCAACTCTTTAAAAAGGAGATTTTACATCCATTTTCACCAAAACTGTGTAACCTCCAGAGTACCAAACTGATGAAATCTCAGCAGAAAAGACTCACAGTGTAAAGACTGTCCTGTCATGCACTGTGAGATGAAGCCCACTTTTACAAACTCAGCACTACAAACACCTACCAGACCATACTGACATTTCCAAACCCAGACAGGTACTTGGATTCCTGCCTCAACACTGGTGCCAGAACTTCAGCATATTTTACCAAAGCAGAAGTCAAAGGAGGCTAAAAATTATGCAACATTCTTTTTCATTCAACTTGATGATTATATAATCAGATGCTTTTCAATACCCCAGCAGTACCTCTGTGTGTGGGACCCTGGAAAAGACATTCTCAGTCCATCCCTGCCCACAGCAGCTGCCTATTCTTTCCTTCCATTAAAAGACCAGTCTGGAGAAAATGGATGTGTCTTTTGCCCTCAAGGTACTCTGTTTTGACAAAGCAGTGCCATTCCCCAGGCACAGCTCTCCAAGACTATAATAAGCATTATTTTGTTAAAGCAGCTGAGAAGTCATAACTAGGTTATTTCCTTTTTTAACTTGTTACCTTAAAAGTTCTCTCACCTAACCAACTAGAATTTATTTATCACAAATTACATCTGAGATGTGTAAGAATATTCTTAGTAGCAGCATTATATTTTAGGAAATAGTGGGTCAACTCAGAGTTTTATGTCTGTATTCACCTACCTGTTCCAAAGATGGGATTTTATTTAAGAAATTATTTTATTCACTACATCACTTTTAGCAGCCTAACTGTTAGGAATGATATAAAGATAAATAAACTTTAAAATCTTTTGCTTTCATTTGAGATGGGCAAAGGAGCAAGTGAATCAAGGAGCAGTTGCAGCACACAACAGGATGGAAAGGTTAAGGAAACAGAGCAAAGTGTCGCCCAACAGGGCACAGGAGTTATTCACTTCTTTTTATCACTAGGAAATGAGTAGAAGTTTCAGAAAAACCTTTGGAACTGTGAAATAGGAGCTATTCAGAGGGCTCATTTGCACAGTGACCCCCTCATACCTACAGGTTTTCCCAGAAAACCTGCTCCATACCTGCTCTGTGGTGCAATCAGCACTTCTGCCCTGACAGAAGGCTGTGAATCAGTTAAGAGCCAGAGCCTTCTGTTCCACATTGATTATTCAGCCACACAAATACAATAAGTGCTAAAGAATATCCAAATGCAAGTGTGAATGACCACATGTCACTGTAGCCTGAATTTTTTAATTGCGCTTCAAATTGTGGAGCTGCTGTTCTAAAAAGCAGAATAAAAGCACCAGGCTTGAGGTCAAGTTGCAGACATCACCCCAAACTCTCCAGAGCCATTTCCATATGGATACACAATGTCCTGCATTGCTTTTCAGACCAGTCCATCCAAAACAGACGCACACACCTACAAAATGGTTGTTTTGCCAGCAATTGCCAGTTACTCTGATTAACCCCTAACACACTGGCATTCTTTGTGCTCTGCAAGAATCAAATCCTAAGCTAAAATTAATTAGAAACTCAGAGCAAAGCACTCCTGTGATCAGCCCCAGCACTTCCAGGCACAGGTATCCTTCTGACACTGCTTCCTAGCAGCGCTTCCCTGCGTTTGGCTTTCATAGTTGGTTTTTGGGGGGGTTCCTGTTGTGTTTCAAGCAGGATCTCTGGAGTTAGATCGTTTAGAACCACCACACAAGCGTTTCCCTAGAGACCTTGGAGGTAACTCCAGACTCCTGCACACAGCACCTCCTTTCTATTCCTAAAAGCAGCTGGATTTCCAAGGCCAACCTTCCCTCGCTGGCAGTCAGGCACCTCTGCTCTGGAGCCTCCTGGATGTGTTCAGCTGTGAATTATGGCTGGAACACCCTCATCCTTCTGCATCCTGCACTCACAACAGGGAACGAGGCACTGACCTTGCCCCTGCACGGAATAAACTCCAAATATAGCTTGATTTCTAAGTATTCCAATGTTCTCTCACCAGTTAACTGTTAACTCATGACAACAGGCAAGTTTTGTCCCGAGGCAAGTTTTTTTTTTCCTTTGTTGTCCTCTTGTTCCAGGTTAGAATAAAACTGGTAAAGAGTCAAGATGACATTCAGGTTGTTTCTCCAGGCAGCTGCTTGATGACTTCCAGGGGGGAAAGGCAAAATGCACCCGGGACAAGGGATGCACCAACAGCTTGGATTTTGTGAGTCACATCTTATTTATCACTCCCTGGGCCTGTGCTTTGGTTTTGTAACTCACCACAGAGGTGGCACGGGGCTGTTTGAACTCAGACGCATGGATGTTCCTGTAGAAAGAGCTGCAGAACAGGTTGAGTCTCCTGCCCAAAAAATCCTAATGGAGAGAGATGGAAGGAGGGAGAGGGAGGAGCTGAGGAGCTCTGCTTAGCAGAGCCCTGCAGAGAAGCATCCAGAAGAGCTTTGCACATATGCAATCCCATATTTCAGCACAGTGTTTACCCAAGCCACTGCTGAAAGGAGACAAACACAATCATTCCCTGGCCTCTCCATAGATTTAGAAGAACCTCAGCTCTGCTTGAAGAAATTTCGAGTGTTTCCTCCTCTGTTGGAAAGGTTTAGAGACATTGAAATAAAATTCTTCTCTTCACCCCTCAGCTGTTGCAGAACACACCTGGAATGCTGCAAACACTGGAGGAGTCCAGCTCCAAACAGTGGCTGGCCTTGGACATAACTGCTCTTTCCCTGTGTAACTATGAATTCTGTGGGGGGAAAATCCATCTCCTTCACCATTTTGCAACATTTAATTGTCCTCAACAGCCAGCTCTTCTTTGAGGTCCAGTTCTACCACCTTTTCCCTTGTGAGTATCCATAAAAGCTGTGTTAGGAAACACCTCCTCAAGCCATTGGCAGCCTGCTGGAGCCTCTGCCAATGCTGTTTTCTGCCATGGGCAGGACTCTTCCCTGCTCACCTGCACTTCAGCTTCCTTTTGGGAACTCTGCTTTTGTTTTGCTCTTTCAGCATTCAGAGCTAAACTCTCCTGTTACACTTAGGCCTGGATATAAAGTTGGTTTGGATGAAAACTTCAGTAGCAACAGATAATTCCCTGTTCCCTTCATGCAGAGGCTCAGCTGGAGCCTTCCCTTTCCCTGTCAAATGCCTTGGAGCACTATTTATTTATTCATCAATATTTATCCAGGAGTGCTCCAGCACAGGACACCTGAGCTGCCTTCCCTGGCCTAGTTCAGGTATTTATAGCATGGCTGGCCAAGGCACTCTGAGGTGAATGTGCAGATATTTCAGCTTCCTTGAGGATTCTCCCAGCCTGGGAAGGAGCCCCAGGTTTGTGCTGGATCAGGCACAAATCCTTCACAGCGCCCCAAATATCCTACACTGTGAAGAGCAGGACCTGACCCCAGACACTCACCATGTGTCCTGGAAAATGTCCTTAAACACCTGAGCAAAAACACTGAAAGGAATAAAAATTACCATGTCCTAGAATATTACAATTCCACAAAGAGGATCCCCTCAGGAAAATGCTGCTCTGCCTGCTCTGCACTGATCTCAGAATTTCCAGTTCCACGATTCAGGATTACAACTGCAATTCTCTATTATTTGAGCCCAATCAGCATGGGGGCACTAAAAGTACCACATCAGAGGTTGCTTTCAAATGAGGATTTAAGGAGGGCTATAAATCAAAAGGTATAACAAGGAAATTTAATAAAGATAACATTGTTATGTCAAATGCAACACGGATTCTAATACACAAAGTGCAATTGTTTTTCCACATAAAAAGCTCTCAGCAAGAATTTTGCACACAGTGTGAAGCTAAGAATTACTAGAATAATAGCAAGTTGTTCTTGAAATTAATTGAACAAATAATCTTTTTTATTATGAAGCCTACAAAAGATAAATGCACTGAAACAGAGTCTTTAACTTTCTTCACCTTTTTACCACATTGTTGGCATTTGCTTTGCCTCTTGCCTACAAACAATGAGGATTTGGGGAATACAACACAGAATAAAAGCAGAATATTATTACAGGGTTCATCAGAATTGCATCTTACACATGTGCACAGAATTAAAACTTTAAAGCAAAATCAAGTGCCAGAACAGGAACTGCCATCTGCTCCTGTTGGTAACTGTGATGATGCTGAATATGTCATGGAAAAAATTCACTTTTCCTGTGCATATCATGGCTAATAATAATAATAATTAATAATAATACATGAGGATTCTATTCCCCACTCATTTCCAGTGCTGCCAAGGGGGCTTCTTCAAAGTAATTCCATATTTTGTAGTAAAATGTAAACCTATGGTTCTCTTTTTTACTGAGCAACAGAAATGTTTGTGTGAAAGAAGGCAACATTTATGTCTCATGTCCTAACAGATAAATGGCTTCATTAGTTCAAGGGAAAATGTGGCATTTCTACTTTCCCTCCAAAACCACCCACAATCTGAGTTTAAGACACAAACATAAACTTTTTCACATAAATTACTGCAAATGCTGATGTCCCCAAATCAAATATTAACGGAGGAATGTAACCTGACTGAAAACCAGCAAAAAGCTCAAACAAAGCAGCTGCAGACAACCTCGAGAGGCACTAAAACACTTTGCTGTTCCCACATGAGATCCCAGATTCCAGAGCAATCCCTGTGGTACCACACGCTGGATTCCCAGTTTCAAGAAGTAACCAGCTGCAATCAGGGGATATTCTGAAAAGACTTCACTAAAAACCAGTTTTGCCTTCCAGGAGAGTGCTGCAGCTTCCTCAGGTGGGCTCAGGGGGAAGGTGCCTGGGACATGCCCTGCCATCCCAGCAGTGACATTGATGTTCTGCATGCCAAGGACACCTCATGCCCAACCCAGCCTCCTCAATTATTCAAGGCACCATTTTCTTCAGGCACCTTTTTCATCAGAAAATTCTGGGAACAGACACCTCAGCCCTCTCAGGTGCTCTTATCTATAATTCACCATCCCAGGTTCCAGCTCACAGAACATTTACAGGGAAAACCACGACCTGGCACAGTCTTTGTCTGTGCAAGACAGCAGGCAGAAGCTGAGGGCACCACATCAGGGGCAGTTTTGGCTGAGCAGAGGCAGCTGGTACAGAGACAAGCAGGACATTTAAGCATGAAGATCTAAAACTCAGGACGCCTCTCTTCATAAAAATGTAATTTATAATTCTAGCAACTAACCAGTTACTTGGAATAAAGAAGGAAGCAAAGCTGCTTGGAGTTTTGAAACAGCAGATGAAAAACATTATTTCAAATATGATCTGAACAAAACAGTCAAAATACAAGATTTTTCATCCAGGAAAGTCTCTTGGGAGTAATTCCCAATCGCCACACTGCTGAGTTTGTCTGTGGTAACAGCTAGCATCTATGAAAGCTGGAAAACTTCAACATTTTCCAGCACTTTTCTTATTCCCTACACAACCACAAAGTAAAAATGACAACATCCTGGAAAGCGATGCCATGCACATCTTCTGGTCATGCAGATGTGCAATTTGACCATTCCTCCTTTGAAGTCTTTTCAGATAGAAAGGACCAGTCCTACACAGCTGGGGTGACTCTAAAAACCTATTCCTGGATGTGAAATGGATTTTTCCAGACCCTCAGCACCACAACTGCCCCATCCCTGTTGACCCCGTGTGAGGAAACTCTCATCTCTGCATGGCAGAAAAGTCCCTTTTTCTGTGTGGGACAAGCAGGAGCAGCCATGCACTGATCCATGTCTGCTCCTGCCCAGCCAGGCAGAGCTGCCCGAGCTGGGCTCACACCAGTTTGGGAACTGGGATCTCCCCAAAGATCCGTGCTGCTGTGGATTTGGTAAAATGAGTCTGGCTTCCATTTACAGGGCAATAAAGTGCACATGGGAACGAAATCAGCCCCAGACAGCCAGAATTTGGTTGTTCAGTGATGCAGGCTACTGAGTAGCCCCTCACAGGTACTCAAACTCTCCCTGTGCTGGCTCCTGCTCAGAGCAGGAGATTGCTGAGTTCCTGCCATGCACCACACCAGCTCTGAAACAGCTGCAGAGGCCCATGGCTCAGAAGCCCAAAGGCTCCTCAGATGGGAACTGACTCAGCCCACACCCAGAGCTCCTCCTGACCATGGAAATCCACATTTCCACCTGGTGCTTGGTGCAGGTTTACATATTTTAAACCCCAGATGTCAGTTTAACTCTCTTACACTTTACAGCTGCTCCAGGATTTGTTCTGTGGTCTGTTATAAAATCTCTAAATCTTGCTCTAATTCCCTTCAGCTTTTTTTTTTCTTTTTTTTTTTTTTTTCCAATTGCAGGATCACCTCCAATATTTCTGTGACAGAAAAGCTCATTCAGAACCATGCTCAAGGAAGCTGCTGTGTCAGAGTGAAAAACACAACAGTGAAATATGTTCCCTCCCGTGTAGAGCAGCTCAAGCTTCTGAAGTACAAGCACTTAAATTAGGAGCAAGTGCTACTTTATAAAATCAGGGCAGTATTTCCAGCCTTTGAAATGCACATTTCTCTGTTTTGGCAGAGACAATCTCTGCACTGTTCAAAACTAAATTCATTATTAGAACTGAACCAGATAAGATCTGAAATGAAATCCACCTCTGCCTTTCTCTGCACACCTGAATTTTTGTAGGCAATTCCTTCAAACGTGGTATTCCCCAAATGAGGTTAATTTTGTTAACATGGTCTTCTAAATAGCCCAAGTTCTCGAGAAAAGTTGTAGCTCATGTTTTTCCACGGAAGAAAATAGTTTGGGAATCCACTGGGTCCTATGAACTGCGTTCTGCCTTCCTTCTCCTTCTGCAAGCTTTGAAAAAAATAAAAATATTAATCTTCCTGGTTTTTAGTCAGTTGGAAATGATAACATAATTCATTGATTGATTGATCACCCCATATTTTTACAGATATTTTAATAAAATATCTTTTAAATTTTGGATCCCAGAAGTTCTTAAGTACTTCAATAATTTCCTTTTCCAAAAGTATTGTTGCTACTGCAGATTCTGGGTGGATTTTTGCCAGAAAATGGGTGGAAAGAGATGAGTAACTGCAATCAAATTCACTTTAAAGTGCTCCTTCTCAGAGTTAGATACTATAAAAAACATCATATATACAACATTAACAGCACTGTAAGTGTTTACAGAAGATATTCTGAGAGAAAGATTAAATTTTCACTCCATCTAAACATAAACACCTGGATTGAAGAAAAAAATATGCTTCTATTTTGGGACATCAGAAGTCAGACTGGAAGCAAGAGAGACTTTTCAAGGCTGTTTGGCAGCACATGAAATTGCAGTGAGTAGAACACACAAAATTAAGTCAACGTGACACTGAGGAAGGGCTTTCCACCCCTGCCAGACATAATTTCTGATACAATTAACCCACAGCTACCAATTTTCCTCTGAGCCTGCTGCCTTACCACTCCCATTTAGGCAAATAAATCTTTGTTCAGAATTGTTTCATTAGAAGAATTGAAATAAAGTTGTCAGCTCTTCAGGTGATGGCAAGGGGTTGTTTATCAGTTGCTGCTTCAGATTTAGGGAAAGGTCAAATCTTTGAGTATTTCTGCAGACTGAAACTTGTGTATTTGAAAGGGTTTAGGGGGAAGCTCCAAGCACACCTCCCAAAAGGAGGAGTACAAGCAGCAGACTCCAGCTGGAAATCCAACAGATTTCCAGCTCAAAAGTAGATTGCAGTTAATGAATTCTTTGGTAACTTCAAGCAATATAAGCAGTTGTTCATAAAGGACCAGGCCTCCTTGGTTCCTTTATTTAACAATTAACTCTCCTGGAAAAGGAAACTCTCTCATCCCTAGGGAGCCACTGGCACCTTGGGCCCAGCCCTGTTGTACAAAGGAGTTAATTGGAATAAAAGCTGGGCAATATGCTGCCAGCTTAGAGCAGTGGTGATTACTGGGTTGAGGTCTGCACACTCTTCAGGACCCTGCTGTCCCAAAGCTGGCCATCCTCACAAACCCACAGGCAGACCTGGATCTTTAGATGGCTGAACCTGGGAACGCAACTGTGCATTAAACACTACACTAAAAAACTACAAAATAAACACAAAACCCCCAAACCAACCCAAGCCCCACCAGCCTTTCCGCTATGAATTCCACCTGCAGCAAAGACCATGCCAGTGTGGGCTCTGCCTGCACAGCCTGGGCTGCTCTTACCCCACAAACCGCAGCCTAAAAGGAACCAAAAGTGGCACCAGGTGGATTTGGCCACTCCATTTCCTAACATCTCCCAGTGCAGCACCAGCTGTACAACACCACCTTCGCCAAGGGGGGATGGATGCATTGATTAATTTTTCCTGCCAGCTCACCTGACTCTCCCACAACACTGAGCACAACTCAGGGGCTCGCCTCTGAGGAGATGCAGCCTTGCTCGTTAATTAGCACCACTGGCCAGCTCCCGTTAACGAGTTGCTGGTTACTGAGTAAACCAGGGCTTGGCTCTCCATGAGGGAACTCTGTCCTGAGCCTCACTCTGCACTGCCATGCCCTTATCTGCTCCTGACTCTGCCAGCACCGCTGCGAACTCTCCCACAGCTCCCGCTGATTAGCAACGTGCCTGAGCCCGGGGATTATCCTCACATTGCACTTTCACTTCCCAACGCTTCCTTTGCTGCTTCCCCAGCCCTTCTAACACTTCCAGGCTGTGGGGTTTTTAAACACTTTTGGCTATTTTTAAATTGCTGGTTTTTCCTTTGAGGATTAGGTGCAAGCAGTGTTTTGTGGTGTGGGAAAAGCAGGAGCGTTGCTGTAAACTTGGATTTGTAAAGAAGTCCTGGGAGAATGTCCCTGTTCACCAGCAGCAAAGGCTTCCTTGGCTTTACACAGCCAACTCAGCACAACTAATTAAGGTTCTATAAATTGCCATTCCAGAGATCCTCCCAGTTCTCAAACCAAAATTACCTTGAGCGCTTTTCAACATGTCTTAAGTAAGGAACGGTTGAATTTAAATGAAGATAATTTAAACAGAAGAGTATCTGCTAATATTATACCTGATCACATCCAATCTTTTCCTATGAAAACCAATTATCATGATAGGAAAGTATTTTAGCAACTAATTTTTTTTTAATAATTACATCTTGATTTCTTAGACTGGATAGATTATTGCAGTTGACCAAAGAGTCAAAGCACCAAAATCCATTAATTTTAACAATATTATAAAAGTTTATCACTTAAAAAGGCTTTGTCATAAACCCTAAATGTTCAATTAATAATATCTTTTCTAGAAAGTATTGAAAACTCTTATGATATGCCCAAAAGGAAAAAACTTAAATTATCTTGCTTAAGGAAGAAATAGAAATTTCATCTTGGATGTGAATAAAATAAGGGTTAAGTCAGGGGACAGAATGAAACAAAACCCAATTCTTGCATGTCTGGAAAAACAAACACAAGTAGCCAATCTTCCCTGTCATTTAAAATACTGAGTTTCAGCCAGTAACTTTTACATTTAATTATCTCACCCAGTGAAAACAGGCAGAAGTTTTCAAAATTAATTTCTTATATAAATACTTCTCTTGACAGCCTTTCCAGCAAAGAGCAACCTAAATTTTTTTCCAAAGGTTCAGAAACAAAATCTGATCTCATTTTAAATGGTATGAAAATCACTGTGTAATTTGGGTTTGGGGTGGGTTTGGGGTAGATTTGGTCGGGGTTTTTTTTTCCTTTTTAAAGCCACAAGCCCAGTTTGAAGATCACTGCTGGCCTTCAAATAGTTTCAACTGGAAACTGGTCCATCCATTTACAGAAGACCATCCAGTTCCTCGTTCAATGCACCTAGCTTGTAATTATCAACTGTATTTAATATCTCAAATGCATTTATTTAAAGCCTTCCTGAACTATTTGTCTTTAACAGTCAACACTGAGTCTGCTGCCAAGAACTAATGCAGCCACAGTCACCCAGTTGTACAAGGGACATTCAGCTGATGCCACCATCCTGCAGAACAACCTCAGCAGATAAGGGAGAGACAGGGCCAAGTTCAAGCAGGAAAAATAGGCCAGAGCAAATAAAGGAGATGAATTCTGCCAAAAGGGCCAAGTTCAAACAGAACAGATGCTGAGCATGACCTGATCAATACTTGAAAGCACAGGGTCACTGCCAAAGACTTGGGATGGTTAGAGAAAGTGGAGCTGCCTGAGGCCACAAGGATGATTTCACTATCATTTCAAAATCAGAGATATTTAAGACCATCAGGGAGAAGAAAAATGAAAAAAAAAAAAATAAAACACCAAACCATCAAACAAATATAGTCCAAAAAGCAAGTGAGGAATAAAGGAAAAGTGTATCTGCAAAGAAATTGCAATCAATGGACAATGGAAGAAAGCAAAGAAAATTGAAGCAAGAATGGTTTGGTCTGAAATCACAACAGAACAGAATTTCAATATTTGTTTTTTCAGGTTGTCTATAAGCATAAATTCAGACATGGAAGAGTCACAAGAGGGAACATTATACTGAATTTTAAATGTGGAAAATGCAGATATCGAGAAATATTTCAGAACTACTCAGAATATTTCAGAAATAATTCAGGAAAATTCAGGTAAATTACTTAATTTTATCAGGGGAACATTTCTGTCATTGCTGACCACTCACACCAGCATCTGCATTTTTTCAATAACACAAGAAAACATGGATAATCTGCAAGATGAAGAAATACCTCCTAGGCATTCCATAGCTTAATATTTTTTTGTTGTACCTGTCAGCCACCACCAGTCCTTGCAATCCACCAAAGTTACAACATTCCTGAGCAGTCCCAGGCAGCTGTGTTATCAAATTTTAATAATAGAATGAACTTTTGCAAAATATTTCAAAATTAAAACAGGCTTAAGTCTATTCCCCTCCTTCCACCCCCCAAATTTAAATGAAGCTGGCACAAATTTCTCATAAAGATCCCATGGCAGCCACCTATGACTGAATCTTTTAAGGAAGATTTAAGCAAGACTGAAGAAGCCCCCCAAATAAAATTCAGGACTTTCAAGCAACAATGCAAGTTAAGAGGCTGAAAATAAAGATAAGAGAGGAGGAAAGTCTCCCTAAACCACCGTTAAATGGTGATAAATAACGAGGAATCCAGGGGATTCCAAACTGGGTCCCAGGTTTGGGGCATGGATTCCAAATCCCTCATGTAAAATGGAGTTTGCTGCTCCAGCATGAGCACGGCTGGATTGAGGAGATGCCAGAGGCTTGCAGGAGCAGCAGTGGATTCTGCAGGAAAGGATGCCAGCAGCGCCCCCTGCACCCAGAACAGCCGCTGGAAGTGACTCCAGAAGGGGCTGGATGCCCCCACAGGCACCTCTCCCAGCCACCCAAGAGGTGAGGTGTCCCTCAGCAGCTGCTGAGCATGGGATGTTGGCAGGAGAGAGCAGAAGGGCAGAGCCAGAGCTCTCCCCTCCCAGGGAGCACTGGGGATTGCCACCCCACAGCCAGTCCCACCCGATTTTTCTCTGTAATTTTAAGCTGTGAGCTGCAGAGACATTCGTGTCAGCATCAATACTCTGGGAAAAGTGGGGCAGCAAAAAGAACTGCCAGCACTTCATGGCAAAACATGCCACACTGATAGCCTTGTTAAATAAGATTAACATCAGGAATTAAAAATAACATCCAGGTTTGGTAAAGAAAAAAAAAAAACCTACTGATTTTACCTTAGGAGTCCCCATCTATTGCAAACACTAAAACAAAGTTATTTTCGAATCTTTTCAAACTCTGTAGATCTCTTACCATGCCCACTCTTCAAGGCTAAGGCACAAAATCTGTTTCTTCAAAGCCATTTATTTAACCAACCCAACCATTTATTATCCAGCCCAAAAGTGAGCCCAGCTCACTCTCAGCTGGCCTGTGGTATTTTGGAGCAGTGGTGCACACACACTTTAACAAGCTGGGTGTGTTTGTCCTCTGCTGAGGGGTCACTTCCAAACAGTGAACAGGACAATTTGAGCTTCATGGCTTCTGCCATCTGGTATTTCTTACAGGTGAGCAGGTGAGCTCGGCTGTGCTGTGGCACTGAACACAACCAAACCAGCTCATGGAAGGAAACACCACTGAGCTGAGACCCTTCCTCAGCTGAAACTGCTCCATTTCTCTGCTAACACCACCATTGTGCACATCCCTCAGCGTGCACCGTGGGCTTGGGTGGAAAAGAGAGAAAAAGAGAATACCAGTGGCTCAGAAAAGAATGATCATTCCTTTAAAACTCACTCCTGAGGGCTCTGGGATCACCTCAGGGGGGGCAGCACATGAGGTTTCATGTTCATGGCAAGTAAAGCAGCAGGAGGTGTAACACAACCACTGAGACTGCCTTGGGAAAAAAACCAGCAACACATTTTCCTTAGCTATCTGTAAATTTTAAAAATCATTTTTTAGAGTCCTTCAACACCCAGAGCTTGGGATCATCCTACGGACAAGGCAGCAAAAATAAGCAGATTTATCACCCTAGGGCCAACTACAACTCCCATGTAGCAGCCTCATGTAGCACTGAATTATTGGAAATTATATGACTCTAACTGATTTTTAACTAGTAGTGTTAATTAATTATAAGTAGTGCACACTTTTAGCCAGCATTAGTTGAATTTCTTCACAGACTCTTGCTGGAGTAACCAAAGATATAGGGGAGATTAAGGCCTGGAAAGCTGGAGGAAAATGTGATAAAAGGACTAAAGAATAGGGATCAAATTAGCATAAAGAGGAAAAGATCAATAACCAACAGAGGACAGAATATTAATTGAGAGAATCATGTCACTTAGAACCATTGAATATCAATTTCTTTGCTAAAAAATGCATAAAAAAGTGGAAAGGTTTTGTATCAGCATTGCTGTGGAGGCTGGAACGTTGTCAGCCACTCACCTCTGGGCCAAGACTGAAGTAATGCCTTGCTAACACTAAAAAGGCAGTGCTGGAGAGGGTTATTTTTGCTCATTTTGGGAGGATTTTGGTACCATCATGGCTCCTGTTGGATGCACCTGATAACCACCTCCAATTTAGCACCGTGATGCCCCCGGGTGATTGTGTCTGAAGGCTGGAAAGCAAATTGCTCTGAACACTTCACTGGGCACCAGCTGCAGAGCCCAGAGAGGCAGGGTGAGCTCTGTCACACTGTCCCTGCACCCTGAGTGTCCCACACACCCAAAAACTCACTGGCTTGAGAAAACAATGGAACAAAGGAGCAGCCCGGGCGCTCAGCACCCCCACGGGAGAGCTGCACAAAGCCAGCAGGGAGCACACCTGGACGCTTCCAGAACGTTCCAAGCTTACACCATATTTCTGCAGCAAGCAGCAGGGGCCTTTAAAGAATCTTGAGGTTTTTCCCTCAGTAAAAACTCAACAATTTGAGGAGTGAAAATCACAGGTTGTGACCTGGCCAGTCTCTTCACTCTTATTTTTCATTATCACCAACAAGGAGGGATTTTCTCCAGGGTTTCTGTGGGCTAAAAGTCACCTGTAACACTGCAGTGCAAGGACAGGCAGAGATTTGGCTGCAGATGCCAAGGTGGATGACCTCTGCTGTCCACAGAACACCATGCAACAGCCACCACCCCACTGGCAAAGCAGAATGCTGATGCAATGCAGCAATTCCCATCACTGTAGCATTTTTTTAATGAAAGTAAAACAACTTCAGGGTGTCATTAAAAAGCAAAAACAAACTAGAAAAGATAAAATGGAATGGCTCAGAAAAGAATGGCCATTCCTCTAAAACTGAGCTCCTGGGCCAGGGAAAGGGAGGGGGCCAGCACGTGACTGGAGCAAGGCAAACCCAAGGAAACCCTCGGTGCCACCCAAGCTTCCAAACTGAGGCAAACACCTGAGACTGCCAGGAAAACTGCAAAAAATCCAAGTGGATTTGCTGTATTGTTTAGGGAAAGAATTAACATTGATGCCCAGACTAATGCTAAGATTATAAGTGCACAGCTTCCCTGCAGCTCCACAGCATTCCTATGTATTTTTTCCCCACATTTATGCTGCCACAGTCCTGAACGAGCAGCACTCAGCTTGTAGCACCCAAGGAGCTGTGGCCTCACTCATGAGGCAAAGTGAAATCTGCTGCAGCTCACTGGATGCTCCAAGGAAATTCTCCTTTTACTCTGTACTACCTTCTAGGGTAAGCTCACCTTTTACAAGAGGGCTATTCCCTCTTCTCCCTCATCTCCAGTGCTAATCAGAGGAAAAGAATCATGACAGCTTTTGAACTACTCCATGAATTTGATCGGTTTTCCTTCCCAATACTCATTTTTTCAGACTTTTTGTACCTCAGAGGACTGTACCTACCTAAGCTGCCCTCACAGTGAAAGAGACTGTGGGAAGTGCTGGGGAGGAGAGATTGCCACAAAATGCAAAAGGAATAATCAAAGGAGCAGCACAGCCTGGGGAAGCTCAGGTTTGTGAGTCTTAACAGAACTGACTCAGCTCACAATCCACACAGGAAAAGAGTATCTGCAGTCCCTGAAGAATTTAATTTGGAAGCAAAGAGGAAACAAGGGCTAGTAAATGCTATTGTTACAGAAATAGCAGCTCCATGCACCCAGCTATTTCTATTACAGAACTGAAATGCTCTGCATTTAATAGAATCCGTGGCTGCTTTGCCAAGTTCTGGACTGGCAATTAGGATGGGACATTGAAATGCATTGTTTTACCAGCTCCAAGGCAAGGACAAGGAATGGGGTTTATAATGAGCATTCAGAAAGGGTTTCTTCCTTCTTTAAAAGTTAAAAAGGAAGTCACTATACCCTGCTGAAAGCTGTGCCAGAGAATGTCATCTATTATCTGTGAAAGCAGGTTCTTTATGTCTGAGGTAATCATCAGCTTGTCAGGGTGGTGGGGAGGCTGCTTTCTCCTCACACCTTGCAGGACCTCAAGCACAGTTTCCAGAACACCTACACAGATGTGAAAAAAAAAAAAACAACAAAAACTCCTGGAGCTAGAGGAGAAATAATTTCCAGAGATACTTCGAAGGCAAGTCAGAAACTATGAGTGTACCACATTAAAGGAAGTCAGCACTGAGGCAATGCAGATATGTTTGTCTTGGAAGCACATTGAGCTGACGGCCAAAAATACATATTTGGCTTTATTTTCCACTCACCTTTATAAATAACAGGCATGCCAAACACCAACCTCTGACTTCTTGGAAAACAAATGGAAACAGTAAATTTGAACAGTCTGCATTTGAAGGGTGAGTAGTAATTGCAAAAGGGACAGGAGGCAGGAAATCATTACTGCACTAACACTTCTTATCCCAGTTCTGCTGATATAGGTTATCTTCAAAGGAAAAATGACCATTTAATCATGCTAATTCTTCTTGCAGGGCTGCTGAGCTTACACTCAGTGAAGCCACTGTCTCATTTTATAAAATATACATATATATATATATAGCACAATCCACTTTCATGAAAACACAGAAATGCGATGCTGAATAAAAGAAAACCAAAATTCAATATTTCATTATTGTGAGGAATGGCATTTTCATCACCTGTCCAATCCACAGATGGTCCTTACAAAGACTTTAGCAGCAAAATTTCCCCATTTCCATGGTTCAGCTGGAAGCAGTATCACTGCTATCAATGACACTTGGCCAAATGTCTGAGAACACCTAACAGATATTCAAGTAATTGTTTTGCCTCTACATTTTAAGGTGACACTTTAAAGGAAGCAGATTTTTGCAGCCCTGTAAGAGCCAGCTGAGACAATGAATTAAGAGCTGTGCTCTTGCAGCAGGGCCAGTCCCACCAGGACCAAACCACTGCTTGGCAAATCTTGGCTTTCACAGGGCACTGACAAAATCAGGCAAAAACCCCTTCTGTGTCTCTGATACACTGCAAAGGCAAAGCTTAATTCCATCAAGGGCACGCTGGCTCTATCGATTGGATTATTCATTTGGTGTAATGGACTTTGCTTTCTTCCTGCAGCCTTCTGAAAACAAGAACAAAATGAAGATAAATCAGCCCTCACTCAAGGCTGGCAGTCTATAGATATTAATGGATTTCTGAGCCCTGCAGTACAACAGGAGGGAGGCATTCCCCAAGGATGCTTTCCTCTGCAGTGCTGTTACCCTCCCAGCAGCTGCCCAGCACAGGGACACACCAAGGAAAGGCTGCAGCCACCCGTCCCCTTCAGGTCCATCACTGACCCAGCTTTGCCTTGCCCAGCACAATCCCTGTGTGATCCTCCAAGCCAAGGCCTAATGGCCACTTTCCGAGGGAGCAGCACCAGTGTAATCCCAGTTTGCCACTGGGACAGCTGACGTGGCTCCCGTGGATCACAAAGATCACTTCCCCCCTCGTTACACTCTGCCCATGATGTTGCAGGCCTGGCCTCAGCTTTTTCTCACACAATGAATGAGCTGATTATGCCAACAAACTCAAACTCCTACTCCTAGGAATGAGATTACAGGTTTACCAACTGCCCCATAAAATGGCAACACTTTCCATCACTTTTTAATTCAGCAGAAAGGGGCTGACTCATTGTATTGCATCACTGCTTTCAGATCAAGGAGAAACTTGGGGCACAACACGTTATGGAGAACGTTGACCTCTGATAATCTCTTTGCAAAGAGGGAAAGAATAACAGAAAGTTGCTGGGCCACGTTTTCCTTTGACTTATGACACATTGTGGTTGTAATTGAGGTAACTTCACTGAACAAACACTAGTCCTGTGCAGAACAGGTACAAAAAAAATTCCTACCCATTTATTACTCTGTTATTTAAATCTGAGGTACAAGAGCTGAGCGTCTGTCTGTGGTCAGTACACCCTGCCTGCATGCATTTAATGTCTTCCAGGGAAAAGGGATTTCAGCTCGCATGAAAAGAGCCTCCCTTCTAAGCATTGCACCTGCTGAGGGAAGATAATCGCTGAGAGGAAGATGATGTCCTGGGTAATCACATAAATAAATCAGCATTGACCCCAGAAAATCTCTGATGCTGCCTAATAGAAAAATCAGAAGACACTCACTCGCTTTCTGCCCTTCCTGGCCTCACTTTAAAGCACTGCCTGTAACCCAGAGAGAATCTTTGTGCAAGCCATTTAGGATTCTCCAAGGGCCAGGTATCTCTGGTTTTTGTGAAGCTTTATGGGGAAAATGCATCATGCAATATCTCTCTAGCTCTCCACAAGTAAGTGAACAAAGCCAAAGTAAATCAGCAAGTGGCACGACATGCAAGAATCCAGAAACAAAATGAGCAATGAAATTGGACTTATCACAGAGAAAAATCTGAGCCATTCATTTGAGATGCTTATGTTTGGGTAACCTTTGGAAGAATGTTTGCTGTTCCATTATACAAACAATGGAAATATTAGATAAGGAAAAGAAGCACCACTGCCAAGAAAGCTCCACTCACCTCTTCCAAATCACGAAACGTGGAGATGTGATTTTATGGAAATATAACATGCTGCCTGCAGCAGGAGTGTCCAAGGTACAGAGCCATTCCTGCCAGCCCCAGGGGGCCCAGGGAGTGCAGTTCAGGAGCCCCTGGGGCAGCACATCTGCCTGGCACTGGCTCACACACACATGGGGACCCAGGAGCCAAATCCAACCTCCCTGAGGCCAAGCCTTGCAGCTGGGCCAGGCCTGTGGAGCAGGACTGAGACAGCCCCCGTGCCAAAGCAGAGCTGCCAGGAGCTATTCCCACACAGCCATCCCTGCTCCATCCGCTCGGCCTGTCCCAGCCCGCCAGGCGCCCCGCGGCAATGGCACTCCTGGGGCTGGGGACAGGCCCAGAGCTTCCCAGAGAGCGGAGCTGCAAAGGGCCACCCACGGGACCCAGGGCTTGTCCCTGTGCAGAGGAGGGGCAGCAGGAGTCCCTGGGTGCAGAAGGGAAGCCCCTGGGCACACTCTGTGCTGCCGCTCCTCCCACAGAGTCAGGGACCCCTCCGGCTCCCACAGAGATAAAGATTCCCAAAGAGAATCACGGAATTATTTGGGTGGGAAAGGACCTTGAAACCTTGTCCAGCCCAACCCCTGCAGAGAGCAGGGACATCTGCAGCTAGGTCAGGTTGCTCAGAGCCCCATCCAAGCTGGAGTTAAAGCATGTCCAGGGTGGGCATCCCCACCTCTGCGGGCAGCCTGATCCAGTGTTTCACCACCCTCACTGTATGAAATTCCCTCCTTGTATCCAATCTATATCAACCCTCCTTCAGTTTAAATCCATTACCCCTTCTCCTTTCACAACAGGTCTTGTAAAACATTTTCCCCCTCACTTTCTTGCAGCAAATACTGGGAGACTGCAATGGCCTCTCCCTGGGGTCTTCTCTTCCCAAGGAAGAGCAAACCAAGCTGGGATACACACGAGGGGTTCTGCAACGGCAACTTCCAAATGAAGGAGCATCCAGGACCCCCTTCCTTCCTTGCTAGCCAGCCCCTCATGGACAGAGCCAGCCCCTTGGCCAAGCACAGGTCCCTGGCAGCCTGTTGGGGCACTTGGGGACAGCCGGTGCCCACTGATGGAACCACAGGAAAATGCCAAGTTATCCAAGCTCTCTCCAGCTCAGCCACACCTGGCACTGCACGAACAGCCAGGTGAAATATGAGTTTAAAGTTCCTCCGTGGGGTTTTTCCATGTGAGGTAGGAAAAGGCCCGCTGGTGCTGAGGGGATTTTTCATGGCCAGGGCTGATTTCATTGTTCAAACCAAACCTCCTGTGTGGGGAGAACACGCACAGATAAGGGCTGGATGGGGACTTGGAGCTTGGCTGCTGCCTGGGGGGTTGGCAAATGGGCCTGAACTACAAGAGATGTTTTGATAGCACAAATAAGGATGAGGAATTAGGCAGTGTGGTGATCGGAGAGAGGATGAGCGGGTCTGCTCCTACAGGGCTTTTAGGGTGCTGCTCTGAAGGTTTCCAAAGTATTTCAGCTCAACATCACAAAGAAACTCCTCAAATCTACTTTCAGACAGCTGGCAACATTCCTTTTAAAGAGATTATAAAAATCCATCAAATATTATCCATCCTCACCTTAAATGTAAAATAATGTAAGAAGATCTTGAAGTTATGGATAATATTTAATGGTTTACACATGACCAAGTGTGTTATTTTAACAGTGAAAATGATGCTATCACCAATTTCTTTACATTCAAGGTCTATTTTGACAGTGTGTTAAAATAAAGCTCAGCCTCTGACAGTCATAGAATAGATTATTTTCTATATCTATTTTAAACTTCTATTTGTCTGAATCAAGTATTTTTCATTCCTTTCCCAATTTCCTTTCCAAATTCTTTGCATCTCTGTAGCTGATTGAACACAGTGGTGCACCTGACTGCAATTCAGTGTGAGCCAGCTTCCAAACAGACTATTAAGCTATTAAAGGTGCATTTTTATAGAAGCAAGTGTGAGGAACCAAAACTAATGAGAATTAAAAGCAGGTGGTTAATTTTGTTGCATTCAATCTTTCTTCATCTTCTACCTCATCGTTAAAATGGTGAAAGGCTTTTTAGATTGCAATAATGAAAAATAAACACACCTCCCCAGCTGGCCCAATTGATTCTCAGCCTGTATCCCCCACACAACAAACACACACTTGAAAAGAGACAGAACTTCTCTGGTAGCACAACTAAGGGCAGTTGTGGTGATGAAAAAGTCAACTTCTACAGTAGAAATATTATCAGTTAACTGTTAAATGATATTGTGTCTTGCCATAAAACCTTTTCATGGTATCCTGAGACCTACAGCCAGGAAAAAAACCCACAAAATGAAGCTGAAATGTTCTCCCCCAGTGCACTCCACCAGCCCCTTTCTAGAACATGAACCAGTTCTGTATCCAGTAAATACCAACAGAAAGGCTTCTTCTGTCGTGCTGTAACGTCATCACCAACGTGTGACACCTTCTGGAGTGCCTGCTTGGGGGGTGGCTGCACAGATACCACCATGGAAATGTTCTTCCTTCATTTAAATATTAAAAACACCTTCACTATACTGTGCTGGGGCACGGCCCCAAGGCTGCCAGAGCTCCCGGAGCATTTGGACAACGCTCTCAGGGATGCACAGGGTGGGACTGCAGGGCCAGGGGTTGGATCAATGATCCTTGTGGATCCCTTCCCACTCAGGGTATTCATCATCCTACACACAGTGAATTCTTCACTTTTTACATGCACTGGAAATTACAGCATCCAAGTGTTTTTTAGCAAGAAATCAGGGAATTTAATTCACTGACATACTCCTATAAGAAAGAAACATTTTTATAATGGGAAGTAGATGGAAAAGTGGCTGTAAATTGGTGGGTGCTATATAAAACCGTGGGTAAATATAGTTAAGTATTGGAGAGAGTGGATTCCAGTCTCATTTGGTATTCATCCAACTAACTCATCCCATTTTACCAGCTGTCCTTTATAAGGTATCACTGATGCTCCAGTGGGCCTCGGAGACTCCAACTGCATGGAAAATTCTACAACTGTCAGCACAGCTCTGCCCAAGGGGGGATTCAGCATTGTTTTGCAAAATGACAGGGCTGGATCCTGCCTATTTGTGGTGTTTCTGGGATAATGAAAGTGAAACTAATCTGAACATAAATATTTTTAAAGCAAATTCAAATCGACACGTATGGGTGGCTTTTTTCGTATAAATTATTTCCGTAGATTTTTGGGAGGTTCTTTTCATGAGCACTTAAATGGGAGCCTTTCATTATAATATAATCACTTTAGGGCAGGAAATCCCTCAGGCATAACTGAGAGCTGGGATCTCCACTGCATCTAAAGCTAAAGGAGCAATCAAAGAAAATTTCAAGGAGAGACTGAAGTCTTATAACCCATAATAACATTATTAATTCATTCAGCATGCAAATATTATTCTACTCAACATTCAGCAGACTTCCCCAGCTTCATGCTGAATTGAGACAGGGGTTCACTGGGAAATGAGCCTCACAGCAGAGTCAATGACAGCTGAGTTACAAATATGATGTCTTAACTTGAGAAGCTCAGGGCCTTTAAAACAGTCTCAGAAAGCACTTCTAAGTGTGACTGATCCTGCCAATCCATAGGTGGGACATCAAATACTAACATGGGAAATGAATTGAGTCAGCTGTGAGCTCATGACCACCTCATGCTTTCTAAATAAACCAGTAAACATTTTTTTTCCTCTGCTCTGGTATCTGTTTCAGCCCATACCCCACAAAATTACAAGGACTTGATGCAGCTAAATTTCAGAAGATCTTACAAGGAAAGGAAGAGCCAAGTTCAGGTCAGGTCCTTTTTTACTGTTTCACAGTCACTCAGGACTCCTGCTCAGCCATTTGGTTTCTGCAGAGAAGGGCCCTGCAGTAATTCATATTTTGTATTTCCCATAAAAGCCTGTGAGATGTGCAGCACACCAAAGTATGAAAAACAAGGGAAGTTCACAAAGTGAACTGTGCTTCACCAAAAGCGATGCCTGGTTGGAAAGGTGATTTTCAGGCACTGTAGCAAATGGTGGTTTTTCACAAAGGTGTTCAATGAGGAATCCACAGTTTGCTGCAGATACCAAAGGATAAAGCTAAGTATGTCAATAATGAATTTTCAAATCACGTCTGCTTGACGTTAGGATTCCATTTCCATGTGAGATATGATTATGCTTTTTTCTTCTAAGAACAGTCATGTCTCCAAGAATATCCTCTTCAGTGAGCTTGGAATCAAGAAAAACAACGGCTTGGGACTTAGAACTAAATATCAGCTTATATTTGCCATAAGCCTTCAAGGTTTCTCTGTGATGGATACTTTCTCTCCAGTGAAAGTTTCCAGAGTTTGACAAGACATATTTCAGAGAATTTTTCCAAGCAAAACAATTAAAAATACAACGTAAGCTTGGTGTGACTGGGAATTCCTATTATGTGATCTGCTTGAAAATTAAAACCCAGCAGAGCCTGGCCGGTTCCAAGGCTATGCTGATTGCCATTTGAAGCTGGAAAGGTTTTTCCCTAATGCACAAGTGATGAAGTGCACGTAATGCTTGGAGGAAAGTTACCTTATCTGCAGTATCAGATATAGATTACTGCTGGAGTCAGTGTGCCACGCTGCTGGATCCATACACTCTGTTCCAGCATGAGGAATTGAGTTTCCCTGATGTCATAAATTGAACACATAATGCAATTAACATCTCCTTTGAAGTTCACATTGACCAGGTAACCACTAGAATGAGTTGGCAAAACTTGACTGAAGTCACCGCCACGGGCTCGGCTCTGACAGAGGCTTCAGCTCTGACTTTCTGCAAATGTGGAATTCTTGAGGCTGAGACATTGATAGCTGCTCCTTTGGGACCCCTCAGCTGGGGCAATTTATGGTATCACACTACAACTGACATGTTTACGATCACACCAGTAATTCCAGACTTTGAGGCATTTAAACACTGGAGGTAACTGAATGATTAATTTTAGAAAGAAGAGAATGGAACAAAGCCAAGACTTCTATCTTCGTGAAAAAGAAAAGAACTTGAAATGAACATCTTGGCTACTTTACAAGACTGCAAAAGAACATTAGAGACTGAAAGACTGTGTAATTTCCAAAAGTGTTAATACTCCTTGGAGATGAAAATACGGTGACAAAAATAGAATTCTTAGAATAAAACAGAATTTTACTTGCACTTAAAGAGAAAGAAAATTGCACAAGGAAAGGGAAACATTGCGACCTTTAGGTCAATGCTTTAGGGGAGCTATTTGGTTTGAGCATTGAAAGCCAGACTAATAAATGATCAAGTAGAAGTCTCGGAAAAGACTTAGGAAAATAGATACTGGAAACTCATGATTGGTCATATTAAACATAAGAAAGAACGGAGCTTAGTGTTACACACAACAAATGCACAATCAGTAAAAACATCTATACAATCACAGACTGATGATTTAAGCAAAATTATCTCTGGTCATAGAATAAGTGAAGATTAGTAACCTATATATAAATATAAAAAATATATTGATCTACACAGTGAGCTAATGTGCATCTCAGAAGGTCATTTCGTACTCTCAAGATGTATAAATACCTAGAAGCTGTTTTGAAGCAACTATTTTGCACCTTCTTACCACCAGGAGCAGAGAGATCCAAGTCTCTTTGCAATGCCTAAAACATGTGCTGGGTTTTTGTGTCGTTTTAAGGAAGAATTAATGCATTTAGCTGTTAAAAAAAGAAGTGCCCCTTTCACCCTCATGCCAGCTTTAGCTATAGCTGAGCTGGTTTGCTTTCTTTCTTAGAATACTCTTGTTTAGTTATCGTTGGGAATAATGGCAGCACCATGAGAATTCTGTTCAGGTAGGAATCAAAACCTCTTTTTTCGCTGTCTGGAGAGCCTTTACACAAATTCCCCTAGTTCAAGTGAAGTGAGAAGTGCTTACCTTCTGTTGGTGATGTCTTCAGATGTCTGCAGAGCCCCTCTGTTTCCCCATAAGTCTCTTTAATTTTTACTACTGCTTCTGTCCCTCGGAGTTCCATGAGGGAGCGCAGTTCCTGCAGTGTGCACCCAAACTCTCCTGCATGGTTGGCCTCATTTCTTTGGTTCTTGGAATAAAAATCGCTATTTGTCATGTCACCCATCGTGGCTGGTTATATTGCTCCACTCGTTGTAGTTGATACAATCTTAAAAGTGTTTAAAAATTGGAGGAGAGGAACCTCGAATTCCAAATCGGAGAAATTAAAAAGAATCCCGCGTGTGTCCGGCGAGCGACGTGGAGGATGCCCCTGGCGTGGAGGGTGTCCCTGACAGACTGGAGGTCACAGAACGGCTGCTCTCAAGGCTGCAGACCAGCTCCACTCCATTCACCATTTCCCATTATGCTGCACCCAAGCTGTAGAATCTACATGGTCATTTCTTCCTCTGGACCTTTGGGAAGAAGCAGAAAGGACTCATTACAAGGCGGGACACGGGGGATGGTGTCAGACGGGTGGTGGCATCCCAGAGGAGCTGCGCAGCACCACGGAGGGATGTCCTGGAGGCGCTGCAGGCGAGCAGCATCCACCCAGGACAACACCTGCTCTGCCTTAGATAAAGCTCTCCACGGCTCGAGCACCAATAGCAGCGCTGCTCGAGTCCAAAGAGCAGCCGCTAAATGAGATGAGCCATGAATATTAATTAGTGAGCGATTAGCCCGGCGTGCAGGATGCATCCCCAGTGCGTGCTCTGCTCCATACAGCCACCCCGGGCTGGTCTCTGACCAGAACAAAGGCTCCCTGATAACGGGTTAACAACGGGTTAAACCCCACCAGTTTTCATTATGGGTTGAAGCAAAACTGTTTTTTAGCACAGAGGCAGTGAAACTTGGGGAAAAGCTACAGAGCCACCCTCAGAAATGCAGAATATATTTAAATACATTACATCTTGCAGCCTGGCCTTCTGTGCAAGCAGGCACAGCATGGATGCAATGGGATGTGTCTGGGCTGGGAGAGGCAGAGCTCTGTGTGAGGAGCCCTCTCCCCCAGGCCCAGTCACCACCAGGCACGGGCACACCGCATGCTGCTGGGCTCTCTTTTCTCTTCTTTTTCCCCTTTTTTTATTCTCTTTTTCATGTGCAGTGTTGAACGAGTCCCGTTTGGACCATCTGGGAGACAGCTGATTGCTTGCTAAAGCCAGCCTTTAAAACCTGTTTCCCCTTCCCATATTCTAATGAAGTTGGTTTAAATACTGCTGCAACCAGCTATTATATTTGGCACGCAGAGTTTTAACAGAGATTAAAGGTTTCTTTTTTGCCTCAGGCGGGTTAGTGCGAGTGCACTGTCTAATCTAGAGGTCTCAGAATCGTTTTCATAATAAAAAAGATCTTTCAAAGGGCACCCCAGCAGCCTAATAACTGACCAACCTGTCACAGGCAAAGGTCACACGTTCAACTTTCTAGGCACAGCAATTCCCAGTGGAAATTATATATAAATGCCCAGATACAGCACATCAAGAGGAGCCCAGTGCCTTTCAAGTCCCAGGTTTATATTTGTGCAATAATTTTAATCTCCCACCCAGCTACTCGATGCAACTCGTGGGGTTTGCTATTTCCACTCTATAAGGACATTGCCATTGCTCTGCAGTGACAAAGATCAGGCCTGTGTGAGCACTAATTTGGAGTTACCTTGCTCAATTAACAAAACTGAACCTCTACCAGGCCTCTCCTTCACAGCTTCAAACCTCAACATTCCTTTGATTTCTGTGGAGGAAAATGTTAAAGGGAAAAAATTAAAAAAAAAAAAAGGAAGTTCAAGTTTCACTATGATATTACAGCCCAAAATTGAAATACCAGCCAACTGCTACACATTTCTGCCACCCATCCTATTTACTGATGTATCTTCTAGTGCTAAGAACTTCTGCCACCCTCAGTTTCACATATTGCTTTCCACATTCACGAGATGAGAATTTCAGCACAAAATGTTTTCACAGGAAACAGCAAAGAGAAACTCAAAGTAGCAATTAAAAAGGGTTTTTATTTGCCAAGCAGGAGATGGTGAACCACACTCTGCTCTCCATGGCTGCATCCTGGGCGCTGCTCAGCCTCAACCCATCCCCAGGTAGTGCCCTGTATACAGCAGGAAGAAAAGGCCTTACTCACACTATTGCTTTGTCTTTTTGTAAACAGGATGGATCAGGATTCCAAACAGAAATAGCATCAGCCTGCAGCATTATTTGGGGAAAAAATTGCAGGCCAGAAATGTCACAGATGCCCAGTGAAGCAGGCTTCATCCCAGGAGGCAGCACAGGGCTCCTCCTTCCTACCAGCAGCATCCCAGGCTCTGCCTGCTGCCAGCCACAGCAAAATGCAGATTGAGATCTGACTGTCAGAAAGGCTACAGTGATGATAACAAATAGCTGAAATAACAGGCTGCTCTTTACTTCCAGTGGTAAAAAAAAAAAAAATAATAATAATAATACAGTCTGTTCCTAAGTGGAGTTCAGGGCTTTGAAAGCTGGCATCTCAAACAGCCATGATTTTAAGAGAAAAGAAGATGGAAAAAACATTGCTCTAATAGAAAAAAAAAATCTTTTTATACGTTGCTCCAAAATAATAAAATTGCTATCAAACTGTTCCATAACACCACAGAGAAAAGACAATTTTGAGTGTTTTCTGAAGAGAACCATCTACCAATTTCATTTCTGATGCAAAGGCTACTAAACACAGCATCAAAGAGGTTTTCTCCATGATCTTTCTGTGGGATGTGTCCACTCCTCTCAATCAAAGCATCTCTTTAGGCTCCCTGTGATATAAATTAATATATTTTCTTCCATTCTTAGAAATTCATTGTCATTTGTCAGCCACAGTGCTGACAAGACAGTGCTGTTGCTTTTCAGCATGAGTCATTTGCCTGCTTAATTTTTAATTTCACCTCCAATTAAATATTAACCAATAAACAACAAATATGAAGCTTACACTTCCTTCCGAGCTTCAAAACCAAATCACTGGCAGTCTGTGCTGCCCATGACTCACCTAATGCTGTGCCACCAGGGAAACACCACCTCGTGGTTCTGAGAGGCAGATGGAGAAACACAGCAGGCACTGAGCCTGACTGACATTATTCCCTGCTAATGCAGCTCCCTAATCCCCTGGAACAGGATCCTCAGGCTCCATCCCATCCCAAAATCTCTCCTAGCCAAAGCCCAGGCCCCTGGTCAGGCTGGCAGGACTGACATGCAACACCTCACCCCTCCTAAGTGGTGAATTTTGAATATTTCTTCACCAAAAGGTGAGGAATAGAAAAGTTGTAGCTGGCATGTGGCAATAATCCCATCACGGGGCTTTGCATCTCCAAAATACATCCAGTTCCCACAAATGGGGAATTAAGAGTCTCATCCTCAAGAAATCCCATTGTTACACTGGGCTTGGGCAGGGGTTTTTGGTTTGCTGGGGTTTTGGGTGGTGGTTTTTTTTGTTTGCTGGTTTTTTTGGGTGGAGGTGAGGGCAGGAACTATTTTACAGAAAACCTCTCAATATTGATATTTTCAAGATGTTTTACATGTTGATATTTTCAAGATGTTTTACATATTGATGTTTTCAAGATGTTCTAAGTGAACTTCCAAGAAAGGCTGATTAAAGGAGGAGATACTGGCACGTTTTTCAATCAAAATTGTCTAATATCCTAATAACCCAATAAATAAAGTGAGCTGGATTTTCATGCTCTGGGTGCTGCTTTCACTGCTCCATCCATGGTGAGCTTCAGTGGGTTTAATTCATAACCAAAATCCTCCTGGAACATAAAGAGGCACCACCCCCAAGCCCTGAGAGCCCAGCATTTGCTTTCCACACCATCCTAGAACAGGGCCCCCTCCTCCTCCTCCAAACCCTCCAGATTTGGTCTCATCATTCCCTGTCAGAACAACTTCTAGGGAAAATGTCTCTCCTCAGACACGTTCAGCAAAAGAGAAATAAAAACTCCAGTAAATGGATTTCACACCCAACAGTAGTTGGTTTTCCCAGACAAAAGCAGTCACTTTTAATGAAGGTTATTTGGGTTTGCTTATTCTTCCCAATGCTTCTGAAACTAGAAAACTGAGTGAAAGAAGTCCCAAAGTGCAGTTTGTAAACAACAGACTGCTGTGGAGCAGAGATAAAATCCCAGCCCACTCAGATACAGCTCAGGTAATAAAAGACTTCACACAGAGATCACCTGAGTAAAAAAAAAAAAAAACAAAACAAAGCCACCATCCTTATTTTCCTCATTAAAAAGTCAGAATATCAGTCTGTTCCTCAGTCTGCATTGTCAAAGATGGATTTTTGTTGCACAAATGCAATAGAAACTTGAGCTGGCTGTTTGGTTGGGATTTTTTGTTTGGTTTTTTGGTTTTTTTTTCCCAGAGTTGCTGTGTCTGGGGGAAGAGGCTTCCAGTCCTGTAGAGCCCAAGTCAAATATTTTTAATCTCCTAGCTGCTTAGAGGAAATGCATGCCAATTAAAACAGAAGCAATTTGGATGAGCTAACTGCAGGCCTGCTGGGAAAACTATTCTTTGATTTCCCTAATCAGGAAAAGTCTCATCTTGGAAGCTTGTAAATATTTTCACAGTGTGTGTGAATGTAGATATCATCCCCAAGTATCCTGACATCTGATTTCATTCAGGCTTCTACTGGCAGGAAAGTTAACAGCAACTTAATGAACCAGATTTCACCAGAGCAGAACCCCAAGGCTTGCATTTCACTGTCCTAAAAGAAGTCTGGACAAATAATGGGTTCACCATGAGTACTCTAAAAAAAATAAAAATAAAATACATATTTTTAATTTGACTGTTTTCTCTAAACTGTCACCTGAGATCCTGGCAACCCTGATTCCAGAGTTGGCTGCAAGGAGCTGCTTGAATTACAGGTGAAAGGGTGATCCCCTCTCAGCCAGGACAGAGATCAGCACAGCTGGAAGGTGGCACACACAGCTGCTGCTCCAGGATTTCAACTCAGGGAATTAGCAGCTCCCACCCCTCCATAGGGAGCATTTCTGCCCCACCTGGACTTGATTTGGCTGCAGATAAAATTCCAGCTGAGCCCTATAGACAACTCCCAAGTAAGGGGTGAAATACACATTTTAGTGGGTGCAAGGTACATAACCAGATTCAGCTGCATTCACTGATGCCATTCCTTAATAAAGCAGGACTGGAAGCACATTTAAAGGAATTTTCCCTTGAGTCTGAGCACAATCATCTGAGATACTTTGGCACTACAGTTCCTGGGAGCAGCAGGGCAACAACTGATTGCAGAGGATGAAAACCTCACAGCAGACCTGTGCAAGGGGAAGAGTTGAGAAGGAAAGCCAAAACCTGCTCTGTAGAGGCCTGCAGGTATGTGAAATAAATCAGGTGTGGCCCAGCTGTGGCATCTTTGCATGGCAAAGCCAAAATGTCCATCCACTTGGGAACACAATCTTCATGGAGCAGAATGAGGAAAGGATTCTCTATCCAGCAGCCAAAAAAGCTGATTAAATGTACCCAGCAATGCCTAAACTCACACGCTCTTAAAAAAAAAACACCAAAATCAACCATGCTGACTTTGAAGTTCAATTATCAGCAATGCACAAGCTGCAGAAGGAGCTAAGGAAAAACACCATCTGAATAAAAGCTGGTTGGCACCTCACAAAGTGTGAAATTTTTGTTTAATGCCAGGAAGCCAAGAGCAGATAAAGAAAGAGAAACTGAACTTTGTCACTGAAGAGTTCTCTGAAAATATTCCTGACCTCATCCCTCCATTTCCTCATCAATTTCAAGTTGATTTAACCTAATCTGTCCATCTATAAAGAAGCTGTGGCTGCCCCTGGATGTGCCCAAGGCCAGGCTGGACAGGGCTTGGAGCAGCCTGGGACAGTGGAGGATGTCCCTGCCCATGGAAAGAGCTGGGATAAAATGGCCATCAGGGTCATTTCCAACCCAAACCAGTCTGTGCTTCTGTGCTCATTCATTCATGATGAGCACACACAGATGAGACATTCATTCAGTTGCTGTTTTCAGACAGCAAGATATGTCCCCTGATAATAGGATGACATTGAGACAATTAAGTTAAAGTATTACTTTAAAAATATTGCAAAATGAAAACATTTTTAAAAAGATAAATCACAGGCAACTTCCTGTCACAATCCCTTAACAGCTGTTCCAGTCTTTCAGCATGAGCCTGAGCCTCCAGCCAGCACCAGTTTCATTATCAGGTAGGATAAATAAAAAGGATTCCATGCCTCCTGTATACCCTGCTGGATATTTGAAGGCAATGAAAGCCTTGTCACAGGAGAAACTTTTATTAAAGAGACACAAGCTATCATTAATTTCAGTTCTAAAATAAGCATGTTTACTTAGGACTTCTACCAAAGAGAATCTTGCCCAAATGGGCTGATTTTTCTCTTTTCCACCCTGTACTAGTGTAATGAGGGGAATGGAAATGAATTCAAGGCCCTGCAGCCCTGCTGCAGTGCACAGCCATTCAGCCTGCATCAGATCCCGAGCCTTGCCTCTGCTCCTCGTGGAAATGGCTCCAGCAAAGCCAAATGAACTCCTGACAGCAACAAAACTGCTTTAAGGGAATCAATTCAGGCCCATTAAATAACAAAGTGACTCCAGCAGTGACTTCTGGGGGACTGCAGCAGCTCCTGCAGATGAAACCCTTCCTCCCCTGGTGCAGAGCCTCCCTCTCTGCCTGCAAAGGTGGGATCTGCCCTGGAAATGACATTTTCCCACTAAAGGCTGTCCCAGCCACCAGTTTTCAGAGCTCTCTCTCATGCCCTGCTGGTGCTAACATGAACTGATGACATTTTGCTTCCAGTGCTCAAAGGAAAGGTTATTTTCCATCAGCCATTTATTCTCTTGAGGCTCCAATTCCCCACTGCAAAGCAGGTTTGGGGTTTCTTTCATTCACTGCCTTCCTACACACCACATATTGCCACTCTTTGGGGTTGTGTTTCTGGCACTGAAAAGACCCATTCTACACCTCTATCAACTGGAGAAAATTCATGTTTTCATGTAGAATTGATTTTATACAGCACAGTTGTTGCAAGGAGTGCCAACTTCCAAACTGTGTGATCCAGTTTAATCAAAAAAACAGCTGGGAAAAAAACTTCAGGATATTCAGACTTCAGACACTCAAATAGCATTAAATAAAGCAGATGTGGGGAAAAAAATCTAAATTAAATGCACTAAGAGCAGTAGGTGATCAGGTAAGGAGCATTTCCCAGCAGAGATTCCTGCATCAATTCCAGAGTGGGGGGAAGCCTTTCTCACAGCAGAAACACCCAGAAGATGTACTACAGTGATGCTACATGGCAGAGGGATGCTAGAGAGCAGCTCCTCACCATCATCTCCAGGGAAAATATTGAAAACGTCTTCCTTGGGCTGAGGTGCCTTTCTTTTCTCCCCTAAAATTATACTTCTGTCCAGTCATTACAGTTTGGACCCAAGGAAGGAGGATAAAAAATCCTATAAAAGAAGAGCCCAAACTCACCAGGCTATAATTCAGATCTTTTCTTTACTTTGCTTCACTAAAAGCTAATTTATTGGCACATGAACACTAAAAAGATGAGGCATTCTACCTCTGTCCTTCAGCTGTGTGTTTCACAGACTACCAGATTTCTTCAATCTAGAATTTGAGCTACCATTAGTGACCTTTAGCTGATTATCAGCTCGATGCACACCATTTCAGGGAGTTCCAGGAGTCTGTGTGCCCAAAATACCTAATTATAGCTCATTTTATCAGAAAACTCTCTAGAACATCTTAAAAGAAATAGATTTCCAGCTCCTTCCAACCTAAAATTCCAATCTAACCTTTTCCTGCTCCATCCCACCTAAAATTTTTTGGCTTTTGTTCAGTCTCTGAGTTTGGGTCCTAATTATTACTTTTTTTAGTCTATTACTAATTATTTCATTATAATAAAAATTAAATGGCCTCTCTAATCTTCATACCTTGAGACTAACCCAAATATTTAATACTTTGGTAGAAATTGCCATTTCTCCTGATTGGTCACATCCATCTTGACCTCTTTTCACATTTCTTTCTCAGATTTTCTACCAATATTTTACAAGCACTTTCAAGCCTAAAAATTGAGATTAATGAAGATAATCTCACCTGTATCTGAACCGCCTAGCAGGCTTTTAATCAATCAACTGCAATTTCATTTCATGATTCCTCTGTGCTCCCAGCCCTACCTTGAGGGCTGCAGCAGCCCACGGCTGGTTTGAGAGTTGTGAAATGGGACTTGAAATATTTCCAGTCCTGGACAGGACTTTGTCATAAGAGAAAGCTCAAAGATTTAAAGGAGGCCTGGACTTGATTACTTTTTAAATGAACTAGAGATAAATTGAAGCATTTTCCTGCCTTCTTAGGAGCATGAGGATGAGGAAGTGCAGCAGAAGTGCACTCATTAATGTGAGATAGAATTTTGATGGATTGCTTTTACTAAAAAGGTGACAGGTATCATGGTTTCCATAAGTATGGATCTGTGGGATAACAGAGAGAATAAAAACCTGGGGAAATCCATAACTGGCCAGCTGGAGAGAAATTCATTTTGTTGTGTCATGATCTGAGCTCTGGAGGTTAAAGCACCTTTCCACTTTTAACATCCATGCTATTGTAGCATGATCAGTGTTGACACTCATATCCCTGAGAAAGAAACTTCAATTTCTACATAACAACCCAAGGGAGACCATTAAGGGAAAAGGGGAAAAAAAGGAAAAAGAAAGGAAAAAAAAAAAAGAAAAACAAACCCTGGCCTTGTTCTGCTGTTCTCTCTCCTTCTGTCAGCATTCATCACATAAATCACCCGGCCATTAGCAGGGAAAAGGACTGACTGACTACTGCTGTCCACAAAAGTCAAGAAAATCTGAGTAGATCTAACAGACCTCTAGCCAAAAGACAGGAGACCACAGCACACAGAAATGGAATCAGATTGCTGTGTTTAGCCAAAAATGCCAGAATTTCACATACAAAGTCTTCTATCTACAAGAGGCTTCAAGACTGATTGCAGAAAAATCCCATTTTCCAGGAGTTACTCTTGTTTTTCAGGTGTGTGATTGCTCAGCAGGTGAAATGCTGAGCATCAAACAGATCATGAGAAACAGCTGGTCCAGGGGGAAAAACAAAAGGAAAAAAGAAGAAACAAAGAAGGAAAAAACCACCCCCCCTAAACAAACTAAATCAACTCCAGTCTAAATGTGCAGATCTCTCTTCTGCCACCTTGGTTTCACTGTCTGAGGCATTTTACTACAATATTAATTAAATGAAGCCAAATACTGAAGCTTTTAGTGCAGCACCATTGGTTGCTAATGAGATCCAGAAAATGGAGCTTCCATGCAAAATAAGTGCAAGCAGAAAAATAAAAGGGGAATAAAACAAAATATAAAAGAAAATAATTTGTTTTTTTAAAAAAAACCCAAACAATATAAAGCTATTTAATGTCTGAATAGAAATATGTATATAAGTAGAATTGGAAGAGGCACATTTTTCATTTGCACCATTCCCATAAAGGCTGAAAAAGCAAACTGCAGGCTATAATCTCCTTTTCTGAACATATATCTACATTTTCTTTTTGTTAACAGTGAAAAGAACTTTTGCATCTTTTTCTTAAAAAAATAATTAAAAAAAACTCTTACATAAGGGTGGGCTATTTTATTCTTAGGATGGGATGCAGTTCTCTAAAATGAGAATAGAGAGACCAAATTAAAACTAACAGGGACCATCTCAGAAAGATTTTTGTTGCCACCTGCACATTTGATGGCAGGAGATCATTTGAGTTAACCAAGGGCATAATCCAAGCCTGTCCTGCTGTGTGCTTGCACACTACAGAGCATTCCTACCCCACCTCTCCTATTTATCAGCATTCAAAAAGCAGCAGGTGAAAGTATAACAAATTTAAAATCAAGCTTTAATAGGTTATAAACTGCTAAAAATAAACTGCCAGTAGTTTACTACCAGCAATACACAGAGCAGAGTTCAGCTCCTATAAAACTTGGCATCTCTTCAAGTCTCCTTCATGCTACTGAACTCTCAGAACATCATTATGCAAGGACTAGAGGTAGAGAAAATAACTTTATAGCTTTTCTCTATCTTAGGGAAAATAAGTTATGGGGTAGAAGAAAAAAGCTTTTGCCCTTCAAAACATAAATTTGCTTCAAGCATATTCTGTTATTTTTTTGCTAAAAAAAAAATCTATTTTTTTTTTTTTTACAGTCAGTTTTAGAAATCTTTCTTATAAATCAACCCATCTTTGCTACTAAAGAGAGATCCAAACCTGGCCAGCTTTGAACTCCAGCTCCACATCCTCAGCCACGAGCTTGCAGGTTACAAAAAGCTAGAACAATAAATTGCAACTGAAGGGATGATTTGGGCAGAATTCCTTTGCAGTTTTGCAGAGAGGGGAAGAGAGAGAACATCCAGCTCGTCTGTCCCCAGCTGAAATGAAAGCCAAAAGCCCAAGCCCTCCCCAGCTGGCTGATTTCTCTCACCTGCCAGGAAAACCACAGGTGATTCTGATTCCCTTTAATCAGGGGAGAAGAAAGGGAAGCCCTGGGATAGGATGGAATCCAACAGCCCCCTTGGCATTTTTAATTGCTAAGAAAATCAACTGTAAACCTCTTTTCTCCCCTGTGATTCAGAAGATCTGCCCTGTGAGGCAAGAGGAGCAGAGCTGCTGGGGAGGTGAGACTGCAGCACGAAAATCTGCCTGAAAGAAGGAGAGGGAAAAAATCCATCCCTGCAGGACTCGGGTGTACAGTGGGAACTGGCAGCCAAGGTCACTCCTGAGGAAGAGAGCAGCCAAAAAGGAGGTTTTAAATCTCAGTGGGCATTAGCTGAAAGACACACAGTGATGTTCTGCAGAGCTTTTAAATAGGACATGCACAAAGGATTCCAAGGAGATGGCTATCAGGCAGCCCTACCAAAATACCATTTTATTTTATTTTATTTTATTTTTTTTGCCCAGGTTGTTGTCATCCACGGAGGATCACAAAATCATTTTGGAACAGAAAATGAATAAGTACAATTTGACAGAAATCACAGCCAGGCCCTGCATAAATTCCTGACCAAAATGGCCTTGCCAGCACCCTCTGAGGGGGATGAGGAACATCTGAGAGCCCCCAAGCAGAAGGAAGGAGGGTGAGGGCCGTGCCCAGGAGCTGCCAGGGACACTTGCAGAGGGCACTGGGCACCGTGGGACTCCAGCTCCTCTCCCTGGCACCAGCTCCCACCACCTGGCCCACGGGAAGGCACTTTGGGGACAGGCATATGCAGGCAGAACTGGCACATTAATGCTAAAAACTGGCTCATTAAACCTAAACATCCAACAGGAAGAATAAAATAAAGAAAAAAAAAAAAAAAGAAGAAGAAGAAGAAAAGAGTTTGGGAGGAGAAAATTTCCAAAGCCAAGTGTTCTCTGCATTCAGCTTGAGGGAAAGCATCAATTTTAGCAGAGGGAAAATAAAATAAAAAACCCATTCTTCCCTCAAAAACGTACATGAGTAGATATTACTCTCTTTCTGCTTCACAGAAGCAACATTTGGAAAACGACTTAACCTTTCTATTTTTATCTGGGTGCATTCAAATTACCAATAATGTACAACATGCTGTAACAAAACCACTGATGTAGGGTATAATTTTCCCTCAAGCACATTATCCTAGCTGGTGGCTCAGAAAAATAAGCTGATAAAACAGCAGCAGACATCAATTGATGGATAAAAAGCGATCACAGCTATGCAGAATGCTGCTGCCCAACCTTAAAATCATACAATTAGCCAAAAAATACAAGCTGGAGGACAGGACATACCAACAACCACGCACGAGCTATGGGGTCATCCCAAAAATCCTCCTCCAAACACATTTTTAGGCAAACCAGCAGATTATCGCCTCATAATTTAGCTATTAACACACAGATTTATTTTAAAGCCATCATCATGCCTGGTACTTTTATTAAATATCTTCTTCCCTGTCAAGTTCAATCGGGATCTCATCCTAACCATGATGAGCTTTTAATTTTCTGTGCTATTAATAGCAACTTAAAAATAAAATGTTCTCTTTTGAAGCCATAAAGCTGTAACTTTCTTTAGGAGCTGCAAGGGGGAAGAGAGATTAATCTTCCTACTCTGCATCTCTTAAGCTACCTCACTTATCTGCATATATGGGAAAAAAGCCAGGAGAACAGGGAAGAAACAGGAATTTTCTCTAAGAATCCCTGTAAGGATTTCACATGGCTGCAGCACAGAAATGAAGAATTACCAATATACGAGGAATAAATGCATTAATTGCCAGGTAGGTTCTGAACCCTTCTCAGTGACCCTCATGAGGAGATAACAGATTAATGAATGACATAATTAGCTGCAGGATGCACAGAGTCCTGCCCAGCAAAGCCCTTCAGAAGGTTCTCCAATTTCAGCACAATTGGGGTCCTCATTAATTGCCCAGCAAATGAAGAAAGATGGGAAGCTGGAGAGGAGGCTCATGGCCCTCTGTGGCCATCTGACACACGGATCAGATGCTTCCAGCTGCTCTTCCTCAGCTGCCTCCTCCCAGCAAGGGCAGAAGGGAAGGTACAAAGCTGTTCCAAGCCCTCTCTGGGTCTGCAGGAACAAAATGAAAGCAGAGTGTTGTACAGTCCCTGTCAGCATCCTGCTGCAGTGCTGCTGGCACTCACAAGGAATGACACAAGGAAGGTCAGCTCCAAGGCTCCTGTCAGAGCCACAGAGCCCCAGCAGCTGCACAAGAGCTCAGAGGAGGCTCCAGGAGAGCTCAGAGCCCCTTCCAGGGCCTGAAGGGGCTCCAGGGCAGCTGGAGAGGGACTGGGGACAAGGGGTGGAGGGACAGGACACAGGGAATGGCCTTAAACTGGAGAAGGACAGGTTTGGATTGGATTTAGGAAGGAATCCTCCTGCTCCCAGAGCAGCTGTGGCTGTCCCTGGATCCCTGGCAGTGTCCAAAGGCCAGGCTGGACAGGGCTTGGAGCAGTGGAAGGTGCCCCTGCCATGGCAGGGGTGGGATGGGGTGGGATGGGATGGGATGGGATGGGATGGGATGGGATAATGGGATGGGATGGGATGGGATGGGATGGGATGGGATGGGATGGGATGGGA
>JAYDZK010000032.1:17766862-17778011 GCA_034509185.1 Euphonia xanthogaster | reverse complement strand
GGGGTGTTTAACAAAGCCTGGATGTGGCACTGGGGGCCAGGGCTCAGTTGGGGTGCTGGGGCTGGCTTGGACTCCATGATCTTGGAGGTCTCTTCCAGCCTGGCCATTCTGTGGACTCTGTGACTTTGCCTGGCACCAGCTGTTGGAGTGCTCACTGCACTCCTTGGGTAAGAGCCTGGCAGTGCTGGGGCCTCTGCACAGGCCATAAAACCCTTCCTTCATCACTGGCTCCAACAGCTGCACCCAGAAACTCCCACAGAAACACCCCTGGGGCTTGCCAGGATCAAGACCTGTTTGCAGACAAAAGAATTTGCCCCTGATAACAGAGATCCTGGGAAATGCCTTAATTACAACGAGATTTTTTCCATCCTCCACGTGGATTAAAAACCCTCCAAACCACTGTCTCTGCTCCACATGCTTTTTCCTTACAAGGCTATTTCTTATGGGTGCACATGGAATATCTCACCTCCTGCCTTTCCCATGGAAGCTGATGGATCTTCAGTTTAAGCCATGCAATAATATGGTTTGAGGGGATAATAAATAATAATAACAGGTTTGAGGGGATTCCCTATTTCTAAGCTTTTATTTGTTTTCTCCCAGGTGAAAAAGAGTAGGATCTCCTCCCTCTTCCTTCCAGGACTAAAACCAGCTTCATGGAGCCCTTATGGCCATCTCCACAGATGTTTGGTGCTCTGTGATTTAATGGAGCTGGGGGTTCATTCCCTGCTCTGTTCAGTCCTCTGCAGGAATGAACTCCAGAGCTCCCAAGAAGAAATTTTTATCTCAAGTAATCACAAGCGTTCCTGTATTTGTTTTCTTACTGCTGTGGTGGAACTTGGGGGCTGTAAAAAAGCAGAGTCATGGGAGAGAAAGTCAAATCCATAGAAAATTTTGAATTAAGTAAGGCCTCGAGCTTTGAGGCTCTGTGTTCACTACAGAACAAACACAAAAGCCAGACCAAGATGGAAATGTGCTGCTGCTCCTGAGGGTAACCCCTGAATAGAAATATCTGGCAGCTGGGAGGAAAGTTTCTGGAGAGCCAGCTGTGAGGTCAAACAAGAATTACTGAGGAAGGGAGTGGATCTGGTGTGTGGGAGGCAGTAAAAAATTGGTATTGTTTTCAAGTGAACCACTGCAAGATTAACTTTGAATGGAATTCAACTCCACAGTAAACCAAAGAGCAGGAAGGGTTTTAGAGCCACTGCTCTCTGCTTGGGTGCTTTGAGAGATGCCTACGTGCACATCTGTACACACACACAGACACTGGTTTTCTTCTCCATGGGCAAGGATTTATCCCTTCCCTAATCCAGCCAGGGGCAGCACTCTTCCCAAGCCTCCCTGTGAAATGTGCCCTCCTTCAGGAGCCTTTGCCCTTTGCAGGGTCACTGGGAGCCCTTCCAGCTCTGCCTGCCCGCTCTGATTTGCTGCCACTGCCACAGCCCCGGGTCATGCTCTGCCTAGAGGCAGCAGGGTTAGTTCTCTGGTGGGATAAATCCAGCACAGAGGCTTTCCAGAGGATCCCAGAGCCTAATCCTCTCTGATTCCCAATGCCCACAACAGCACTGAGCTCACCAGGACTGTCTCCCACTATAAAGTGCCTTCTTTAAAAGGAATATGCTTGGATGTTTCTACTTAATTTAATATTTGTTCTTTCATAGCATCCTCATTCAGGTTTAATTTAAATATTGCAATTATTCTTCTCTCAGGGTTTGGCAATTAAAGCTCAGAAAGCACTGCTGTTTACCTGATTGCTACCAAAAAATTTAACATGTCCTGTATCTGCAGCTTTCATCTGCTCCAGAGAAGGTAAAGGAGGGGAACAAGGTTTCCTTAGAAGGAAGCTGGACCCAATTAAGAAATTGTATGTTAGTTTTCTCTAACAAGTGGGGGGAAAAAAAAAACCCAAAAATACTTTCTTAGCAGTACTTTTCAAGATCCCCTCCTAATCCTAAAGCAGATATGTAAATGAGGCTTGTATGTTAAGACCTCATGCACTCAATTTTAAGTCTTAAGAAGGTTCAAGAAAAAAAAGCACTTCAGATGTATTCCATTTTCCCTTTCATTCCTTTCCATCCTCAGTTCTGGTACCAGAATTATGTTTTCTGATTAAAACTTCCAAGTGTACTTCTGAACTAGAAAAAGGAGGACAAGGGCAGGGACGAGGACGCTTAATTTATTATCTTTTCACATTAGAGTTACAGGGAACCTTAATGATACCCCAAGCTATAAACCCTGTAGCTGGTACTGTATTAATCATCTGTCTACATGAGAACTCAGATAAATATATAATCCTATTTCTGCATTGCAGATTTTAAATGTGCCTTCCTCAGATTGCTGCTTCTTTTTTTCATTATTTTGAAAACATTGCTGGAGGGGAGGATCCATCCCAAGGTAGGGAATGGCATCCTAACTGTACTTGCTTCAACTGAACAGCCATATTAAGATTTATAAGAAGATAACCAAAGCAATAGGCAGCAATTCCAGCTTTGCAGCAGAGTCCCTTATTTTTCCTTTTTTTTTTCTAACAGTCTGAGCACAGTTTGTGCCTCTCAACACATTCTCCCTTCTCCAAGGTCAAGTCTGTTGCCAGCCACAGGCAGCAGCTGGCCCACCCAGGCTTCCCCAGGCTTGGGGACAAGCCAGGTCCCACCTGCATATCCAAACCAGTTCATTTTAGACAGGCTCCAGTGGTGCCTATCCACGGCACCTCTTGTTGTGTCACATACTCCTGAAAAAAAATCATACTCCCCTTTTCTATCTTCCCACTTCAGCCCAAGCATGGAAATAAATCCAACCCCTCCACATTCTGTAATAGTCAGGCATCACACAGGACAGACAGAGATGCCCAGTCCTATTTTAGATGAACCAAAACAAGATTAAAAATCAAATAAACCAAAGATTCTGCAAACAGTGGTGCAAACTCACCAACACAGTGCCCTGGGGGTAACTGCTCCCCACAAACACCCAGGATAAAACATCACCTCCAAACCTCTATGCCCTGAAGGGCAGTTCTTGTTGCTGCAGAAATACCAGGGCAGTCCTTCCACATCCTTTTGGGTCAGCCCCAGGCACCCAGGGCACCCCCTCAGCCTTTCCCCTCCATGGCAGGGGCTCTCTCCTGCCTGCTGCAGGGGGATGCAGTGTGGGCATGAGGGAGGCACCAAGAGCCATGGGAATTACCTGCAGAACCACAAGTTTGTCCCCAAGAAAGCTGAGGGGTGCCTTGCACTGGGATTTGGGCATCTCATTCCTCCTGCAATCCTCCTGCTCCAACAGTTTGTTTTCCTGGCATTTTCAGCCATCTTATTCAGCACTGCTGATTTAGCACTACCATTTTATCCTGCAGTTCTCTGCATAACAATCACCACGACAGCATCACAGAGACAACCAGTCCTACCATAATGCAAATGTCCTCTATGGGTACTGCAACAATTTGCATTGCATCTCAGGAGCTGTCTGCAATTCTTCTTGGAATTTCCCAGGTTAGCTCAACTACTCATAAATAGGTATTGCTTCAAGCACTGGGGGAAGGAGGATGACAATCTCATTGTAAAAACACCATGGAATCATCATTTCATTGTAATTGCATTTTGCTGGTCCCTTAATGTCAAGCATCATTTGGAGGTATTTTTAGAACAACGTGCGAAATGTTCATTACAATGCAAGCAGAGGAAAGGGACATGGGAAGCCTGCAGTGCAAACTGAGCAGCTGTCCTCAGCCAGGACAGCAGCTTCTTCTCCAGCTGACTTCCAGAGGACACAGACCAATGCTGCCTCCTGACATTCGGGATTGCACTTTTCCCAAGGAGACTGGGAGGGTTTATTGGGAACGCTGTTCCCTTCCAATGACCTGTGTGGCACGAGGCGTGCCGCTGTGAAAGACAAGTCAGACCGGTGGCAGAGCATTTTACTGTGCTCCATCAGCACCCAGGGGGTGCCAAGGTTAGTGAGATGCTGAGCACAACCATTGCAACCAATTCATCCAGCCCCAAGGCAAACAGTGCACGTGCCAAAGAGCCACCGCCCCTGGGGACGTGTCCCTCGTCCCTCACGGCCCACTGGGGCACAGCAGGCTGCTGGACAAAGAGTGGGGATGGCAGGAGCTGTGCTTGGAAGGCTGAGGCAGCCAGGGGAATGGGGATGGAGGTCCCCTCATGTCAGAGCCCAGGACATCCCTCTGGCTGCCCTGGAGGGCTCCAGCCCCTGGCCAGGGGAGCTCAGAGACCTTGGCACAGAGCCCAAGACACCTGTGCCTTTGATTTTAACCCACGGGAAAAATTACCAACTTTATGGGAAGATTTACAAGCCACGAGAGTTTGAGTAGAATGATAGTTTGTCACAAGACAGAAAAATAGAATTTGGGGTTTTTAGAATGGGGGCTCAGGGTCCCAAGATGGAGGGATTTGGGCGTGCCTTGTCCTTCCTCTTTCTTCTTCCTAGCCTCCATCTTCTGGGTGATGGTGGCGCTTTTGGATTGGTTTAGAGTAGAAGCTCACTGTCTAACACTGGTGATAGGTGTTGGAAAGTAATTGTAAATAAAGTACACGTAGTTTTTAGTCTAAAAAGCCAACACCACCTCTGGGGCAGTCAGTGTGCCACAACCCGACCTGCTGGACAGACCTCAGCAGGTCAGAAAAAGAATGTGATAGATAACAGAGAATAAACAACCTGAAAACCACAGCCAAAGAATCCTGACTCCTTCCTCGATCCCGGGGCTGGGAAAAGAGACTTTCCAACACCTGGGGTCATCTCAACCACAGGGACCCCGAGACCCCCACTCCAGTCCCAGGTGACAGACGGCTTCAGAGCAGAGTGCAGCAGACCCCAGGACGTGTGTGAGGCTGTGAAGGGGGCCCAGACTGTTCCACTCCCCTGCAGCCTGCTCCTTGCTGGTTCCAGCCCCACTGTCCTGGCTGCAGGTTTTGAGGATACCTGGACTAAAACCAGTGGAGCATGGAATTAGTGCAGAGGGATGAGACAGCACCACCAAAGGGACTGAGCATAGCAGGGATTCTGAGACTTGGAAAACTGAGGCCCCTTGAGCTGCAGAAGGAAGACAAGGCTGAACAAAGAAGTGATCTCTGAGGAAACAAGGGTATCCAGGATTTTAAAAAGTAGAGATTGGACACAAGACCTAGGGGAGTTTGGAAAGACAAGTAAGGGGAGATCCTGGAATTCTGAGATGCATGGAGACGAAAGCTGGGACAAATGGAGATCCTGGAATTCTGAGATGCATGGAGACGAATTCTGAGATGCCTAGGACAGCCTGTGTGTGAGATCTAGCAGGGTAAAAGCCCAGAACTTGTTGGGTCTTGAATAAACTCCATCACCCAATCCCAGCATGGGCTGTCATTCCCTGCCTCACCTGGGACAACTGGTGGGAATTGTCATAGGAGACTTTAGCTGGGGGATGCAGAAGGAGGGATCCCAAATCCCAAATCCTGTTTAAAATGCTGAGTCTGATCATAAACTGTGGTCCAAAGTCTGCACAGATTTATGCTGTGGAACACAAGCCAAACCAAAGCACCAAAGATAACTTATCAGACTGAGACAGCTCTTGTCTAAGTAAAAATCTCCTCAGATGGAGTGTGTGTATGAGGAGTGTCATTTTCTCCAAATGCCCAGCTAATTTCCAGAGGTCAGGAGCTGGAAGGTCAGTGAACTCGACAGACCAGGACTACAGAAATAGCTCTTTGCCCAACATCCCACAGATAAGCATCTTCCCTATCCTGTTTCCTCATTCTGTGCGACAGATTTTTCAGCAAGATCCAAATCAGATTGGACTAAATCTCATTTTATTTTTAATTCATTTCATATGGTTTTATTTTTAACTCACTTTAATTGAAATGCAGCGAATGAAATTATCAATTGAAATTACTTCATCAGCTGTGAGTCTTCATTCTTTAATATATAAAATAAGCTCTTAGTAAATCTCTGAATCACTGATTTTCCTGTTTCATCCTCAAACCCTGGGATGCTGATGCAATGCATTGGGCATTCAATATTGCAAATTCCACGCTCTCAACCATAAACGTATTCAGGATATTGACCAATTTTTGGCTTTTTTTTAATAACACAGCACTTCAATTCTGGGCTAAATCTTGAAAATGCAGTTCCAGCTCTAATCCTCTCCTTCCAAGGGATTTCTTTTGATGCAATAGCCAAGTGTTTCATTAACGGCCTGGATGAAGGAACAGAGCACCCTGTGCAAAGGCACAGAGTGGGCAAATGGGGAGGTGTGGTCGTGCCACCAGATGGATGAGCTGCCTCTCAGAGGGAGCCACAGGCCAAGAGGAATCCCAGGATAGCCAACAAAGGGAAAGGCAAGCCTGTGCCCCTGAGGCAGGACAGGCTGGGGGCCAGCTGGCTGGGAAGCAGCTCTGCAGAAAAGGCCTTGGGGCTCCTGTTGGACCTGAGGCTGAGCAGGAGCCAGCAGTGTGCTCCTTCCCACCAGCACTGCTGGGGCATCCCAATGCTCCCAGCTGGGCTGGGGGAGCAAAGGAGACCTGGAGAGAGCCCTCCAAAGGCCTGCAGGAAAGGGGAGGAAAGGACTGGAGCACCTGGCAGGAGCGTCAGAAAACTGGGACTGCTCAGCCTGGAGAGCAGAAGGCTCAGGGGGACCTTATCAATGAACAGCTGATGGGAGAAAGTGAGGAAGATGGAGCCAGACTCTTCCCAATGGTCTCAAAAAGGCCAGGAGAGCAAAGGTAGAAAATTCCATTTAAAGGTCAAAAGCTGTGAGGGTGGCCAAACACTGGCACGGGTTGCCCGGAGAGGTTGGGAAGTCTCCATCCTTGGGGATCCTGAAAACCTGCCTGGACATTGCCCTGCTATAGGTGACTCCACCTGGGGCAGGAGGGGTTGGGCTGGACCATCTCCAGAGGTACTTGCCAACCTCAACTATTCTGTGCCCCTGAAATCTGCTTTCTGCAGCCATTTCACCTTCACCGTGTGGGCAGAGGAGACAAAAGGCAAAACATGCACAAGCTCTTCCATGGGAATCCCAGTTTTACTGCTGGTCCTCTTCTAGCTTTTCCCATTAACTGTTTCTAGGATTCTCTGAGAGCCTGGTGCACAGCCCTCAGATGCTTTAACTGTGCCATGAATAGTTTAAAAACGAGGGAAAATATGTTACCAGCAGGATGAACTTGCTCATACACCGCGTGGTAGAAAGGAAGTATTTTGTAACTTGGTTACCATTTCCCAACTCTGCCAACTCTGGTACCTAAGCAGGAATTCCACATCCCTTCTGAGGCTCCATGTTTCACCCATCTGCAGCGTTCAGAGGGAACACGTCCTGCCTTTCACAGAGCTGACAGCCTCTTAAATTTATTAAAATACGCCTCATTCCCAGCCCTGCTCTTATACGTTGGTTCTCCAACTGCAAATCTCCAGGTTTAATGCAAAAGCCAAGGTTATCTATCAAAAATACAACAGTAAATCCATGCTTTTTAACCTAAACATGAGTAAAACTTGAACCAAGATCCTAGAGCTCCTAAAATTGTACTGTATGGCTACATTTCCTACAAAAGGGCGCCACACTTTCCAATAAAGATCACAATAAAATGCCACTGACCCTCTCCCTCGTGGTACAGATGAAATTCAAGCCCATACATTTATATAACCTCCACAACGCCCTTTATTTACCTCTGTTGGCACACAAAAAACCATCCAGCATGCGGAGCATAACCTACCTAGAGAGAAAGGCTGCTCTCTTATGCAACTGCTCCACTAAGGCTCTGTTACCTTGGAGCCCTGGGGAGCCGGGGAGCGCTGGATCCCGGCGAGCATCCCTGCTGGGCACGGTCCAGGGCGGCGGGGCTGAGGCTGCCCGGCTGCCAGCCCGGACTGCAGGGGCTGCAGAGGCTCCGGAGCGACGCCGGCACACGCGGAGGGAGCTCTGCTGCTCCGCCGGCAGCGCCAGGGAGGCTCCATTCAGAGCGGAGTCATCGCTGCCTGCCTGCCTCAGCACGACAAGGATCCCACGGAGGGGCTGCCTGGAGCTCTAGCATCGTATTTTAGAAGCCACATTAAAAAAAAAAAACACCTCTCCAATCCTTAGCTGTTGTTTTTTTTTAACCCCTTTTTCAACTGGCACGCTAAAATCAATCAGAAATGTGTGGGTTTAATCATGCTAGGGGGAGAGGTTGACATTTGATCCAATCATGTATAATCTGAATGTGATTAATCAGAGCAGTGCTTGCTAAATTCCAGGGAACTGTAACATCCTTCACTGAGTCTCCTTGAAAACAGAATGAAAAAGCCTGGCAAAAGGCAGCTTATTCTCCACAAGGTTTCCCAGCCAGGTTAATCAAACGAACCACTTTCTTCCCTTCAGAAGATGATTTTAGTGCAAGCTGTAAAAGTATTTCCATTTCTTAAGGGAGGTGGGGTCCGTTTGGAGAACCCCCACTGCTGGAGTCCTACTGCAGTGCAATGGGCTCTCAGTGAGTGGGAGAGGGAGTTACAAGGTCAAGACTTCTACATTTATTCCAAAATGTAACAAGGAATTACTATGTACACAACGGGCATTTGAAAATGTGAACTCCATGATGAAAATGAAAAAAAAAAATTAAAAAGCAAGAACACTTTTCATATGGTAGCAGGATGTGTGCTTGCAGTTGCTGTATTCAGACGGGGAGACGTATAAATATATATTGAGTAGGATTCAAAAAATGTTGCATCCCCAATCCCACAGCACTGGGAAAGATAAACTGAACATTTTAAATGCTGGGGGAAGACGAAAGGGGAAAAGAAAATCTTTCCAAGCTGTTTCCTGGATACACGGTATGAAATTTAAAAGGAAAAAAGCACTCACAAAAGTGACTTCACAGCAGCTCTTAGAAGAACAGTGTGATACCTAGTTCATCATTACCATGTCTTCTGCAACCTGGAATCCTGCTGGGAAGCATGAAACTCTTCCAAGCTGTTCCAGTATACATGCATGCAACCTTTTTACATATGCAGAAAGCATGAGGGATGTCACGCCGGTTTGGTTTGCAGCAGAGAGGAAAATTGACCTTTTGCATGAAAATGAATGTATATTTAGCATTGATGCGGGCCAAAATCAAATCTCTATAGAAATGAAGACAGACACACAAAAAGGATGAAAAGGGGGGCAGACAGAGAAAAATAAATAAATAAAAGGGAAAAACCTTCATGCTGCATTGCTCTACACAACTTATCTACGAGCCTTATTTTACTGCCTTATTCACAAACTCGCTCATTTTACCAGCACTACAGGGACAATCTGAACCACCTCTTCACAGGTAGCAATTGGGATTAAAATGAGAGGAGCTTGAACAAAGTAAAAGCTGTCTGTGATCAAAGACCTGCTGGATACCTGAGTCAAACAGTTATTCCAGAGCAAGGTACAAGAGCCAGTCATGCATATGGATGACCTCTCACAAATTAAACGCTAATCAGGAATGCATCTCAGCAGTAAGAAAAACACATGTGGACTGTGAAGTCGATCTGTAATCCCTTCTCTAAGCAAATACTAACAAAACCCCCCGTTACCAATTCCATACCACAAACATCTAGCACCAACCTCACATCCCAGCAATAAAAGCTCAGTTTTTATTGAGGCTGAACCTGCCAGCTCTCCCCCAGCCATCCCAACTTGTGTCATATCCCCTCAATCTTTCCCCAGCCCCACAACAGAAAGCAACCAGGGGGTCAAAGACCAGAAACCCTGAGGAGCAGGGATGTAAAAGGTTTCTCCTGAAGGCAGAGCCATTCCCTTGGAGCCCCTCCAGCACTCACCTTGCAGAAGGAGCGGGGAGCGCCGGGCTAAGCATCCGCTGGCGGCTGCCTCGGGGCCCCGGGACTGCCCACAGCCATGGCCCCGGCAGCCCTGGGGACGCCGTGCGGGGCTCAGGGAAGTGCCCCGGCTGGGACAGGAGCAGCCTAAAGTCGGGACTGGGGAGGCTGGGGCAGAGCCCGGCTGCTGGCGGAGCGCAGGAGCTGCCAGCGCCGCAGGCGCGGATCAAACGCACAGAAATCTCCCTTTACATAATCGGAAATGACTCCCGGAATCTCAGGGTTTCTCTTAAAGCATTGGGTGCCTCACGAACAGCCAAAAGCTTTTTCCATGCAGCCTTCAATGGGTTTGGAGCCGATTCTTCTTTTGATTAAGTAAATAAATAAGTTAATAAATAAATAAATAAAAAGGAAAGTCTATCTGTCAGAAGTCTTAATTAATATACCATACACCTCAGGAAAGCCTTTCCCCATCTTCCCACAGGAAACACCATGCATGGTAAGAAGGAATTACAGAAAATTCCCAGTTTCTTCCACATTATTTTCTAGTCCATCTCAATACAAACGCAATGCTTGGGGGTTTTAACCTGCATGCCCTTTACTTTCCGACAAACGCACTGAAAACCTATAAACAGCTCTATAAAGGAGCCCAGCTGAAGATCACAGATTTCTCTGACATGAAATAGCTTTGCCTATCGCAATGGAACATTAAAGTTAGAAAAATACAACAGTCAAAGTGTACTGCTCACATTTTAGTGAAATGTGAGCTTCTGAAAAAAAAAAAAAAAAGGCACATCCGATTCTTACCAGCAATGATAAAAGCAAAATCCCATCCACGTGTTTTCCTCATCACTAAAGAACTGATTTAATCAAAATCAAGCCCATACGTTTCAAAAACAACAAGATCATGCTGAATTCTCAACCTACCGAAGCCCAGCAAACACTTTCTGATGCAAGAGAGCCTTTTAGCTGTGCAGTTTCTCTTTGACCTTACAGAATAATCTACACGAGTCGCAGCATTACCTTTGCAGAGATTCCCAGGGCACGAACCAAAACCTAATGCATCACTCAGCCCCAGTCCCCACACCATCTTCCCATCAGCTCGCGCCTTCCCCGGCAGCAAAATGCCAAATAAACGAGCTCAGGAACGGAAAGAGGGAAAGATTTTTTTTTTTTCTTTTTTTTTATTATCACCATCATCACCACCACCATCACTATAGCTCCCGTGCTGTGGATGTCGCTACTTACTTGGCTAAGACATCCTCCCCAGCACAGCAGCCTGCTCGCGGCTAGCGGGCGGAGGGCTCGGGGCTCGGCATGGGCGCGGGCAGGCGCGCAGCGGCCGCGGAGCCGCTCTGCAGACCGTACCACCGCGGCAGCGCCCGCC